>CAUYUJ010000547.1:158419-208491 GCA_963575745.1 Prorocentrum cordatum
ATCGGCGCCGGACCCCCTTCCCTGGCGCTCGGAGCGCGCCAAGGGCGGCGCCAGAAGCGCCGCCAGGGGGGTCCAGCGCGGATCCGAGAAGTCCGCGCGGACCTCCGAGGTTTCTATGTTTATGTCATTGTCAATTCCCTCACTACAAGAACAGGTACGCCAAAGTTCTGCCATGACGGCGTGGGCCCTGGTCTCTGCCGCGGCGTGAACCGTTCGGCCCTGCACGGCCTCACCCGCCCCATGCCTCCAGAGACCGCCAGAGGTCTTGGGCCCTGCACGCCCGCACCCGCAGTATATACTCTTTTTACACACACACACACACTCCGGCGATCGCCCGGTGTATACGATGGGGGGGAGGAGGGGAGGTGCCTGCCGATCGAATGAACTCTTCGCTTTGGGCAGTCCCACGTATGCCCGCGCGCGCCACCATCCCTTTTTAGAGACCTCCGCGATGGGGTCGGAGTACTGCGTAGATGGGGTCAGAGGATCGTGCTGCGACGTGGGCGTGGAGAAGATCGGGCCCCACATCGAGCCGCATCGCCGATGCATCTGCGATGCGGCGCGATCCCATGAACTCATCTACTCGGACCCCATCTGAGAGGCCTGAACATTTGCGACGAAATATGGAATACCTTTTCCTCCTCTGAGTTCGGGGGCCCCCGATGGAGTCCCTGGAGGTCTGCTCGGGGCCTCCGGGATTCTCCCGAGGCCTCGGGGAGAGGCTCCAACAAAAGGGCCACACGCGTTGCGAGGACGGGCCCGGGCAACCCCAGGACACTCCAGGGCTGCAGCGCCTCCGAGCGCCAGCGGATCTCCCCCGCCCTCGAGCGCGGGCAGGGAGCCAGGACCCTGAGAGATCCTGGCGCTGCGATTTGTTCACAACTGGCGTTCTCGCCCAGTTTCAGGCCCTGGGACCCTCACAGATCGATCTGGCTCGAAAATGACGCAGAGGGATGGGGTCTGGGGCTCCAGTCATGACTTCCCATGATGTTTCAATTATTCGAAATGTCGGATCTCAGGGAAAGCCTGGCGGCGCGCATAAAAGGGTAGGACAAGAGGGTAGGGGAAGGAGGGAAGGCTTCTCAGAAAGAGGCTGCTTCTTAGAAGGCGCCAGCCTCACATCAAAAGACAAGGCCCGCGCCTTCCAAGGGGCAGGGTGCATCCAAGAACACACATGGGAGCCGCATATGTATATATGTATATGTGTATGTGTATGTGTATATATATATATATGTATATATGTGTACTAATACCATGTACCATCGCGCGCGCTTCGTGCGCGCTCAAGTTCTAGCTAGGCTTGATCGGCTAACTCATGTAATCTCATTGTGGTCGCTTCTTACGTCCAGGGACTCCCTCGGAGGCCCTGCGCAAGCCTCAGAATCGTATAGAAGGGGAAGTGCGGAAACGCAGAAATCATTAATTTTCTGTAGGTTTTCAACGATTTGGGGCCCTCAAAGGCTTCCTGGGCTCATTTTTGGCAGGTGAAGGGGGTCTGGATTTGATCAGCTGTGCAAGAGTAGACCGGGGGCCAAACTTGGGGAGAACTAGACAGGAATTGTGGAATTTCCGGGTTCTCCAGTTTGTCGGCGCTATTCAACGCTATTTTTTGTTTGTGCCTCGCGGGTTTTGTTAGCCCGGGCCGCTCAGAGGTGTGGGATCTTCCGGACCCCCTGGGGGTTCTGGAGGCCTCCTGGAGGCCTGGAGAGCCGTCGGAAGGGTGTCTCGGGCTGCGCGGGAGCATGTTGGGGCCGTTCTTTGCGTTCTGGGGGCTCCTTGGGGTCGTCTTGGGCTGTCCGTAGGCGTCTTGGGGTCTCCACCCTGGAAGCCGGGAGGCGCAGTAACGGCCAGATGTCAGGGGATGTGTAGGACTCCCGAGTAGGAGTTCCACTGAGAAAAAAAACGGAATTCTGGGAATTTCCTCTCTGTTGTTCAAAATCCTCATCTTCGAGGGTTGGAAGCGGGAAAACGTGAGAAGGCGAAAACATTAGAAAAAAACACGGGAAATCAACGATGTTACCCTCTTTGGGCTCTCTCGGGACGGCTCTCGCAGCTCTCTTGGGCTGTTCTTGGAGCGGCGTCGGGGTCTTTTTGGGGCCTCTCAGGGATCGGGAGTGTGTTGGGGGCCTCTGGGTGGTCCCGGAGGCCTCTCGGAGGTCTCTGGAAGCCTCCTACTCCCGCTCTTGGGCCCATCTTGGGCCTGTTCTGGGGTGGTCTAGGGCTGTCCTGGGCGCCTCTTCGGCAGTCTTGGAGCCTTCTTGGCCCGTCTTGGCGCCTCTTCGGCGCTCTTGGACCGTTGGAAGCTCGAACACGCGAGAAGCCAAAAACATTCATCAAAACCAATGACATCGACGATGTTAGCCTCTTCGGGCCCTCCCCGGACGCCGCTCGGACCTCTCTTAGGGTCTCTTGGAAGTTACCTGGGAGCCTCGAGAGCCGTCGGAAGGCTGACTTGGGCAGCTTGGGAGCGTCTTGAACCATCCTTTCGCATTTTGGGGGCTCCTTGGAGACGTCTTGGGCCCTCCTGGAGCGCTGTAGAAGTTCCCCGGGCCGCCCGGGGGAGCGGTACCGGGAGCGTTCCCGAGATGTCACGGGGAGGTGTGGCACCCGGGGCCGGGGGGGCGGTATGTATATACACACACATAGATATGTATACTAAGGTATCTTGGCCCTGTCCCATGGGGCGTCGCAAGAACGCCACAGGACAACACATAAAGTAGAATTTTCTGGCTGGCTCTCCGGGCGATAGGTGCTGAACCAAAAGATGTACACTGCGTTTGGGCCGCCATGCGCCACTAAGTTGTGGACAAACACAACGCACTATAGTGGACAGATTCCTGGCTCCGAGCACAGACCACCCTGCTAGGGATGACCCAGACAGCGCTCCAGCAGGAAGCGCGGCAGCGGAGCAGTGGACCACCAGGCTGGGCAACGCGACTGGTGTGTGGGGTGGGGAGGGAAGACGCCCGAAACACACATGGCAACACAAGCCTGTAGCCTTGTAAACCGAATAGCCCCGTCCTGCAAGGATCAAGGGAAATGGAAACTCGATCAACAATGTCTTGCCGCGCGCCCCTCTGGCTTTCAGATGTAGCTTGCCACTGACGGTGCACAACGAGCTCGATTGAGAAATCCCTCGCCACGCATCTCACGATACGTGTGCTTCTGGAGGGAGACAAAGCAACACGAGTGCTGGGCCAAAGAAATGTCCTTGCGACTCCTAAAAGTCTGGTGCAAAGGGGGGTCCCAACCATCAGACTACCCATGATAGGGGCACACGACAAAATCATGCGGACCGACATCTGTAGCATCTCGTTCCTCTTCCGCTCACCACCGCTGAAGCCTGCGAGGGGAATGCACCGAGAGTGGGCAATAAGCACGAGCAACTAACCAAGCTAGGAAGGACACGGCCCTGGTCGGATGCGAATGAAAGGCTGGTGTAGAGAGGCAAAGAATATGGAACTAAAAGGAACATCATCGCGGCGACGTCGAACACGAGACAGGACTAGTACGGAGGACAGATGGAAGGAGAAAGGATTCCTTTGCCTCGGAACGACGGCGCAAAAGAGATCACGATGGGAGCTGTCGCTCCCATCGTCTGGGCCCTCAACACATGGATCCTGAAAGAAACGGGTTTCATTCTGAACAATGTTTGACGGTCCAGGGGCTCTTCCCGGGCCCTGTGAGTCCGAAAACCACGAACACAGTCCAGGACCTCAGTCCTCCCCCCCCCGAAAATGACTACGCGTAGGGGTCCCCCCTTTCTGCCACTGAGGAATCGGAAGGATCCGTCGAGGTTTCGCTGTCTCGCCGCCCGTGGCCGCCTCGTGGCCGCCCCGTTGCCGCCTCGGCGGACAGCTTCGCCGCGTCGCCGCCTCGTGGCCGCCTGGTGGCAGCCTCGTTGCCGCCGACTTTGGGGATCCGCCGAGGTCTCCCCGCGTCGCCGCCTCGTGGCCGCCTCGTGGCCGCCTCGTGGCCGCCTCGTTGCCGCCTGCTTGGAGGGTCCGCCGAGGCTTCGCCGCGTCGCCGCCTCGTGGCCGCCTCGTGGCCGCCCACTTTGCGGGGCCCACCGAGGTGTCGCCGCGTCGCCGCCTCGTGGCCGCCTCGTGGCCGCCCACTTGCGGGGCCCACCGAGGTGTCGCCGCGTCGCCGCCAACCCGCTGCTGGGGCGGGCGGCCCGTCCACGGGCAAGAGCCGCGGGACGTGCCGCCTGAGGGGCGCGGACCTGGGCGAGCGTTCCGTGCGTCGAACGGTGCGGTGCACGGACCTGCGCCTGAGCCTGAGCCCAGACTGGAGTGAGACAAAGCCAGGACGAGGACAAGATCGGGTGAGGATAAAATCACGAATCTCTCAAATCCGGCGACTCTGGAGGATGTATCGGGCGTCGCGGCCTTCTCAGAGCGTTCCGGAACGCTCTGGGAGCGTTCCCAAGCGCTCTGAACGGATGTATCCTCGTCCTGGCCCCGTCCGATACAGGCGCCGCGCGCGGGCGACACAAAGGAGAGGAGACGGCGGCAGCAGCGGCAGAAGGAGGAGGAGGAGGAGGAGGAGGGGGAGGAGGAAGAAAATGGGGACTACTGCAAAGGAACCCAAGCTGTTTGAATGATACTGCTTCGCGCGCCCGGTTTGTATGTTCATGCTGGCAAGCCGCACTTCTCCTTCTCCTCATGCCCATCTGGCTTCCTCCGGAACAGCGCATGTCACTGGCACACGGCTTGAAAACAAAGCGGCTAAGCATATAGATCGCCTAGCTGCCCCTTGCTCTCCCCACTCACCCGATAAAAACAAAGCCCCCCTTCCCCTCCCCGAAACCTACGACTTACCTCGCCCCGCCCACACACCCCTTCCCGAGGGGGTGACGACACCCCCCACGTGCAGTTACGTTACGATCCCCCCACAGCCCTTTGGCGCCGCAAACAGGCACGTCGCCGCCACTTCCCCCGCCGCTGGGACGACGACGACAACGAGCACGACGACGGCGACGACAACGAAGACGACGTCCACGACGACGGTAACGACGACGACGACGCCCACGACGACGTCCACGACGACGACGACGACGACGGCGACGACGAAGACGACGACGACGGCTAAGAAGACCACGACGACCACCACCACCATGACGATCGACGAAACCGGCGACGACGCAGGCGGAACATTCAAGCCGGCGGGCGAGTCGGGCGGGCGGTACGTTGAAGTGGGTGGGCGAGCGGGGCATTGTATCTAAATCTCACTTGGCAGGGAACGATTCGGGAAATTAGCCTGGCGAAGGACCCAACCATATGCAGCTGCGAGCATCGCGAGGCAGGCGAGAAGAAGGATGGGGGCGAGGGGGCGACATGGCGGGGACGCGCATGTGATTTCAGCCACTGCGGCATTCGGTGGAGCTCCCTACGGGGCTGCGAAGCGTGTGAGCAGTATGCCAAAATGGGCCTTGGGACGCATGTGATTCCTGCCACTGGGGCATTCGGTGGAGCTCCGTATGGGGTCACGAATCGTGAGATCGGTGTGCCAGAACGGGCGGGGGGGCGCATGTGATTCCTGCCACTCCGGCCCTCGGTAGACCGCATGTGGGGCCGGCCGCAATACGTGCGAGGGGTGCCAAAATGGGCCGGGGACGCGCATGTGATTCCTGACACTGCGGCCGTCGGTGGAACTCCCGCTGGGGCCACAAAACGTTTGAGCGGTGTGCCAAAATGGGTGGAGTACGCACGTTATTTCAGCCACTGCGGCCTTCGGTTGAGCTCCGTATGGGGCCACAAATCGTGCGTGATGTGCAAAAATTGTCGGGGCGCGATTCCTGCCACCGCGGCCTTCGGTAGCGCTTCCGATGGGGGCCACGAAGCTTGTGAGGGATGTGCCAAAATTGGCAGGGAGGCGCATGTGATTCCTGCTACTGCTGCCTTCGGTGGAGCTTCTGATGGGCCCACGAAGCGCGTGAGGGGTGTGCCAAAATGGGCGGGGGTGCGCACGTGATGCCGGCCACAGCGGCCTTCGGTCGAGCTCCCAATGGAGCCACGAAACGTGTGAGGGTTGAAAACGATGAGGACATGCGGAGGAGCGGGAGGAGAGGGAGGGGGCAGGAGGAGTGAACACGGGGCGCAGCTGATTCAAAAACAAGACCCAACACCACAAAATGGGTTGGGAAGTCTCTCTATTGTACCGGTTTTGCATTGATGGTGTTCCGACGGCCGATGGTGCCACCAATGTTACTCCGCACGATGAGCACGCAACAAATGAGCGGTACACACTCTAAGCGCCAGTCCTGTGCGCAGCACAGTTGCTTCGAGGAAGCGAGCAGCCTACAGTCGTGAGGACGATGCGGTGACACTGCCATGGCGACGAGGGGGCCCTTTCTCCCCCATTTCTGTCGGCCAGGATCGATACTGGGCAACTTCAGCCCCCCAGCCGGCTTCAACATGAGAGGGAGGTGGAGAGAAAAGGAAAGTGAGGAAGCGACGGGAAGGATAAAAAAGAGATAACCAAACATGGCCGACGCGCGCGACCGCAGAACTCTTCTTTCACATTGCCCGCACATGCGGAGCAACAAAAGGCAACACGACAAGCACAAGGTTGCTCATGATAGGCTGAGAGCTTGGAGACGGAGAGTGTGAGCAGCAGCTGACAGTGGGATCGAGTGGGACCGCAAATGCGAGGGTAAGAGTACAAGCGATGTGCCAGATGAAACTATCCTGGCGAAGGACCCGAGCATATGCAGCTGTGGTAACGCAATTGTGAGTATCATCTTCGATGGAGCTCCCTGATGGGGCCGCCCAACGTGTGAGGGGTGAGCCGAGACGTGTGCGGGGACGCCTATGGACCCTACCACTGGGGCCTTCGGTGGAGCTCCCTATAGGACAACGGTGCGCCAAAATGGGCGGAGGGCGCATGTGGACCCTCCCACTGGGGCTTTCGGTGGCGCTTCCGATGGGGGCCACGAAACGTGTGCGAGGTGAAATCGGTGCGGGAGACGCATGTGAGCACTGCCACTGGGGCCTTTGGCGGAGCTCGCGGCGGGCCCTGGTGCCACGAAGCGTGTGAGAAACTCGCGCGGGGGAGGGACGCACGTGAGCACAGCCAGGGGGGCCTTCCGTGGAGCGGCCTTTGGGGCCGCGAAACATGTCAGGAGTATGCCGAATTGCGCGCGGGTGACGCATGTGAGCACTGCCATTGGGGCCTTTTGCGGAGCACCCTGCGGAACGAACCGCGGAACGTGTGATGGGGTGTGCCGGAATTGCTGCGGAGGACGCACGTGGACCCTGCCATCCGGGCCTTCGGTGGAGCTCCCATGGGCCCACGCAACGTGCGAGGGTGCGCCGCAACGGGCGCGGGTGCCGCACGACGACGCCCCCACTGGGGGGCCTCCTTCGAGGGAGCTTCCTGTGGGGCCGCGCGCGGAGCGCGTGGTGCATGCGCCGACCTGCGTCGCACAGTGGACCCCGCCGCTGGGCCCAGCCTTAGGCACCGGCGGGCACGACGTGGCCGTGACGGGGCATCGCTTCGGCCTCGGCACGCCGGCCCTCGCAGACGGCACACGCAACCTCGGGGGGCATGCCGCGGCTGCGGCGCCAGCGGGCGCGGCCGCCCGCGGGCGCGCCAGCCCGTTTTGGGCCCGACGCTGCGGAGAAAGGGACCGACACCGTTGACGCCATGACGCGGGACACCCGAGCAGCCCTACCATTGGTTTTGAATCCGTATGACACATGCTTCCATCATGTTTTTTGCATGTCTGAAACGTCTCCTGGACATCTGGACGCTAGTCTGGACGATGCGGCAAGCTCGCGAATTGGTGCCGAACAACTTCCTGAACACACGAATAGCCGATCTCTGACAATTCCCACACCAAGCAAGCCGGCGAAGCTTTGCCGAACAACCTCCCGACCAAACAGAAAACCCTCAACTTGCAATGATAAGTCTGGAACCTTACACAAACCAGCGAAGGGCAGAAAATACGCGCACTGCAACCGATTCGCACTCAAAAAAACAAGGATTGCTAAACACTAAACGTCGCTGAATATTAATGTAGTTTGCTAAAACACTGTTTCTGCCGTTTTCTCTTGGCAGCGCTAGAGATAACGAGCCAAACAAGTAAGTACCTAAATGTTTTCCAAACAGAATTCCAGCAACAACACGATGATTCGATGAATTGTTGCTCTGCCGCTGCTAAACCAAAGACTACTTGAGATCTCTCCCTGCGGTACACAATGTACTCACCACGAACACATGTTTGAGGAGACGGGTAACTTCGAGCATCGCCTCCAAAATCGCACTTCTGAATTGAACCGCCCGCGAACGCGGGGGCGAAACCCACGTATGGCGATGGAAGGGAAAACAACACGAATCCGATAGGAAGCCCTCAGGGCGACACGGTGCACAAGCGAGCTAAGAACGCAAGACGCTGCTAAACTGTCCCAGGTCCTCTTGAAACTTAACATGAGACAGGCTCTTGAATGCCATCGTTGTGCTCGAATTTACGGCAACAAATATATGCTAATTGAAACTTGCGGGGTCAAACATACAACAAAACGTGTACAAACTTGGGAACAACAGCGCGTAAACTGTATCACCGCAGTGCACATGTTTTAGAACATGAGCGCACACGTCAGGATAACAGCGCACAATGTACAATTCACGAAAATAGCGGACAATTGAAGACAACAGTGTGCACTCCGAAATGCTATATAACCCTGTAAACTTAAAAACATGCCAGCATCAAAGACTCTGTAGAACAGCAGTACGACAACTCTAGAACACAGAAGTACACGTTATACAACCAGAGCACTGTTTCAAACAACGTAGCAAAACAGACGACATCGACGCGCATCAAAAATCATCAACAAATCACAACTTGAACAACACTACGCATACACAGATAGTGCCTGTTTTCGGACAGTGGACCATTTTGTGTTTAGGAAACCACCAATTTACCACACCATGCGCAGTGTAAAATACGAATGCATGTTTGTTAGTCCGATCTGCCTCGCCACAACATGTGCTTCTGACATATTTTCCCGCTTCAGGGCCGGCGCGAAGAGATATTGAATATGAACTGGGCGGGCTTGAAGTGCACGGGTCTCTTGTGGATCTTCCTGTTCGGGTTGCCTTGAAAGCCTTGGGGCCCGCTTGGGGCCCTCTCGGGCTCTTCTTCGTAGTTGTGGGGCCGTATCGAGCCTCGGCGCCATGTGCAAATCTCCCGAAGCCATCCGGAAATGACGAACGTGGGTTTTACTGACTTTGGAGAAACCTGAATGGTTGTTGCGTTTACGGCTCTGTGGGGTCACTTTGGAGGGCCATTGGGAGCTCCGCTGGAGCATCTTGTGGCCCCTGGGGGCCACCTTGAAACATCTTGGAGCGCCTTGGACCACTAAGGGCTCATCTTGGCGACCAGCGGGCGTCCTCCTGAACCAGCTCGACACCTCTCCAGGCCGAAAAAGTCACCCTAAGACCCCAAAGCTGATCCCGGAGCCAAGGGGGGGCCATTTGGGTTGCGACGGGGGGAGTTTGGAAAAAGTGGGCCACCCCAGGGACACCCCAGGTCCCGTCCCCCGCGGGCGGTCCCGTCGTCTTCGTCCGTCGTCAAACGTCCGTCGTCCGTCCGGCCGCCAGGTTGTTTCTCTACGATAGCTCTGCCGCGGGAATTTTCTCTCGTTTGTTCAGCAGAAGGTGCCGGGGATGCAGCGGCCAGCACTGTGCGCGAGCTGATGCCTCGGGCTGCAGGCCGCTGGACACTGCTGCGCGAATGGCGCTGGCACCCTGGGCTGCAGTGCCACGCAACTAAATAACACGGCATTGTCTATCCCAACAGCGGCATAGTCCCCCCAGACTGTGGCACAAGCCCCCCGGAGTGTGGCACAATCCCCCCGGACTGTGCCAGTCCCCCCGGATTCTGGCGCAGTCCCGACTGTGGCACAACCCCCCCGGACTGCGGCGCAATCCCCCCGGATTGTAGTACGGACCTGGGACGGACCCCCTGGTCCACGGGACGGAGCCCCTGAACCGAGGCTGCCCCAGGGTTCGTTTGGGCAAGATTTTCGAGGCGGGCCCAACCGTGGCCACGAGGAAAGCGCCCGTCCATGGCCCCGTGACCCCCCCAGGAAACCCGAGGACGCCATCAAGCGCTCCAGGACGGCAACCCCCAGTCCCTCCACAGACCCTCCCCCCCGGGCTGCGAAGCACCTGCTGCAAGTAGGCACCGGCGCGCCGCCAGGACGCTCCAGGGAGGTTCGTCGTCGTCGTCGTCGTCGCTTCCTCCCCCCCCTCCCCCTCCTGCTCCCTCTCCTTTTCTTTCTTCTCCCCCGCCCCCAGAAAGCCTTTCCAGGCGGTCCCAGAAGGCCTCTAAGCAGCCCCAGAAGGCCTCTCCAGGCGGCCACAGAAGGCCTCTCCAGGGTGGTCCGGAGGTTTGCTCGGCGCTAGCCGTGGCGACGAGAGGGCTCTCCAGGACGAGCGGCGGCAGCGGTGCCCAGGTCCTCTTCGCGAGGCACACATCTGACTCCCTCCGTGGCCCTGCAGCGCGCGTTCCGGCTGCAGCTGCAGCGAGCAGGGTCGCACGCGGCCTCCCACCCATGTGGCGGATTTCGGGAACCCTGAAGCCAAAAACGTGTTCATCTCTTGGAAGGCGTTGACCTTGACTTCCGCGACCTTCCACCGCCCTTCCCTTCCGCTGGCTTCCGCCCGCGGAGGCGGCCTCGTTCTCCTTCCGCCGACCTTCCGCCCGCCTTCAGCCGCGGAATAAATGGCAACTGCTTCGATCCTCGAAGGCAAGGCCCTTTTTCCCCACATTCAAAATGGGGTTCTGATTTTCTCTACACCCGCGTCACACCCGCGTTCACTTCCACCTCCTCCTTCTCGCTCGTACACACACCACACCACACCACATCACACCATACCACACCACGTCACGTGACACCACCACACCACTCATCACCACACTACACCACACCACACCACACCACACCACACCACACCACACCACACCACACCACACCACACCACACCACACCACCCCACCCCACCCCACACCACACCACACCACACCACACCACACCACACCACACCACACCACACCACACCACACCACCCCACCCCACCCCACCCCACCCCACCCCACCCCACCCCACCCCACCCCACCCCACCATCCGTCACATCACATCACATCAGGAGACACACGCACATCACATCACATCACATAAAGCGTGGCAGGTGTTGCACTTTCTCGACACCATAGAGGGTGCGCAGGGGGTGGGGGCCCTATCCGCGCCAGTCGTTCAGGCACAGCAGGCGTGGCACTTTCTCGACACCAAACGGGGTGCGCAGGGGGTGGGGGGCCCTATCCGCGCCAGTCGCTCAGGCACAGCAGGCGTGGCACTTTCTCGACACCATACATGGGTGCGCAGGGGGTGGGGGCCCTATCCACGCCAGTCGCTCAGGCACAGCACGCGCGGCACTTTCTCGACACCACAGGGTGGGGGCCCTATCCGCGCCAGTCGCTCAGGCACAGCGGGCGTGGCACTTTCTCGACACCATAGAGGGTGCGCAGGGGGTGGGGGCCCTATCCGCGCCAGTCGCTCAGGAACAGCAGGCGTGGCACTTTCTCGACACCATAGGGGGTGCGCAGGGGGTGGGGGCCCTATCCGCGCCAGTCGTTCAGGCACAGCAAGCGTGGCACTTTCTCGACACCACGGGGAGTGAGCAGGGGGTGGGGGCGCTATCCGCGCCAGTCGTTCAGGCACAGCAGGCGTAGCACTTTCTCGACACCATAAGGGGGTGCGCAGGGGGTGGGGGCCCTATCCGCGCCAGTCGTTCAGGCACAGCAGGCGTGGCACTTTCTCGACACCACAGGGTGATCCGCGCCAGTCGTTCAAGCACAGCAGGCGTGGCACTTTCTCGACACCACAGGGAGTGAGCAGGGGGTGGGGGCGCTATCCGCGCCAGTCGTTCAGGCACAGCAGGCGTGGCACTTTCTCGACACCACAGGGAGTGAGCAGGGGGTGGGGGCGCTATCCCGCCAGTCGTTCAGGCACAGCAGGCGTAGCACTTTCTCGACACCATAAGGGGTGCGCAAGGGGGGGCCCTATCCGCGCCAGTCGCTCAGCCACAGCAAGCGCGGCACTTTCTCGACACCACAGGGTGGGGGCGCTATCCGCGCCAGTCGTCCAGGCACAGCAGGTGTTGCACTCTCTCGACACCATAAGAGGGTGCGCAGGGGGTGGCGGCCCTATCCGCGCCAGTCGTTCAGGCACAGCAGGCGTGGCACTTTCTCGACACCATAGAGGGTGTGCAGGGGGTGGGGGCCCTATCCGCGCCAGTCGTTCAGGCACAGCAAGCGTGGCACTTTCTCGACACCATAAGGGGTGCGCAGGGGGTGGGGGCGCTATCCGCGCCAGTCGTTCAGGCACAGCAGGCGGAGTGGCACTTTCTCGACACCATAGGGGGTGCGCAGGGGGTGGGGGCCCTATCCGCGCCAGTCGCTCAGGCACAGCGGGCTTGGCACTTTCTCGACACCACAGGGAGTGAGCAGGGGGTGGGGGCGCTATCCGCGCCAGTCGCTCAGGCACAGCAGGCGTGGCACTTTCTCGTCACCACAGGGAGTGAGCAGGTGGTGGGTGCGCTATCCACGCCAGGCGTTTAGGCACAGCAGGCGTGGCACTTTCTCGACACCGCAAGGGGTGCCGCCCTGGTCGTCCAGGGCATCCGCCCCGGTGGTCCTGCTATCCGCCCTGTTCGTCCCAAGCAGCGTCGTCATTACTCGCATCGTCGCCCGCACCGCCGCCGTTTTGGCTCAAGCAATCCGCCCAGGGAGACCCGGGGCCATCCGCTATCCGCCCCGGGGTCGGAAAGCGTGGCAGGTGGGCCACTTTCTTTACACCACAAGAGGGTGCGAGGAGGGGTTGAGAGGAGCACGGCGGGGCGCTATCCGCCCCGGGGTCGGAAAGCGTGGCAGGCGTGTCACTTTCTCGACACCATAAGGGAGTGCGCAAGTGTTTGGTATACAGACACAAGAGAGATAAAAGCAGTATGTGGGGTTCCTCGGTAGCATAATTGGAGCGCCCCGTGTGGTCGGACCGCGCCTCACACCTCGTGCCTCCTCTGGGGCCCAAGCTGGTGGAGGCTCCCGCGCAAGTCGGCGCACCCCCGGCACACTTCGCGCCACCACGGGCGAGGGAGGCTTCCACCACAGCTCCAAGTGGGCACGGTCGCGTGCTTTGCCCTCCTCGCTCTGCCGCCCCCCTCGCCTTCCCAAGCTTAGCTCCCTTGCCTCCTCGATTGGGTGGTAGAGGCCTGTGCGGTCATGTGCTGTGTGCTGGCCTCTCCTCTGCAGCACCTGAGCCGCCTGCGGCCCCAAGTCGGGAGGACGGGGGGGCCGACGAAGACCAGCGTGGAGTCGGGATGGGAGCCATCGTGCTCTGCAGGTTGTCCGCTCTGGCATGCCGGTGTCAGGTCGGGCATGTCCTCCTCCAGGCGGATGTTGGAAGGAAAACGACATATAGCCAAAACTACACAGCATTGCGCAAGAAACACCACAAGCATACTCCCCTTACTGTTTTGTTTATGTTTGAAGATTCCCCCCGTAGAGGGACATGTCTGGCTTAATGGTGGTGGGTGGGGAGCCCTGCGCCGCTGGGCGGGGCGCAGTGTCTGGCCGTCTGGCATTGCTTCCCGGCAGGCCCAGCCTCGCCCTTGACGCGCCCAATCCGATCCGATCCCCGATCCGTTCCTGCACGCACAGTGGGGACCAGTACACAAGAAACCTTCCACAAGAAAGCCATTCCTGAGACCCCAGGACGTCCATCGATTTTTGGTGTGAAGACGTCACGCTTTCCTTCGCAGAGCCATCGAAACCCAAGAAACCCAGGGCACCCAGGAGGCCAGCCGGGTGCGTCTTGGCATCGGCCTCCACTGTAAAAGTTGTGCCTATTCCAGCGTTCCTCTTGGGAGGAGAGGCGGCGAAGGCGCGGGAGGGCGAAGCAAAAACCGACCGCCGACGCTTGCGGCCGGCTCTTCCTCGCCACGGCGGCCGGGAGCAAGAGCGGCGCTTTGGCGCCGAGGTCTTCTGCCCGAGCGGGGCCGAGCGAGGGAGCTGGACACCCTGCAGGAGAGGGAGGAGGCGTGATGCGACGGCACGCCGAGGAGGAAGTGCGAGCGGCCAAGCTTTCTCACACTGCGGCGGGGCTTCTCAGAAGCCCTCCGGCCTTCTGCGAAGCCCCCGTGCCTTCGGAAGTGACCGAGAAAGCTGCTGAGAAGGCTGCCTTCTGAGGAGGCCCGCCCCCTCTGCCTTCCTCTCTGGCGCGACGCCGCATGATATGATAGGCGCGTGGGAGCCGTGCGCGCACATCTGCACGCAAATATGGGACCCCTAGACTCGAACCGGTCGAGCCATCGGAGATGTAGAAACCCAGGGCGCTGGTGCACGATATAGGCGACGTGGCCGCAGCTAGAGCATGCCACCACATGCTGCGAGCGCGTGCGTGTCACCGCTTACTATCACATGCAGCGCGACCGAGGGCTCGTTAGATAATATGAGCAAATGCATATTTGGGCTTCCCGAAGGGAGGAGCAAACATCAAAATGATCACGTCGCCGTCGAGCTCAGACCGACGGCCCGTGCTAGCGGCAGGCGCGGCACCACTTCTGGCACTCAGGCACCGAAAGGAGCTGCACGCTGGGCTCCACAAAGTGGCAAGGTCTGTTCGGCCATGGCCCCATCGTTACCCATCAGGCTTCTGCGGTCTCCCCCAATATTGGATGAATTTCGGCGGTCCTTGGCGCTTTTCTGCGCGAGAGCTAGACGGCTACGTATAACACGGGTCGATGACCGAACACCTCATTGGTCAATCACGAAGAAAAAACTTGGATCAATTTCGACATGGCTCTACACTGCGTGAGGCCTGGAGGTCCCAGAAACCCCCTTCTTTGCCTCAGCGAAGAGAGAACATGCACTCTTACTGGACTTTGGGAGGTTCTCGGGGCTGCACGGTGTCTTCCGAGGTTGCCGCCCGCGGCTGCCCGAACACCACGCCTTACGAGTGTTTACATCGCACAGCCCCGCATGGCAATCCTGCTTATATCACGCGGTATCTCAGCCGAGCTCAGCCAAATCCGTTGTACATGTTCGCCCAATGGTCGCCTTCTGGCGACGAGTTGTACAACTTGTTCCATACCATCAGGCGCAAACTCCAAATGCCACTGGTAATATTACCTCCTGTGTGGAAAGACAACGGGAGCCGAGGGGCTGAGCTCAACTTGGGCGTCCATTTGCCTCGCGGTATCAAGTCGTAGCCGGTCACATACGCACCAGCATACACATCACACGGCCGAGCGGCCGGATGGGAAGCCACCCAATGCTCCGCTGCATAACGGCCCGATCCTATCTTCCAATCAAGACCGCGTCCTGACTCACGTCGGCAAAACGGGCTGCAACTGGCAAGATCGATCTCCGAAAAACTCTTCTCCACCTGGTCCACTGCCACAGCGAAGACCAGGGGTGGAATCAGGCGCCTTATGTAGCTGCACCTCGCGACCCACATGTTCCCGGGGACGTGGTGGTGGGGCGCCGCCGAAAAGCGTGTTGCGCAAATGTTGCAAGAGGGTGGCAAATTCAGGCACGGCTCGGACAGAGCCCCAAGCGTCGCGAATCGACGCATCGCATCGTTTTCTGCGCTTGGGTGAAGGCTGCCTGTCGTATGAATATATGCAACTGTTTCCGACGGCCTCGTGGAGCAGTGGTCGTACAACAGCTGCAACGTGTAGTTCTCGGACCCGTGTTGCCAATGCCTGGCCATGTGGCAAAATTGGCAACCATAGCTTCGATCAGCCTCACCACCGACGGTAGTATCCGCCGGCCCCCTTGTGGGGCCACAGTGCTGTAGGACGAAGCTTCGCAGCTTCCTGTGCCAGTTGCAGCTTCCAGTTTCCACTGCCACAGTTCTGCTTCTTGCTGCTTACTCTCTGCTTCTTGCTGCTGGTTGATGGACCGCGCGAGGGGGGGAGGCCCAAAACGGGTATTTCTACCACGACCAAATCGTATTGTCTGAATTGCTGGGGTGGGGAAAAATTGACACCCCTCACGCAGATCGGCGGGGTCAGGGTCCAAAAACACAGAGGATTTGCCACATGTTTGAAATTAGGTGTCACCCCTCACGCAGATCGACGGGGTCTGGGTCCAAAAGCACAAGGGATTTGCCACATTTCTGAAATTCGGCGGCACCCCGCAAGCAGATCCGTAGAGTCCGGGTCCAAAAACATATAAGATTTGCAACATTTCTGACATTCGGTGGCACCCCTCGCGCAGATCGGCGGGGTCAGGGTGCAACAAACACATGGGATTTGCCATATGTCTGAAATTCGGTGGCACCCCTCACGCAAATCGGCGGGGTGAGGGTGCAAAAACAAAAAGGATTTGCAACGTTTTAAAATTCGGTGGCACCCCTCACGCAGATCGGCGGGGTCAGGGTCCAAAAACACAAGAGAATTGCCACATTTCTAAAATGGAACCCCTCACGCAGATCGGCAGGGACAGGGTTCAACAATACAGGGGATTTGCTACATTTCTGAAATTCGGCGGCACCCCTCACACAGATCGGCAGGGTCAGGGTCCCCAAACACAAAAGATTTGCCACATTCCTGAAATTCGGCGGCACCCCTCACGCAGATCCGTAGGGTCAAGGTCCAAAAACACAAGGGAATTGCGACATTCCTGAAATCCGGTGGCACCCGCGACGCAGATCCGTAGGGTCAGCGTCGAAAAACAAGCAGGTCCCGACACTGCTTCACGGCGGCGCCCAGACCTCATGATTTAGCTTTTGCATCCCCTATTATCCGAGACAGGGGGCCGGCGGCATGGGGCGAAGCCTTTATGGATAGAACACATTGGACACATTGCTCCCCAGTGTCCTGATTGTCTTCATTTGTTCACGCCAAATTCGGCGCACCAAATTCCCATTGTCTTGGAGTATGTGGTAAAACACAACAGCGCGAGAAGCAGGGTCCAACAGCGAAATCTGGTTTAGCGCTAGTGGTGAAATAGACTCTCCAGCATGTACACCTTCACCTGTCGACTGTCCAACGCGCACCTCTCTAGATGAAGCCACCTGCGGTGTGATTCTGATGCTCCAGAATTCACGTCTGATTGCCCGGAAGAGTGAATTCGACCGCCCAAGAGGCCAGGGGCGCGTAAGCTCATCCAACATGGTAAAGCAGGCACTGCGATTGACATGCGGCTAAAGGTCAAACCGTACACGAACTCGCGAGCGAGAGCGGCCCATGAGCGTGGATCAGTGCGCACATGCCCTCACTGGGGAAGCACCACTTCTCCATGGTGGCCCCAGGTATGCCTCAGAGGCTCCACGATGGCCCCACGAACTCCCAGGATGACTTCAGGATGTGCCAACGTTTTGTGAAGCAGCGCGCTAGTTTCACAATACTGCGCAAGATAGCCATGATAAGCCTCCCTCGGAGACCCCGAACGTGATGAGGGGGGAAACCATTGGGATAACCATGTTGCTCACTTGCTTTCGTTGG
The DNA here is from genome assembly GCA_963575745.1 of Prorocentrum cordatum. Taxonomy (NCBI): domain Eukaryota; class Dinophyceae; order Prorocentrales; family Prorocentraceae; genus Prorocentrum; species Prorocentrum cordatum. Next base: position 175,937 of record CAUYUJ010000547.1, read on the forward strand.
CCGTCTCGCGCTCGCGGACTCTAGTCAGCCTTTGGATCTCGAACACTACCTCAACAATCAACCAACAGGGCCCAAAGAGAGCCACAATATTTTCGGATGGGGGCCCCAACAGGGCTCCAAGCGAACCCCAAAAAGGCCTTGTCTTGTGCCCACGAGGCTCCCGAGAAGCGGGGCTGGTCCGCAATAAGTCTCCGAGAAAAATCCCTCCAATGGGTCAGAAGCATCGAAGACTCCTACTGAAACAGCGCTCGCACTAAGAAATCTGTGCGTGGTTGCGATGGAATCGGTCGTGTGTGCTGGGATTTTCCAGTCGCCGCCCACAAGCTCCTGTGTACCGCTGGCCCTGGCCATTGTGATTTATCCAGACGCCGTTCAACTGTCAGCCTGTCAAGTACGGCAGCTTCGTGTCGTGCCGAACCTGGCGTTGGTTCCTGACACCGCGGAAAGCTTTCAACCTTGAACGATCGGCCATGTCCGAAACGTTGGGTCGCTCAGCATCGGCCGATGCTGGGTCGCCGGCGGCCTTGAACGTCGAACGCTGGCGGCGGGGTTGCCGCCGGTCGACACGACGCGAACCTGCCGTAGCTGCGTTTCTCCGGGCCGCGGGTCGCGGGCACGGTGGCGTGCGTTCGCGCCCCAGGCGCGAGGGAGTCCAAAACTGGCCGTTGCGATTTCCAGACGCCGCCCGTCCGTTCCCAGCTCAAGCGGCTGCGTTTCTCTGGTCACCGCCCCTGCCCCGCTGGCCCTGGCTCCTTCGCTCTTCGGGATCGCAGGCCGCCCGGGGTCGGCCTGGGTTGGTCTGAGCCTCTCGATCACGCCGCCCGTGGGATGCTCTGAAGATTCTGCCTTGGCCCTGGCTGCTGTGCGCCTTCCGGCCGCCTCCCTCCCATCTACAATGCTGGACCCCCAATGATGAGAAGGAGGAAGAGAGAGTCTCGCTATCACGTTTACTTGTCCTTTACACCCACCAGCCAGGGCCCTTGGAGATGTGCTCCAGGGGTCGCCTGGCTTGGTCAGCCCCGCCAAGGCCGACCGGCGCTTGATGGGAGAGGGGGGAGGCCGGCAATTCACGTTTTGTCACACGATCAGGATTCAGGAATCAGGAGGAGGGAGGATCGAGGAGGATCAAATGAGGAGGATGACGAGTATGAGGAGGAAAAGAGGATAAGGAAGAGGAGGAGGAGGCGGAGGAGGAGGAGTAACGCGGGCTGGGGAAGGGGGAGAACGATGCGGCCAAAAACAAAAACAATATGATAGAGAAGAGAGGTCCAGCAGCCCACGACGGCGGCAGCGGGCGGCGGTTGGGCAGCCCAGCCCTCCAAGAAGGGCGACCAGAAGGATGAGGAGAAGGAGGAGGAAAAGGAAGAGAAGGTGGGGGAAAAGAAGGAGGAGGATCAAGGAGGAGGATCGAGGAGGAGGAGAAGGGGAAGGGCGAGGAGAAGGAGGAGGAGGAATATGGGGGAGGAGGAGGAGGAGGAGGAGGAGGAGGAGGAGGAACATGGGGGAGGAGGGAGGAGGAGGAGGAGGAGGAGGAGGAGAGGAGGATGAGGAGGATGAGGAGGAGGATGAGGAGAAGGAGGAGAGGAGGAGGAGGAGGAGGAGGAGAGAAGGAGGAGGCGGAGGAGGAGGAGGAGAAGGAGGGGGAGCATCGAGGAGGAGGAGGACGAGGAGGTGGAGGAAGAGGAAGAGGGGAAATAACGAGGAGGAGGTAGGCGAGGAAAAGGAGGGGGAGGAGGAGGAGGAAGAGGATCGAGGAGGAGGAGGAGAAGGAGGAGAAGGAGGAGGCGGAGGAGGAGGAGGAGGAGGACGAGGAGAAGGAGGACGGGGAGGAGGTGGAGAAGGTGGAGGAGGAGGAGGAGGAGGAGGACGACGAGGAGGAGGAGGCGCTCCGCAGGAGCGCGGGTCAGCGGCACGCGGCAACTAACTCGAGCCTGCGCATGTTCGCCACCCGGCGAGCCTCATAGGCTGAGCGGCTTGGAGCAGGGGCGAACCCGCGCGCGCGGGACCCAGGCCACACCTCAGTGCCTGAGCCCCGACCGTGCCCTGGATCACGACGTGGTCCTCGGGCAACACTTGGTGCAGCGACACAGCCTGCACGCTCGCGGACGGGATGTGCGGCCGAACCCCTCGCCGCGCTAGGGACAGGTGGACGCCGAACTCCCTGTGCTGCCGCCCAGCTGCACTCTCGTCCTCGGATGCTTATGATCGGTGGCTACCTTGGTGGACGACTTCTGCGCCGATCTGGTACGTGCATCCTGATACGGCCCTGGACACACTGTATTCAACCCGGCAGAACGGCCACCACTGATACACAATTGTGCGCACTTCTTACAGATTATGATCGGGCCGAAAACGCATGGTGCATGGCCCTTCTCACGAAAGTGCCTGAGGGCCCCAGGCTCTGATGGCCTAGAAACCAGCTCCTCCTCCTTGGGCGGCTCGTTCACACGCACGAATTGACAGAAAGCTCGGAAGAAACAGTCCGCGGCCCAGCTCATCACCTCGGTCGGCCCGTAGTATTTGAACTTTTCCTTCGTCCGCAGGATCCGAAGCGAATGGTCCGTCCGCGCCGCCGCATTGCACTTCCTACACCTCCAGCATCGTGGCGCACTGGGGCCAGGATTGTGCCAGAAGTATGGTACTCGATGTTTGCCGCCGGTATATTGGCAGGCCCTGCTTTGGTCGACTCACACCTCTCGAGCTTCAAAGGGGAGGAAAAAGATGACGATGATGAGGAGGAGGAGGAGAAGAGGGACGAGGAGAAGAGGAGGAGGAGGAGGGGGAGGAGGAGGAAGAGCAAAAGGAGGCGGAGGAGGAGGAAGAGGAAAAGGATCGAGGCTCGAGGGCCGCCGTCGGTGCCGCCGTCGTCGCCCTCGCCTCAACGCCCACGGTCGCGCTATCGGCCGGGCTCCCGCCTCCGCCGTCTCCGCCGCTGCCCCCAGCGGTGCCTGTCCAAGATCGCAGCCGACATCGACGTCGTCGCCCTTCGCTGGTCGTGGCAACTGGGATCTTACCGCCGCCAATGCTGCCCGGGGTCCCGCTGGCACTTGTTACTGCAAGTTGCTTGTCGCCAACCATTGGGTCTGGGGTCCCTGCAACAATGGTTGCTGCAACGCTCTGCTTGATTTGGCTGATGGTTTCTCTGGCTGTCGGGAGTTAAGGTACCCAATTGCAAAGAATTGGCACGGTTTGGGCCCCACGGAGCTGGCCCGCTGATGGCCTCCAGGTTGACCCCCACAGAACCCCAAAGACTGTTCGTCCAAGGTTCTGGAGCATCCCAAAGAGGTTTCGGGAGGCCTGAACCCTTGGAGCCACCAAATCATTTCAATGATGTCGCCCCCCCACCGTCTAGGTCGCAGGATGGTCCTGCGAGGCCAAGGATGACCGCGATATGATCCAAGACGGCCTCGCGAGGGGCCCAACAGGGCCTTTCAGAGGAGACACATGGACATCTCGGCTGGCTCCAGGGAAGCCCCGCGGGGGGGGCGCGGCAGCCCGCGGGAAGGCCCCGGCGGTGCCCCAAAGAGCGCTCCGAATAAAGAGGGCGCCGAAGGGTCATGGGCCAGGAGGAGCACCGTGAAGAACTCTGGAAGACCGCGGCCACCGAGCAGCCGACGGAAGAGACAGCCGCCGCAGCTTAGCACGAAGGGCCAGATCGCACCCAAGGCGTAGGGTGACCTGCGCGAGAGCAAGCGCGGCGTACATGGGCTAGAGATAATGAACGGCCCGACGGCGAAGACCCTCTGTGAGCGAACGCGTACATCGGGAGGGGGCGAGGGAGGGGCCAGAGGAACCACGACGGACAACGGGCCCTCCCCGGCGCACGCTCCCTTCTCCAGACGCTTGAGCCACCGCAGCCGCGGCGTCGCACAGTGCACACACGAAACGCTCAAAGGGTGGGGTGTCAAGGGTCTATAGGACACCCTCCACGTCGAGATGGCCATCCATAGAATCAGCGACTCCGAACGGATCATGAGCGGGGCACGGCGCGGACAAGCAGAAGTGGAAGGCCAAAGTGAACGGCGTGCACGACGTGCTTGACGCGAAGGCAAACGAAGAAGGTCTGCCAGCGCTGCGCTGCCTCAGGTCCAGGGAGCCACAAACGTCGAAGAGGCCATGCGAGTGATGAGTCAGGCTGGGTCGAGGCGGCGGTGGCAAGGGCTAAACACGCCACGTCCAACGTCGAGCGCGGTGGCCCCCGTGGGCTCGCGCAGCAGCCTGGCAGCCCTCCTCTTGAGGGACAAAGTCAGGCGGGGACATCGAACCCCAATCGCCTATCGACCGCCGATAGGTGCCCGATGGTCCACCCCGCCCAGGACCCTGCGGATGTTGTCGGGGGGGTCTACCGGCGATGCATCGCCGACTACAAGTCGATGCTCCACCCCGGAGCTGGCTCCCCCTTGTCGTTGCCCCTCGCTTCTTGCCAGCGCGAGCGCGATCGCAACGACGATCTCAACCACCACGAGCATAACAACTTCTTAGGGGCAGCAGCGCCGAATCACGACGGAGGCAACTATGACCTACGATGTGAAGCGAGGAGCATCCATAGGCATCGCCTCGGGGTCGATCTTCGGGGACATCGGCAAACGGTGGAAATGCGCAGATCTTACCCTCCCCATAGGCGGCGGCAGTGACGGACAAAGCCCCGCCTCGCACTACGACGTCAGAAAGCAGCCCATGGAGGCAGTGCGCTCCACGAAGGGTCAACACCTGGTCGAAATGGCATCGCAGGGAATCGAAGGGCGCAGACACGGAGCCCGCAGGCCGATGGACAGGCAGCCGAGGCGCCGACGCCGCGGGTCAAAGACGCAGCTGAACAGCGGGAAGCACCCGGCCACCCGCAGTGTCCCACTCGCACGGACCCTCCTGCACAGCGGGGACTTCTCCATGTCCGCCGCCTGGGGAACTCCTGCCCTGGGGCCTCATGGGGCGGTGGATATGGATCTACTGGGGCCGCCCGCGGCCCAAACATCAGGGGCCCAAATCTATCATGATCCACCGACTCCCGAGGTCCAGAAGATCGGCTTCACAAGCTGCGAATACTGATACATCCCAATCTCGGACCTTCACGCCGCGAGCTGGTCCGATCCGTGCCGGACCGCCACTGCAAGCCGGCGGCGCCAGCGTTCAAGCAGCCGGCCAGCAGCACGCACGTCACGGCACCCGAAGCAGAGCCGAAGGAGGGCCATACTATTGGCTGCGATGATGGGCAAATCTTCCACCGCCACGACCATAAATTTTTCCCCCCTGCGCACTCCCCCTGACGCTATCCTCCGCGCAGTTCCCAGTGCAAGCACCTAGACGACAAAGTGCGGCTCGTTTCGGCGTTTTGCTGGCCGAAAAGCCCCCCGCTGTCAACCTGCAGCGCCGGCGAAAACGGATGCATTTGAAAACCGTATTCTTCCTCGCCCAGCGCGTTGACAAACACGCAAAGAAACGAAGTGAGAACCCAGCCTACCGCAGGCGCCTGCTGGAGCGGATAATTCGTGACCCCCCTGCGCAAAGCAGCAGATATCGAACTCCACGAGGAAGAGGAGGAGGAAGGAGAAACCAGGAGGAGGCCCCGCCAAGGAGGGAGCGTGCGGAAGAGTGGCTCACACCGCCGCCACCATGGTGTCGCACCCCGGCACCAAGTCAAGACCTCCCTGTCCATCTTGGTGCTGCGACTCATGATGACCGTCGGAGCCACGTCAGGTATTTCAGGGAGCCGTTCCCGTGCCAGGGCGGAGGCTGTAGGGTGACGGGCACGGGTAGTGGTACCAGTGCGTCGTGGGCCCAGCAGCTCAACTCCCTGCGCGCAGGTCGTGCATTGAATTCCGTCGCTGAGCTGGAGTCGGTGGGGTGCTGGAGTCGGCGGCCGTTGAGGGCTCAAACCGGACATAAAGCCCGCGCGCGAAGGTAGAATTGGAGGCGGCGCAGGCGTCGGGGCAGGAGCCGGAGCTGAGATGGAGGTGCGCATGCACGGCCCGTATGGTGGAATGGGGTGGGTGGAGGTGAAGCCGGAGATGGAGAGCAAGCGTCGGATGTCGTTGGCGTCGGTGCTGGGGTGGGCTTTGGTATTGGTGTCGGCGTAGGTGCCAGTGTTGAGATTGGTGCAAGGGCTGTCGTCGGAGCGGAGGCGTTGGTGCAGGGGCTGCCGTCGGAGTGGAGGGGGAGGGTGGTCCATAGTGGAGCTGTCACCTTTGGGCTGACCTGGGAGGGGCGTGGGAACCCGCCCATGCGAAGCTCGGAGAATTGATGCTGTAGGTCGGAATGCTGCGTTGGTGTGCGTTGGAGGTCGATAGGTGAAGGTGTATGTGGAATGTTTGATGCTGGGTGTTGCAGGTGGTTGGTGGTTGTGCTGGCTTGGTGGAGGTTGAAAGCCGATAGGTGGGGGTGATGGTGTGAACGTTGATGTCGGAAACTGGATGTGAGAGGTCAGGGTGCGGAACTGGTGGAGGTTGGAGGTCACCCGGTGGAGGTGTAATTGGAGTTGGGTGCTAGCTGCTGGGGGTGACAATGCCGAGTTTGTGGACGCGGGAGGTCGATAGGTGGAGGTGGAGCTGAGAAGATGGATGCTGGTGGCAAGATGGCGCAAAGGTTGACCATCGACAGGTGGGGGTGGACAACTGGACGCTGTAGGTCGGAATGCCGCGTTGGTGGGCGCTGAGGCCGATTTCTTACCACCACCACTACCATATGTAAGACGGGGGAGAAGGGAGGATGAAGAGGTCCTCCTCTTCCTCCTCCTCCTCCTCCTCCTCTCTTCCTCCTCCCTCTCCTGCATATGGTTGTGGTGGTGGAAAGTAGGCCCATCATGTGAGGAACCCGCGGAGAGCATGGCCTTCCAAGTGGACGGAAGCCGAGCGGTGGCCTCCGCCATGCGGCGGCGGCGCGTTCGATGTGGGTTGCTCAGGCAGCGTGCCGCGGCTGCTGCGCATCTCCCAGCGGCACGAGGTCGAATACAAGGCCGTGGATACGTTAGGAGGCAACTGCTGGGAGGTCTTCGCCAGAAATATTCAGATTGGGGGGCTGCTGCGCAGCGGGATTGAGCCGGATTAAGCGGGACGCCGCGTCTCGCGAGGCAGCGGTGGTGCCCACAGCCATCGTGCCAGCGGCCAGCGTGTGCCTTCTGCCTGCTGAGCCGTGTTCCCGCTGCGGGGGCCGAGGCCGCGCAGTCCAAAATGGCGGCATCGGTCTCGAAAAGATGGGGGAGCACCAGGAGGAGTTGAAGCCGCACATTGACATAATGATGATGCTGACGATGACGATGATGATGATGATGCTGATGATGATGGTGATGATGATGATGATGATGATACTGATGATGATGATGATGATGATGCTGATGCTGATGATGATGGTGATGATGGTGGTGAGGATGAGGATGGGGATGAGGATGAGGATGATAATGGTGATGATGGTGATGATGGTGATGATGATAATGATGATGATGATGATGATGATGGTGGTGATGATGATGATGCTTGTGAATGTGATTGTGATGGTGCTGATGATGATGATGATGATGATGATGATGATGATGATGATGATGATGATGATGATGATGATGATGGTGATGGTGATGGTGATGGTGATTATGATGATGCTGATGGTGATGGTGATGGTGATGGTGATGATGATGATGATGAGGAGGAGGAGGAGGAGGAGGATGAGGATGACGACGAGTTGTTTGAAATTCGTGGGTGAGCAGACCACCGACATGCGCAGTGGCCACCGCGCAGCCAGAAAGGATGACGGCGCTCGGCCATCACACGAGGAGCACAGCCTCCACCGCAAGACGAGGAGGGATCCCGAGCACCGTGGAGGCGGACATTCTTTGAAGAACACGAAGCGGCCCAAACATACTCCGAGTTTCCTAATTAGCGTCGGGGGGCGTCACCCCCGCCGACAGCCCCACATCGACCCCCGTCGCGGGCAGCCACCGCGCGCCGAAGGCGCTCCGACCCCCGTCGCGGCGCGAAGACGAGGCGAGGTTGACCACCGTCGGGGGGGTAACCCCCAACGCTTGTTCAGAGACCAGAATCATGTCTCGGAGGTCCGCGCGGATTTCTTGGATCGGCGCTGGACCCCCCTCCTCTGCGCGCGAAGCGCGCCAGGGGCGGCACCCGAGGCGCCGCCAGGGGGGTGCCGGGCGCCCGATCCGAGAAATCAGCGCTGACCTCCAAACTTTTCACGTGCACGATGCTCTTCGAACTCCGGTGCTCGCAGGTTCGGGCAAATGAAGAGGGAAGAAACTCGGGACATTACAATATGGGCGCGTTCTGAGCCCTGTGGCTGGCGCGCGAAGCTCTCCGCGGCTGTCTGAGCCGCGCGCAGGCGGACCCCTCGAGGAGGGCACCTCTCGAGGAGGGCACCTCGTGGAGGGCCCCCCAAAAAGCCGTCGGACAGATGGAGTGCTGGGCCCGTTTCTGGCAGCCCACGGTGCCATTTTCGGCACCGTGGTGGCTGCATCGGGTATGTCCTCGGGCTGTCTCGCGCCCTCCATCAGCTGCAACGAGAACTGCGTGGGCGCGGGGAAGAGCGCAGAGCGCCTCGAATAACCGGCCAGCTCCCAAAGAAGCAGCGCAAGGGTGGTAATGATGCACGGCAAGCTGCATCCGCCACCGTGACGTAGGCACGGAGTGCAGTGCGCTCCGGCGGCTTATTTACTCCTCGATTCAATCTGCAAGTTGGAAAATATCGTCAAGGGTCCCAGGCCCTGGACCTCGGGGCTGTCTCGAGCGCTGCTGGTGCTTACAGTGTGAATGTGCACGAGACCCTGGACGCTTAGCTGGGACTCCGAAGTTCCAGATCGCTTTGTGATGACAACACTTTGCCCCCAGTGGGGCTCTCTCGGAGGCCTCCTGAGCCGTCGTTCAGGCCCTGCGAGCTGGCCCGAGAGCCCCAAATCACTGAACAACGATACGCTGCTCCCAAGACGGCGTTTGCACTCAAGGCCTCCTACTAATATCCACGAATAATTGGCTGGGCCTGCCGGGATCACGCTCCGTGGGCGCCCGTGGGAGCTTCGAGTGGGTGGCTCTGCTGCGGCACAGAATTGGAGGGGTGATTTGCCAGCCCTCTGGGCGCAAGTGGTTTAGGATAACACAGTGGGGGCCAGTCCACAAGAAACCTTCCACAAGAAACTGAACCCTGAGACCCCAGGTCCATTGATTTCTGGTGTGGGAACGCCACGCTCCCCATAGCAAAACCAAACCCAAGGCACCCAGGGCACCCTGGAGGCGAGCGGGGTGTTTCTTGGCATGGGCCCCCACTGTAATAGTTCGTCCAACGCCCCTCTTCCCCCTCGGGGAGGAATTAGTCCCTCTGCCCGCTCTCCCCTGGGCCTGGGCGGGGGCGGGGAAAAGAGGGGAGAGCGACGCGTCAGAACGTCCAGTATGGCCCAAGATGGCTCCAAGATGGTTGCAGAAAGCCGAACATCGCCTCCAAGACGACACGAGGAGTTTCACATGAAATGTGGGTTCTCACCTTTTCGCCCCCAGTGGTGCTGAAGCCTCAAGACGGTTCCAAGAGAGCCCAAACGAGATGCCCTGCAAGAACAGCGCCAACGGTCTTGGAAGGTCTTGGAAGTTGCCCCAAGGCAAAAGTGCGGTTCGGATTCTGGCACGTTCGGTCTTAAGAACGTCCAAGACGGCCAAGAGACTCCACAACTGACGGCCCCAATAAAATGCCCAAGAGGACCCCAAGACTGCCCTGACACGGCCTAACCGAGAACGGCCTAACACGACCACCGAGAGCCCTAAGATGGCCCAAGAGGGCCCCCAGAGGCCCCCACGAAGGCCCGAAAAGAGTACCCAAACAGCCCAGAGACGGCCCCAGGGAGCCCCCATCCCAGCATTCACCAGTGTTTCCCCACCAGCTGGGGGAACAGGCAGTCCACTAGCGTGGATCTGCTTTCGATCGACGTTTCACAACTCAGGCGCTTCCAAAAGGGAGGGGGCGGCGGTGTGTCGCCGTGGGCGCCTTCGATAAGATACAGGAAGGTCGCGTCAACAGAAACATTCTGCAGTAATTGTACTTCTGGAAGACACGTCCTCCACGATACACCATATTCGTGGCAATCGTAGCCGCGAGGAGCTGGAAAAATCTGACCTGAAGCTGGACCGACTTGGCGCACTGACTACCCGAGCAACGAATATGTCGAGCCAAGACGGCTGTGAACCAGAAGGGCGGCTTATCACATGAGACATCTGCTGTGGCTCATGCCGCACTGAGGCGCAGGTGCTCAGGGTGCTTGTCTCTGTTCGGCATGGCTGTTCGCCACAAGCCCAGACGAACAGCCATCCACATTCTCTCACTATTGCATCACTCCCTCATTCCCCTTTCTCCTTCTCCTCCTCCTCCTCCTCCTCCTTCTCCCCCTCCTCCTCCTCCTCCTCCTCCTCCTCCTCCTCCTCCTCCTCCTCCTCCCAAACGAAGCACCTCCGCAGGCTGAACGACCAGACAAGAAGAGCATGAGGGCAGCCTCTCAAACTTGGCCTTCTGTGAACCATGTGCCAGCTGCCGCAGAGATGTCGCTGGCCGTTGGCCACGGATGCGGTCTCGGAGATGCTAGGCATTCTTCCCATGAGCGCATGCTCGGAGTGTCGTCGCAGTGGGATCCGAGAGAACGGGGATCGGTGCAGAAATATACCCCATATCCAAAACGACTGCAGAAGGTTGCCATCCGTGCGCTTTAAAGATGCTGCGCGTGGGCCTCCGCGGGACCGTTGGCTGGGACCGCGGCACGGCCGCGGCACTTCTGCGCGCCATGCGCCCGCCACGGCTGGCTCCTGTCGTGACGACGTGAGCGTTGGTTTCCTCCCTCGTCCTCCTCCTCCTCCTCCTCCTCCTCCTCCTCCTCCTCCTCCGTCCTCCGTCCTCCTCCTCCTCCTCCTCCTCCTCCTCCTCCTCCTCCTCCTCCTCCTCCTCCTCCCTCCTCTCTCCTCCTTCTCCTCCTCCTCCTCCTCCTCCTCCTCCTCCTCTCCTCTTCTTCCTCCCTCCTCCCTCCCTCTCCTCCTCCTCCTCCTCCTCCTTCCTCCTCCTCCTTCTCCCCCTCCTCCTCCTCCTCCTCCTCCTCCTCGTTATCTTCCTTCCTGCCTCTCCTACTCCTCCTCCTCGTGTTCCTCCCTCCTCCCTTCTCCTGCTGCTGCTGCTTCTGCTCCTCCTCCTCAGGCAGAGATCGTTCAAGATTGCCCTAGTCCAGGCCGCTGGCCACCTTTAACCTTGAGCACTCGAGCTGGCGGCGTCGCCGCCTCGTCGACGCGGCACACGTCCCCCCTGTTCCCGATGCTCTTCTGCATCCGAAGCCGCCATCGCGCCCTCCACTGCCTGTTGCACGCCCCCCTGTGTCAGGGGCGCGCAAACATGGATTAGCGATCCATGGATTTGGCGCGCGGTCGCCAAATCCATGGATCGGGGGAGGTGCCCTCCCCAAGATGCGGCCGGTGCCGCCCCGCTCGGCGGCGGAAATCAGCGATTTTCCATGGAAACGGGACCCGTCGCTAATCCACGCCCCCATTGATCCATGTTTGCGATCGCCTGATGCCTGCTGCGCGCCCCACTGTGCCTCCCCCCATTTTCCGCCTGAGCTCCCTGCCGCCATCCTCCGTCCCCATCCCACCGCGCACATCACCACAGCATCTCCGCTCTGCCACACGGCGAGGCCAAATGCCCAGCACCAGAGCTCTGAAGAAGGCACGACCTCCGTGGACCCTCCGTCGGCTCACGCAGTGGGCCAACGCGTGGTTCCCTCGACGGGGGATCCTTCCTGGAACAGCATTTCATACAGACTGGCACGGCTCGGTGTTCAAACCCAGGGACCACGGCAGGAACCAGAGAGGAGCCTGCATCCCTGCCAAGCCGACACACCCTCGCGCCACAGCGCAGCGGCGGTCGCAGCAGCGTCGCCTCTCGGGAGCCGAGGAGGGCTGATACCACACGGTGGGACGACGCGGCCGCCTTCGTTTACGTTCCGGTTCAGGAAATCGGGGTTGATCTTCAGCTGCTCGAGCTTGTCGGTAACAAACCCGTAGAACTCAATGACGTCGAGCTGGGGCAGGCAGCGCGCGCAGCCGCGGGCCAGAGGCCGGAAGGGTCCCGCCGAGCTCGTCACGCGAGAGCACGGACGCATGCGGAGGGAGGAGAGCCGGCGAAACGGGCCATGGGGGGTGGGGGGGCGGAAAGGCTGAGAGTCGAGCGACTACACAGATCCACCTCTCGTTCCTCCTCCATCCCCCTCCTCCTTGGAATGTTTGCGTCCTTTCTGCGGGAGGGGAGGGGGGGGGGGGTGACGAGGTGGATCTGTATCATTGACCTCCTCTGGGAAGGCATCGTCGGCGCCGATTAGGAGCCAGGTGGCTGTCGCCTCCCAATGTGTCATCCTACGGCCTGAATGCTTACGTACATATGTCTTGCCAAAAAGGTGCACGCTGTGCATTGGGAGTTCTCGAGGCCTGGGGATTGTAGAGTACCTCGTCGTTCTTTAATATGGTCTTATCGAGTGGAACGGTCCTTTATCTTTATGAACTTGATGTTGTTTTGCGATTCTTCTGTTCGCTGTAATCCCCTCATCAGATGCTTCTCTCGACATATCGTTATCTCGTGTTCTCTCTCTCTCTCTGTCTCTCTGTTTTGTTTCTCTCTCTCTCTCTGTCTCTCTCTTTCTCTCTCTCTCTCTCTTTCTGTCTATCCCCTGCACCAGGCCAGTGCATGCTGATGCGATAAAAGTCCATTGCCAACCAATGCCAATGCCAGTGCAATGTGAATGGGGGAATCCTTTCGCTCGGTGGATTTCAATCAGAATCCTTTGTGGACGGTGTCATTACGAATCCTTCTCCGGAGGAATTCAATAGGAATGCCTCTGTGCAGGGTTTCGGCTGGCATCCTCCTGTGGAGGGTTTCACTAGGAATCCTTCTTGTGGGGGCTTCAGTCGGAGTCCTTCTGCGGAGGGAGCCATAGTCTCGCCAGCGCAATGCCAACGCAATGTAGAAGCAGTGTCATCGCAATGCCAAGCTAATGCCAAGGCGATCGCAACCCAATGCCAACGCAATGCCAATGAAGGGGGGCCTTTGTGGTATATATTATGAGGAATCCTACTTCTGGAGGGTTTCAATCGGAATCGTTGAGCGAAGGAAGGCACAAGGACTCGCTTGCGCAATCCCAGCGCACTGCGCAATGCCAAAGCAGTGCCCGCTGCAATGTGAATGGGGGAATCCATTCGCCGGGTGGATTTCAATCAGAATCCTTTGTGGACGGTGTCATTACGAATCTTTCTTCGGAGGAATTTAATAGGAATGCCTCTGTGCAGGGTTTCGGTTGGCATCCTCCTGTGGAGGGTTTCACTAGGAGTCCTTCTTGTGGGGGCTTCAGTGGGAGTCCTTCTGCGGAGGGAGCCACTAGGACTCGCCAGCGCAATGCCGTCGCAATGCGAACGCACTGCCTTCGCAATGCCAAGCCAATGCCAAGGCGATCGCAATCCAATGCCAATGCGCTGCCAATTGGGTGAGAATATTTTGGTATAGGTTCCAGAACGGACCTTGTTTGTGGATGGTTTCACTGCGGACCGTTCTGCGAAGGGAGACAGTGTCAACGCAGTGCCAACGGAATGCTAAACCAACGCCAGGGCGATCCAAATTTCATGCCGAGGCAGCCCCAATGGAGTGGATTATTTGCGTTAGCGTTCAATGGCAATCCTTCGACGAACCCTTCCATGGACAATGTCATCCACGAAGGAATATGTCTAAAGGCCCTTCTGCTTTGGATTTTCAAAGGGGTCCGTCAGCGGAGGGGTTCACGGGGAGCCCTTCTGTGGAGAATGGCAACGTGAATCCTGATTTTTTTGGGCCCGTAGACATCATTTGTGTGGACGTATTCAATCGGAATCCTATGTGGAGCGTGTGGTTGGGACTCGCTTGCGCAATGCCATCGCGCTGGCAACGCACTGCGATGGCAATGCCAACACCATACCGACGCGATGCCAAACCGTTACCAAAGCAATGCGAATGCAATGCCGATGGCATGACTCCAGTCTTTCAACAGGTTCCAACAGAAATCCTGATGTGGATGATTTGGATACGGATCCTTCTTCGGAGGACGTCGGTAAGAATATTCCCGTGGAGGGTTTCGGCATGAATCCTTGGGTGGAAGGGTTTGCCATGAGCCTTTGATGGGGGGCTTCAAAAGGAACCCCTCGCGTGGAAAGTTTCAATAGGATGTCCTTTTTTATGGTGGGGGCCACTAGAACTCGCCATCGCAACGCCAAAGCAGTGCCAGCGTAATGCCAAACCAATGCAATGGCAACCCCAATGCAGTCCCAATGATATGCCCAGGGGGCAATCCAGTGTGGTCGGTTGCATTGGGATTTCTTGTATAGAGGGTTTCGAATGGGTTCAATATGAGCCCTCCTTGTGGAATGACTCAATCGGGATCCTTCTTGTGCGGGGCGCAGAAATAATCATTCTGCGAAGGGAGGTATTGGAACTCGCCAGCGCAATGCCAACGCAGCGCCGACGCAATGCCAAGCGAATGCCAAGGTGATCCGAACCCAATGCCAATGCAATGCCAATGGGGGAACACATGTGTGATCGATTTCAGTAGGAATCATTTTGTGGAGGGGTTCGCATGGAATCCTCCGGAGTAAGGTTTCAACATGAATGAGTCGTTTTTTCTTTGGGGGGGGGGGTCGATGGGAGCCCTTCTGGTCGAGGGTTTCAAATTGCGCCCTTTTGTGGAGAGTTCCGCTGGGCACCGCCAGCGTAACGCTTGCGACGTGCAATCGCAATGCCAACGCACTGCCAAGCGCTATGCCAACGCAGTGACGATGCGATGTCTAACCATGGCCAAACCAATGTCAATGCAACGCCATGCAGGGTATTTCTCTCTTTCGAATCATCTCAATAGACAGAAGCTCTTATGTTAAAGAAAAGCAATGGAGCAGCGCAGAGAGCGGCCAGGTGAACCACGAAGCCGCCTCGAGACAAAAAGGGGCGACCCAGCTAGGCCGGGGTCGCCCTGGCGGCGCGGCCAAGCGCCAGCACCGCGCACGGGTGCTCACGCGGCCAACGCGGGCCGCGAGTCCAAAACTGGGGCCCACGGCCCCCACCCGCGGAGGCACCTGCTGGGAGTCCACGGACTCACGAAAAAAAACCGCTGGCACGTCGGCCAGCAACAATGAGCCTCTGTTGGGACGACGGCCCTTCTGGGCATTCTCGAGAAGCCTCTGCAGCCGATCCCGCTCCGCCCGACTCCCCGACGCACCAGTCCCGCCCCCCTTGCAAGCTCGCACCGGGCAGACCGAGAGTCGCCGCGGGCGCGCCGCGTGCGCTCCACAGCGCGCGCAGATAAGCGCACGCTCTGACACTTGCACGAGATGGCCAGGCCCTGGAGTTTGGGGGTCACAGAGACGGGCAGACAGAGACTTGACAGAGGAGGGGGTGGTGGCCTGCCTCCAACAACCCTTGCAACAGAAGGCTCCCTCAGGGACACCGACAAAGACATGCGCGGTGGGCTTCCTCACGCGCCGAGCTCTGGGGCCTGGCGCAAGGGGCATCCTGACAGTAGGCGTGGCCGTCTTTGCCGCCCTCTCCGCTGCAAACGCAAGACACCTCGTGCGGCTCAGCGCTTGTTCTAACTGAAACTTGGAATCCTTGACGGTCGCAAACAAACCGGCATCTCGAGCGCGGCCATCTCCGCGAGACAGTCGGCCCACATGTTGCCGAAAAATTATCTAGCGCCTCGCCCGGGTCAATAAGCGCAGACAGACCCTCGTCAACGATGGGCCTTGGTCTAAGAAAAAACAGGTCCACGTTCGTCAAAACTGTACAACTGATAAAATTTGCGCCAGGCGCTAGAGCGCGGGGCCAGAGGTCTGGCATGCTTGCCATCCCACACGGCCCCTTCACTGGCGAGACTCACATGATCCGTAACAAACTCGGCCGGCCTGGCAGCAACATCGAGCCCGCGCAGCGCGGCTAATCTTTCTGCGCGGGGCACAGTCTGAACAGGGCCGCCAAGGCCGCCAAAAATAACTATAAAAGGGACGAGGCTGGGCGCAAGGCCCGCCGCGGCCCATCCGCATCTCCTGGACGCAGGACAATCGCCGTCAAAACAAGAACCATCACCAAAAACTGTTCCTGGCCACGGACCCGCCACTGCACCCAATTCTTTGACAGGCAGCGCGCAAGGCTCCGGGGGTCTGAACACTGGCCTCAGAGGAATGGCGTAGGGCATGTTGACGGGGGTGAAGTCCCACTCCAGGCCACGCCCCGTTTGCCCCTGACTCCAGATATCCTTCCTGGCCTGCAAGGCGTCGTCGGGGTAGGGGTGCCCCCCCTCGTCTTCCTGCGGCTCGTGGATCGAACAGCAGAAGATCTCGTGCTCTAGGTCCGAGGGCTCGTGGCCACAGAACTCGCAGATCGCGTTGTCCGAGTAGCCAGCTGGACGCCGTCTCTCAGACGACCGCATGCCGTTTGACTGCAACTTGACCAGAGCGCCTCAAAGACCATTGGAGAGCGGTTGCAAGTGACCTGTCCCCAGAGCACGCATCCCGATGGAGCTCCAGGCAGTATCCAGAATCCTGTGACTTTGCCATCTTTCCAGGCTGGCAAACATGTGGTACTTCAGCTCGCTAGGGGGCACCCCGAGCAAGTCATGCGCTACGCCGAGGTCGTCGACGACCACCTCGGACGACGCCATGTCCCAGCACACTCGCTTCAGCGCGAGCCAGAGCGCTGACAGCGGGCCTCTGGCGCTAGCCCTGGTAAACTGGGAGGCGCCCCTGATCTGGTCTATCAGCGCCATCCACGCCTTCTGAAGGTGCGACGGCGATCCGCGAAGATCCCATACCCAGGCAGAATGCAGCTGCAGGAAGCTCCACGCGGCGTTGCAGATCGGGTCGCATGCGCGCTGCTTCTGCACAGCGAGGTAAAGGGTGAGCGAGCCTGAGCCTGAAAACCCACAGAAATACCCAGCAGCGCCCCCCTTTGCTTCAGCTCGCTGTCGTTGACACCACTGACCGCGGCGCCGTGGCCGAGCGAGGAGGGCGCACCTGTGGTCCGAATGCTGGCAGCCTTGGCGCGTCCAGCTTCCCGCTGAAGAGCGCGGATTCTGGCCTTGCTGCGGTGCATCTTCTTCGGGCGGTCCTTCGGCGCCCCGCGCGCGGCTGCTGGCGCCCCAAGGTCGTGGCCGAGATACCGCATGCGACGCCTGTCAGCAATCTTGAGCATCCAGGCGAACGACTTGACATGATAAGCCGTTTGACGTGTCAAAGATAAGTGGCCTGACTTTTCGAATTGCAAGATGAGGCACAGGGCGCGCGCTGACTCGCAAAAGACTCGGCACGCCGCAGCCACAAAGCGTGAGCCGCGGAGGTCGAGGCCCGTTCAACTTAAGGCCACGTCGTCGACAAGGTCTCTCGGCCGCACCTCCTTCGCAACTGCGGTGGTCAACTTGATGCTGCGCGTGCGGAAGACCATTAGCGTCGTGGCCGCATGCGTGCATCCTGCCAATCTACCCTGCCAAACCTGCTGTGCTCGAGCGCAGCAATTGCATGCGATGATGGAGAGCACCTGCTCGTGCAGCAAAGCCAGCACGCATGCCGAACGCATCTCGTAGCACTTGAGCACGTCGAGAAGGACGACCAGCGCGTGCTTGCCAGTCAGCTGCGCCGTCTCCTTCTCAAGCCTCAAGCGCCAAGTCGAAAGCTGCATCAGTGGGGGAACGCCCTCCGATATGGCCCCAGAACTCCTCGCCGGCTCCGCGCCGCCCCCAATCTGCCGAAATCGGACGACGCGCTCGACCCCAGACCTGAATGAGAGTGTTGAGGAGAGCGATGAGGCGTTCCCCTCTCCCTGGTTTCGGGAGTCGTACCATCTTGGAGATGAGCCTCTCCCGAGGCCAGAGTAGCAGCTCCTCTCAGCGGCAGAACACCGTCGCCATCGCACGCAAAGCTGCGTCGGATAACTGGTCAAGCACCCGCGGCGCGATCTTGACCTGCCCCGCCCCAGTGGCCCAGCTGAGGGCACAAATCGCCTTGCGGATGTCGTTGCCGGAGAGGGGCGGGAGCGGATCCCAATCAGCGGCGTCAGGAGGAAGCTCGACAGGTTGAGCCTCATGACGCTGCCAGAAGCCATTCCAAAACTCCAACTTCCTGTCGGCGAGCTGGTAGGCATGCTGCGCACCCTCGCCGAAGTCAATGATCTCCTTGAGGGCCTGCGGCTAAGAAAACTTGCGAGCGCGACTGGCTCCTCCTTCGACGGCTGCCTCGGCCCACAACTTCCAGCCATGGGCGACCTTCTGATCGTGAGTGCGCTGCATTGCCTCGGCCTTCGCCAAGATCCTGTCGACCTGCCGCTCGAAATCGTCTTGCAGAAAAAAGCCCATGCCGAGCCCGAAAAAATCCTTGGCCTGATCATCCACGTAATTCCAGATGCCAGCACGAGACTCCACTCGACGCGAAAAATCCCCCAACCCCAGAATATGCGAACCGGCGCCACTCCCGCGCGGCCCGCCGCGCGCACGGGGCGATCGCGGGCGGCGGCGCGGCATCGGCCCGGCCCGGTCTTGGTGCAAAGCTTGTCGGAGAACCTCCCACAGGAGGAGGTCGGGGGCAAGCTACTTGTCACGCCAAGCGCGACGAAAGCAGGCGCTGGGCGAGGCCCTGCGCACTCCACACCTTTTCCCTCAGCAGCTGGGGGCCCGGCCTCCCCCCGCACTTGAGGCCGGCGATCACGAGGTACATCCGACCCACCTTCGGAAGGACGCCGCACACGAATATCCAGTCCACCTCGCTGAGGCCCAGCTTCGCCGCAAACCTGGGGCCCCAGCTCCCCCGCGACCTTCGAAGCGGTCGCGGCATTCTAAGGGAAGGAGGAGGAGGAGGAGGAGGAGGAGGAGGAGGAGGAGGAGGAGAGCGGGCCATACCTCTTCCTCCTTCTCTTCCTCCTCCTCTTCCTCATCCTCCTCCTCTTCTTCCTCCTCCTCCTCCTCCTCCTTCAGCCCGGGGGCGCCCGAGTGGGTCCCCACCCCCGTCACACAGGGGGGGCCCCCGGGCATTGGGGTCGGGGCCCCGGGTCTCGCCGCCACGCCGGGACTCCCCTCGGAGCTGGCCGGTGCTCAAGCGGATTGGAAACACCGCGCCGGTTCTTATAGCTGGGGGCCCAGCGGGAGCCAGGCCGTGTCGGGGCCCAAGTGGCAGCGCGACCTGGCGCATCCTCCTCCACTCCTCCTTCTCCCATCCCGTGCCCTTCTCGTTGTGGATGGGCCCGACGAATGGTCTTGCGCTGTTTGTGAAAAAGCACTTGTTTCTAATGCAGCCTGCGGCCGGGGTAATTCTTGTTGGTCCCCAAGAATTACCGTGCCCGCAGGCTGCAACGGCGCTGGGCCCCTTTTCGGAACTTCGAGGTTCCGAGCCTGGCGACGCACGTAATTTTACATATGACATATCACACGCGCGTCCTTATTGCGGGTCGCAACTGTGTTCTGAAATGTGCGTATATGTGTAAACGTGTATACATACATCACGATTGGCGCACACATATATCATGCAGGATTTTGAAGATTGCTGCTGTAGGGGACCCTCCAGGAAGTCCTCTTGGAGCCTTCTTGGGGCGTCTTGGAGGCCTGGAACCGTCTTGAAGCCATATTGAGCGTTTTGGAACGATTTGAAGCTGTCTGGGGAGCCTCTTGTCTTGGGGTTGGAAGGAAAGAGTCAAATGGACGGGGGCTTCTCCCAGTGCGGGGGCGCCCCCCGCTGGGAGCCCCCCCTTAACCCCCCCCGGGGGCCCGCCCCTGGGGCCCCCCATTTCGAATCAACGACGCCAGTGCTGGATGCTTTTTCCCCGAACAGCGTGCTGAACGGGGTGCTGTCGTGGTAAAAGCTAACTCCGGCCGAGGGAATTCAAAGCAGAGGCGCCCTCAACAAAATCTGGTGGTTCGGGCCGTTTCGCCGGAGACATCCTCACAACTCTCGTTTCTGAGTTGTCCGGGGTTGGGCGTTTCGCCTGAGACACCCTCCTGAATCTGAGCTCCGAGCTGCCGCGCGAGAGGCGGTCCGGCCCGTTTCAGGGCCTGAGACATCCTCGAAACTCTGGGCTCCGAGCTGCCGTGCGAGAGGTCGTCCGGGCCGTTTCGCCTGAGACGCCCTCGCAACTCTGGGCTCCAGCTGCCGATCGCGAGGTGAGCCGGCCCCCAGTCTCGCCCAGCGGGGTGCTGAAGGGGCGCTGAACGGGGCGCCCCGCGGCGCGCCCCGCCGCGGGCGCGGGCTCCGTCGGGGGCGCGCGGGCCCTGCCTGAGCGACCCGCCTCCCCGGCGGCTCCCCGCCCGTCCTCCTCCTGCTGCTGCTGCTGCTCGTCGTCGTCGTCGTCGTCGTCGTCGTCGTCGTCGTCGTTGTCGTCGTCGTCGTCGTCGTGATTGCGTGATTGCGTGATTGTCGTCGTCGTCGTCGTCGCCTCGGCCTTCCAAGGCCTGGAGGCGGAGGAGGGTGCGCGATGCATGGTAGAGCACGGCATAGCACGGCGTAGAGGGGCACGGCAGAGCGTAATTAGCATGTCGTAGCATGGTGTGGCATTGCGTAGTGAAGCATTGCATCACAAAGCATTACAACGCAAAACATGGCATCGCACAGCGGCACCCAACGCAACACCGCGGTGACGACGATGAGGCAGAAGAGAAGGAGAACCAGGAGGACGAGGAGGATAATGCGAAGTGGGGCGAGGATGCATAGGAGGAGGCGGAGGCAGGGCATTGGGAATATGAGGGGGATAGCGATGAGGAGGAAGGAAAGGAGGGCAGGAGGACGAACGTGACTAGAAGGGGGAGAAAGAGGTGGAGTGGGAAGGCAGGCGGGAGACGCGAGAATGATATTTCCCAAGAGGAGCACGTAGACGACGATGGCGACGGGGCATGCCGATCGGGAGCAGGAGGACGATAACTGCAGGACGCGCGAACAGACTCCGGATCCACCCTGGCTCTAAAAACGCCGTTTGGGGATAATGCGCTCTAGCTATCATTGAGCTGACGTGCCCGAGGAAGAAAGGTGACCGCAGAGGGGAGGGGGAAGAAAATGAAAGCCGCAGAAACGCGAATCCGCGGACACGCGAAGCCGTCTTCCCCTCACGCGCGCCGACAGGGTGGGCGGATTTTAACTGCAATTTACTATTGGTGTCAGGGATCGGTCAGAGTCTTGCGGGGCGCATTCGTTTCAAGGGGAGCGGGGATGCCAGGGCAGCGCCCTGCACGCTCGCGCGCGCATCAATGCGCCCACACTGGCACGCGCGCGCATCAATACGCGAATGGAATTCCAGACGCCTGGGAGCTCAGGGGGGGCACTGAAATGCAGGAAACCAAAAAACAAACGGGAGCAGCAGCAGCAGCAGCAGCAGAAGGAGCAGGAGGAGGGGGAGCAGCAGCAGCCGCAGCAAAAGGAGCAGGAAAAGGTAGAGGGAGGGGATAAGAAGGCCGAGGACGAGGACGATGAGTCCGAGTACGAGGCAGACGAGGATGGATAGTCGGAAGGGGAAGGGGGAGTTGAGGATGAAGGGAGGTGATGTGATACTATGACTGCTTGCGGCGGTGCGCTCTGAAGCCTCCTCTGACTGTCCCCCAGGGGGGGGGGGATCCCCCCCCCCCGGGGGGCACTCCAGACAGGTCCGGAATGTCCTTGGGGGCCCGTCGTGGGGGGAGGACGGTGTCCTTGGAGCTGGGGGCTTCCGTAGGACATTCCCGATCATCGTGTTTTCAGGGTGTAGGACGCTCCAGACAGGTCCGGAGTGCCCCCGGGGGGGGGGATTCCCCCCCCCCTCCGGGGACAGCTGGGAGAACCTTCCTTCTCCCTCCCCCCTCTCCCGCCTTCTCTTTCTTTCCGTTTCTGTCCTGTTCGCTATCGCTCTTATTTGCCTCGCTCCGTACTCGCTCTCGTCCTCGTCCTCGTACTTGTACTCGTACTCATCGTCCTCGTCCTCAGCCTTCTTATCCACTTTCCTCTCTACCTGTTCCTGCTCCTTCTGCTGCTGCTGCTGCTGCTGCTGCTGCTGCCCCCCCTCCCCCTGCTCTTTCCGCTGCTGCTGCTCCCGTTCGTTCCCCAAACAGCTTGCTGAACGGGGTGCTGTTGTGGTAAAAGCTGACTCCGGCCGAGGGAGTTCAAAGCAAAAACGTCCTCAGCAAAATCTGGTGGTTCGGGCCGTTTCGCCTGAGACATCCTCACAAATCTCGCTTCTGAGCTGTCCGGGATTAGGCGTCTCGCATGAAACGTCCTCGTGCATCTGAGCTCCGAGCTGCCGCGCGCGAGGTGGTCTGGCCCGTTTCGCCTGAGACATCCTCGAAACTCTGGGCTCCGAGCTGCCGCGCGAGAGGTCGTCCGGGCCGTTTCGCCTGGGACGTCCTCGCAACTCCGGGCTCCAAGCTGCCGATCGCGAGGTGGGCCGGCCCCCAGTCTCGCCCAGCGGGGTGCTGAACGGGGTACTGAACGGGGCACCCCGCGGCGCGCCCTTCCGCGGGCGTGGGCTCCGTCGGGGGCGCGTCGGCCCTGCCTGAGCGACCCGCCTCCCCGGCGGCTCCCCGCCCGTCCACCTGCCGCTGCTGCTGCTCGTCGTCGTCGTCGTTGTCGTCGTCGTGGTCGTCGTCGTGATTGCGTGATTGCGTGATTGTCCTCGTCGTTGTCGTCGTCGCCTCGGCCTTCCAAGGCCTGGGAGCGGAGGGGGGCACGCGATGCATGGTAGAGCACGGCATAGCATAGCGTAGAGGAGCACGGCAGAGCGTAATTCGCATGTCATAGCATGGCGTGGCATTGCGTAGTGGAGCATTGCATCACAAAACATTGCAACGCAAAACATGGCATCGCACAGCGGCACCCAACGCAACACCGCGGTGACGACGATGAGGCAGAAGAGAAAGAGAACCAGGAGGATGAAGATAATGTGAAGTGGGGCGAGGATGTATGGGAGGAGGCGGAGGCAGGGCATCAGGAATATGAGGGGGATAACGATGAGGAAGGAAGGGGGGTAGGAGGAGGAATGTGACTAGAAGGGGGAGAAAGAGGTGGAGTGGGAAGGCAGGCGGGAGAGGCGAGAATGATATTTCCCAAGAGGAGCACGTAGACGACGATGACGACGGGGCGTGCCGATATCAGGAGCAGGAGGACGATAACTGCAGGACGCGCGAACAGACTCAGGATCCACCCTGGCTCTAAAAACGCTGTTTGGGGAGACTGCGCTCTGGCTATAATTTTCTGTTTCCTGTATTTCAATGCCCTCCTGAGCTCGCGTGCGTCTGGAATTCCATTCGCGCATTGAGTCGCGCGCGTGCGTGCCAGTGTGGGCGCTTGAGCGCTGCAGGGCGATGCCCTGGCATCCCCGCGCCCCTTGAAACGGGTGCGCCCTGCAAGACCCTGACCGATCCCTGACACCAACAATAAAGTGCAGTTAAAATCCGCCGACCCTGTCGGCGTGCGTGAGGGGAAGACGGCTTCGCGTGTCCGTGGATTCGCGTTTCCGTGGTTTTCACCTTCTTTCCCCTCCCCTCTGTGGTCGCCTCTCCTCCTCGGGCACGTCAGCTCAAAAGGCATCCAACATTGGCGTCGTTGATTCGAAAAGGGGGATCCCAGAGGCGGGCCCCGGGGATATTAAGGCTCCTGGGGGGGGAGCGCCCCCCCCAGTTGGAGAGGATGTCGCCCCTTTGGTTTCTTCCTTCCAACCCGAAGACAATCCAAGAGGCTCCCCAGACAGCCCCAGATCATTCCAAAACGCCCAGCATGGCTTCAAGACGGTTCCAGAGGCCTCCAAGACGCCCCAAGAAGGCTCCAAGAGGATTTCCTGAAGGGTCCCCTAGAGCAACAATATTCACACCAATCGTGATGTATGTATTATACGCACATGTTCACACATATACACACATCTCAGAACACGGCTGCGAACCGCAATAAAGACGCGCGTATGATATATTATATGTAAACTTATGTGTGGCACCAGGCTCGGAACCTCGAGGTTCCGGAAAATACCCAAAGCCGCTGCAGCTCGCGACCGGGGCAGTGCCTGTGGACCAACAAGACTCACCCCGGTCACAGGCTGCACTAGAAAAAGGTGCGTCCTCACGGACAGCGCAAGACCATTCGTCGGCCCCATCCACGACGAGGAGGGCACATGCGCTAGGTCGCATTGCGCGCTAGGCCGCATTGCCACCTGGGCGGCCCGTCACCGCTTGGCTCCCGCTGGGCCCCCAGCTACAAGAACCGGCGCGGCGTCTCCAATCCGCTTGAGCACCGGCCAGGGAGCCGGCCACGAGCGCCGGGCCTCCCTTCGGAGCCGGCCACAACCTGCCCTGCTGGAGCCCCCCTGCTGGGGCGGAGAGGCGAGGAGGCAGGAGGGGGGAGGGGGGGGAGGAGGCAGAGGCGAAGGGGGAGGAGGGGAGAAGGCGGCGCAGGAGGCAGTAGCCCGGCGTGCCGCGCTCAGCGTGCGCCCAGTTCCAGCTAGCGGCCCGGCCCCGGCCAGTAGTCAGTCTGGCGCCGCCGCCTGGGCGAGCCGCTCCCCGCGGCGTCAAGCCGGCCCGGCTGCTCGGCGGCGCTGCATCGCCAGCTGAGCCTGCACGGCGCAGCTGATGGCCTTGTAGGCCCGCGTCAGCTCGCCGGGCTGCTGGCCCTCCGGCAGCGCGCGCACCTGCCGCAGAAGCCACTGTCGGGCTTCTCCGCCTAGGCGGCGAGCCTCGCGTGGCGGAGCACTGCATTGTAGTGGATCGGCGTGTAGACGCCGTCCGCGTGCCCCGCGACGAAGCGCACGGCGGCCAGCGCGCGGCGAGCCGCCTCCGTGGGGCCTGTGCTGATGACCCGCGCTGAGTCGGGCGCAGACCCCGACACCAGGTCGATCACGCCGGCGTCATTCGCGCGGAGGCTGCGCTGGTACACGGCGCCGATGGCTTGGATCAGCGGCTCCACCGGGCCAGCACAGTCCGCGAGAAGGGCTCGCCCCCGCGCTCCGTCGCCAGGTGCGACAGGAGCGCCGTCAGCGACGGCGCGTGCCCCATGAGCGCATCCACCTGTTCTTCCTGGTCGGAGGCGTCCGTGACTGATTCATCGATTGTGGCTGAGCAAGCGTTGAGCCTGTCCTCCAGATGGTCCACGGCCATGAGGTCCTCCGCCAACCGCTCGCGCAGCTCGGCCCTCAGATGCTCGAGCGCTGTCTGGTGCTCACCGTCCATGGTGGTCCCCACGGCGACCGGGCCCGGATTCGGGTTCCTCTGCCTCGCATTGGCGTTGTCGAACGTCCCGTTCACCATTCCGTAGTCGTAGATGTATTTCACGGCACGGGCGATGTAGTTCACAGACGCTGTGCCCGTGCCTTGCAGCTGTGCCAAGAGGTGCGCCTCGGCCTCCTCACGCGTGCTGATGCGGGCCAAGGCCTGGACCCACTCGGCGTCGCCGTGGTCGTCGCGGACCCAGCGGGCGATCCCCGGGGGGATGCGAGCCACCTCCGCTGGGTCGGTAGAATTAATTGTACAACGTCCACACATGCAGCCCCCGCTCGACGTGGCCGTCCGCATGTATCTGCGCCCGTTCGGCTGCAGTCAAGTCGCGGGCCGTCCGGCCCCGCCACTGGGACTGCGTGGCCAGCACGTTGTTGAGGAACGTCTCGCGGCCGGGCCTGGTTTCGCGTGCCGACCGGGCCCGCGCTGTCATCACCAGCGGAGCCAAGAAGCGCCAGGCTGCGGCCGTGCACATGGTCCCCATGCCTTCGATCGCCGACGCCTGCGAGGCGTCCAGCTCCAGGGTCCGCGTCACCGCGTAAGTGTCGCTTGTCGTCGGGTACGCCGCGTCTGGGTCCGAGCTGTCCTTGCAGAGGTAGTCTGTGATGGTCTGGAACTGCTCCCACGTCACCGTGACTGCCGCGTGCACGATGGCCACCAGCGCGTAGGTGGGGCGACTGCACCCGGGAGGCGGCTCGGGGATGGCCTGCGCTTCAAACAGAGTGGGGCCTCCCCGGCCCCTGCCGCCGCCGCGGCCCCCCCCACGACCGCGCCCCCAAGGAACGCGACCTGCCTGACCGTCGGCGCCGCCGCCCCCGAGCCCTGCGCCACCCGCGCCTGAGGCTACGACCCCCCCGTCCCGGTCCATGCTTCCGCCTGCCGCCCACGCAGCCTGCGCGCTGCCGGCGGCTTGGCCCGCGAGCGCGAGCCCGGACGAGTGGCCCTGTGTGGCCAGCCCGGCTCGGCGCCGGCGGAGGGCGCGCGGAGCAGCAGCCCCGCCCGCAAGGAGGAAGAAGAGGAGAGAGCGGGGGCCCATGAAAGGGCGCCGCAAGGGGGAACACAACCAGCGAGGCCGCAGCACGCTGGGAGGATCAGGAGAAGAGGTGGGGGTGAGAGTAGGAGGTGTGGTGGTTAAGACGGCTGCTGCCGCCTCGAGGCTGTCACCACCACGAGCGTCCCTAAGGACTCCGCGAGCGGTGGTCGGGTGGTGGTTTTTCTGATTCCCCTGACCCCCCCGTTTTTTTCCCCAAACAAAAGAAAAACGTGGATCAAATTAAATTTTTCTTTGGGTGGCCAGGATGGTGAAAAGCCCGATTCTGGAGGAGAGGAGGGGGACGAGGGCGGGTGAGAGAGAAAGGAGGCGTTCGGCTTCCCCCAAAAAAGAATTCGCTCCGCATTTTTCTGGGGGGTGAGAAAAATCATAAACATAAAACACACTCGGAGGAAAGGAGGAGGAGGAAGAGGAGGAGGAGGATGATGATAAGGAGGAGGAGGAGGAGGAGGAGGAGGAGGTTGATGAGAAGGAGGACGAAGAGGAGGAATAGGAGGAACAGGCGATGGAGAAACGGGAAAACACCCTCTGAGAGACGAGGTATTTCACAATCACCCGTTCTCGAGAAATCTCACTGGCGCAACAACTCGACGCCATCCGACGCCACATCAATAGAGCAGGTTGCTGTCTCGACGACGTGAATCCTGGTTATTGACAATACGTGAATACTTCCATGTTGCAGGATGTCAAATGTCCGAGATTTCCAGAAGCCATCGACCCTCGTATATCGTGTACGTAGTTTGCTCCGACGGTTTTTCCCTTTTTCGTGGACTCCGCTTGCTTGGAAAAGGAGGGGGGTGGCGGACACCGGTCTCCAAAGGGGAGGAGAGGAGGTTCGAAACAGGGAGGGGGCCCCTGTCCAATGGGGGGGGGGATTCGAGCGGAGGGGGGGGCCCTCCCTATCATAGGATCCTGTTAATGCCCGACCAATGTCAAATCCGACCTTTGCTGGGTCTAACTTTAATCCAACTCTAATACAATCCTACGATAGCTGGGTCCAGCTCTAGTTCCATCCCGCTAAGGCTCGATCCAGTTCTCATGGAATCCTACGATAGCTGGATCCAACTTTAGTAACATCCTAGTCGGGCTCGGTTCAACCCTATAAGAATCCTACGATCGCTGGACCCAGCTCGAATTGAATCCTACTAAGGCTCGATCCATCCCAAAAACATTCCCACTATAGTTAGATCGAGCTCTAATTGAATCCTACGAGGGCTCAATACCACTCTAATACTAGGGCTCCACCCAGCCTTACTAGCATCCCACTAGAGCTCGATCGTCGTCGTCGTCGTCGTCGTCGTCGACGTCGTCGTCGTTGTCGTTGCCTGACGGCGCCGGCGCCCGCGCCGGCGCTCGCCGTCGTCGGTTGTCACCGGGGAGGGAAGGGCGGGGAGCCACCTCCTCTTTCGACCGCCTCCTGCGATTCAGGGGGGGGCCTGGTTCGAACCCCCCATCTTGCATTTCAGGCCACTGCCCCCTCCACTGGACCTGGACTGGGCGCACCACGAGGCTCGGAGAGTCCAAGATGGCCTCCGAGATGGCTCAAGATGCCTCAAGATGGCTCCCAATAAATTCCAAGAAGCCTCAAGACCGCTCTGAGACGTGTCCGCCCGAAAGCTCCCCAAGGAGGCCCTCAAGAGGCCAGAATCCTTCCAAAATCTGAAGGGAAATCAATGTTTTGGCTTTCTCGCCTTTCACTCCCGATGGCCATCCGAGGCCTCAAGATGGCCCAAGAGGGCCCCAAGAGGTGTTCAAGAGAGCCCCAAGACGGCCCCTAAGAGCGCCCAGAAAGGCAAGGCTAATTGAAGATATGTTGATGTATCGATGTCTTCCACGATGGCTCCAGGAGCTCCCCCAAGACCCCCCAAGAGCGCCCCAAGAGGCGCCCAGACGGCTCCAAGAGGCGCTCAAAGGTCCTCCAAGAGGCTCCCAAGAAACCCCCAACAGGCCTCAAGAGGATCCCAAAAGCACCCACGACGCTCAAAGAAGGCCCTGGGCCCGCCAAGATGCTCCCACAGACGCCCCAAGAGGCTTCCAAAAAGCTTCCGAGCGACATCCGAGGAGACTTCGAGAGGCATTCTCAATGCTTCTGACTCTTCTTTGCACCCTTTGCTTTCTTCCTCTTCCTCTTCCGTCTTCTCCTTATCCTACTCCTCCTCCTCCTGCTGCTCCCATCCGCCAATTCAATTCATCCCCCACCTCAATCATCCATCATCATCCTCATCCTCATCCTCCTCCCCCTCCCCCTTCCTCGAACGATAACGACTGTCCCCCATGTTGCTCATACGCTTCCATGCTCGTCTCAACTGGCCTGGGCGTCAGCTTGGAATGGGCCGGTGGGGAGACTTTTGGTCGCGGCCGCAAGCGAAGGCGCAGGCGGCGGGTCGGTAAATCCGGGGCGCGGTCCTTACTAATTTACAGCGAGCAGCAAACTAGAGCGCGGGGTAAACCTAAGCTGCCTAAGCCGCCGAGCTGCGCTGCTGTGAGCTGGGGGCGCCAGGGCCAGGAGGTCGGAAGCGGTCCACCATCGCCGACATGCACCAAATTGCCAGGCCAAACAGAATCAGGCTGGGGGGGAAATGCAGGAATCGCAGGCCAGAATGCCGATGGAACCGCCCCATGGTTTTCGCATGACTACCTGGACATGTTTCCCCCACCACTTGCTCAATCAACTCAACTCAGAGAGACAAAGGATTCAAGCATAAGTGCAATCAATGCGACGTGCTTTCAGTGTCGCGGTCCGCCAGCCTTCACCCTCATGTGGGTTGATAGACATTCGCATGAGCATGGGTAAACGACGAACTGGCGCCGTGTAGCATACGATCGCATGAGCTCGCCGTGGCGGCGAGATCATGAAGTCGTAAGCAACACAGAAGCGGCGTTAAACGCGAATCTCCGACGGTCGGGCATTCACTTGGAGTAGTTTACGTCGGACGCTCCTCCAAACGAGACTCGTCCAGGACGCGACGCGGACCGATTGCGCAAGCAATGACCTGGAAGCGGCCCGCGCATTAGATCACGACCTAGATTCTGCTATCGTTGGTTAAACAATGGATGGAGATGGATCGGGTTTTAGCCCTCTTGCATCAGATCACAACTTCCCCTGCAATTGACACCCAATCCCACTCCCGCATCCCTCCAACATGTCGTCTGTTTTCAGCCTTGGCCAGCTCGGCCACTCTGCGCACTTCGGCAGAAGCTTGCGCAGCCTGCCTACAGCCAACGCTTCGCCCAGTCTACTGGCACAGACTCCCAAACAAGCAAGCGTGAACAGGCGACACGGAATATCTGATACGACAGTTGTTCTGCTGTACTCTTCGATTGGTAAGTGCCCGAAATGACCCAAGCACACAGCACTGAGACGTGTGCTACATTACCTCGACCAACGCCTCTCCAACTGCTGCCGTTCACGACAAACGTATCCTACCGCTTCCGGGATACCTCCCAAAGACGTGCCAGGCCAGAAAGCCCGGCTGCTTGAACAGGCGTCGCCAGTCTGCCACTGCCCTGGCTGGTCGCTGTGCGGGCGTCGCGCACTGCACGCTGCTGGTCACTTTGCCACTGCGCAAGCGATGGACGAATACCCATCGGTCGGAAGAAGTAGGTAGAAACATGAAGTAGGAAGGCGATGAAAATAGATTGGGTTCCGCCCGCCCCCTAGGGAGGACGGAAAAGGTGAAGCCACTCGATCATTGAAGTAGGAAGGCTCTTAAGGTAGATTGGAATATTGGAATCAAACATTCCGAATTTCAGCGACCGATGGGTAAATGTGTACGACGGGGCACGTGCTGCCGAGGCCGTGCCTCAACGAAACGAAATCCAAATGCGCGGGTCTCCGCAAGAATCTCGACCTAACGCCAGGCTAGCCCTGCCCGCACATCAGCAGAGGGGGCGAGCAGAAAAACGGTGCCAGCTTCCAGGAGTTAGCTGAGGGAACGCTGGGCCACGCAAATCCAGGACGGCTTCTTCCAAACGGCGCGGCCGTAGAGGAGGAGTGGTGACTGCCCATCCCTGCTCGCCTTGCCGCGCCCTGCGAGCAAAGTATCCAGAACGCTTTCCCAAACTGGCCGCCCATGGGCCTGATGCGTCAGAAGACCTTGCTGGAAGCACTGACAGTTCTGATGACGTGTTGAACGCAGGAGGGTGTCAACACATCTTGCACCGACTGCGTTGGTGCGAAGCGGTGTGACAAGGACTCAGGGTGCCAATCTCGCATATT
Organism: Prorocentrum cordatum; assembly: GCA_963575745.1. Classification (NCBI taxonomy): domain Eukaryota; class Dinophyceae; order Prorocentrales; family Prorocentraceae; genus Prorocentrum; species Prorocentrum cordatum. The sequence continues at coordinate 206,420 of CAUYUJ010000547.1, forward strand.
CAAACACCCCCCAGCCTGAGAGCAGCAGCCCCTTCGGCGACAAATCAAGCACGTGTTCGCACAGGAGACTCCTGGACGCCTCCGCACGCCGTCTGGGACCTCTCTGGGGGCCATCCTGGACTGCATTGGAGGCCTCTTGGGGCCGCCGTGCACTAATGTGGCCGGTTGCTGGGGCCCTCTTGGACCGGCTCGAAATCTTCTGAAGCCCTGCTCGAGACATGTTGAGCCGAAAATCCGCAAAGCTTGAAACTGTCAAAAACAACATGGTGTTTGACGATGTTGGTAGTCTCGGGCTTTTACTTTCACCTCTTGGAGGTCTCTTGGGGCCTCTTGTGACACTCGTGGGGCCGCTCCGGCCACCTTGAGACATCCTGGAGGTCTCTTAGGCCGTCCTCAAGGCTACCTGAAGCCAGCTGGGGCCGTCTGGCCACCTTCTTGGAGCTTTCTTGAACCGCCTTGGACGCCCACAGGGGCCCTGGGGTCTCGCGAAAGGAACAAGAAACATGTTGTGTTAGCTCCGTCTTCCTCTTTTGGTTTCGTCCGCCCTTTTCGACGCTAGGTCTGGATTACCCTCTCTACGTTGCCCTATTCTTCTTCTTCTTCCACCACGCCTTCCAAAGTCTGCCCGCTGTCGTCACACGCATCAAAGCGACCACGTTCGAAACAAGTGGGGTGGCAATGCCTGCCCCCCAATAACGATCCAGTAAGTCCCATGCTAGGTGGGCTATTCCAGCCCATAACAATAGAAACTCGACCAAAGCACGTTACCCGAACACGTAGGAGGGAAAACATAAGCTTGACACGCCTAGGTGTTCCAAGATAAACGAGCAGGCAAACAATACAGAAGACAAAACAAATAACGCCCTGATAACCAAATAAATGTGAAACATAATAGAAATTATATCATATTTGAAAACAAAAACCCGTCTGTAGCTTGCACGGATGAGTCGGAATCCGGACAGATGTGCGACGGCGAGCTCATGACAGCGCCAAGGCGGCCGCCGAGCCACACATGTGAACACGCTGCGGAAATTGAGGGTGGTCCCTGCGCAAGCCCGACGCACAGAACGTCACAAAAAAAACTATGCTCATCATCCTGCAGCGCCAAACGCATCACATCGAACAACCGACGGTGCGCGCCGCTCCCGACCTTGAGCGCCCGCTCACAGGCCTGGCCGCAACGTCCAAACACAATCCCTGGACCCCACCCAGGGACCGTCCTGGCAAAGGTTTCGAGCTGCGCCCAGCTGCAGCCACGATGCCTCCCCCCCCAAAAAAAGGCCGACAAATACAAAACACTCAAAACATCCTCGAAGCTCGAACACACACCGGATGAGTGGGGCTTCGCACCACAGTGGAGGCCAGTCCACAAGAAGCCTTCCACTGGAAACCCAACCCTGAGACCCCAGGACGTCCATGGATTCTTGTGGTGTGGGAGCGTCGTGCTCTCCATTGCACAACCGTTGAAGCCCAAGAAACCCAGGGCACCCTGGAGGCAAGCAGGGTGTTTCTTGGCATGGGCCTCCACTGTAGCTCCGCCCAGCCAGCCAGCCAGCCAGCCATCCGCCCTCCCAGACGTCATCGGGGAGGGAGGGAGGGAGGGAGGGAGGAGTGGAGGAGGAGGAGCAGAAGGAGGAGGAGGACGAGGAGCTCCCCCCTTGACATGGTCCTCCACTGTAATTCCCTTCCTGGCCAATGCCGCCGGGCGGCTGGTGCCGAAAGAGCTCCCGCCGACGCAGGGAGCACTCCAGACGCGGGCAGCACCTCCAGCCGCCAGCACACCGAGCCTCGAGCCCGCTGCTGACTGCTCCTCCCAGAAGAAGGCTGCCTCCTCCTCCTCCTCCTCCTCATCATCATCATCATCATCATCATCATCATCATCATCATCATCATCATCATCATTACTATCATCATTATCGGCATGATCATGAGCATGATCATGACCAGCATCATTATCATCATCATCATCATCATCATCATCATCATCATCATCATCATCCTTGCCATCATCATCATCATCATCATCATCAGCAGCAGCAGCATCAGCATCAGTATCATCATCATGAACGTCA
>CAUYUJ010000547.1:208591-233591 GCA_963575745.1 Prorocentrum cordatum
AAACAAAGACGCGCGAAGCGAGTCTATCCTCGCGTCCCGGCGTGGAAACCTATTCCCACCAAGCCCCTTGGGCAGTTCCCTTCTTCCTCTTCCGGGAGGGGTGATCCTGCTCCTTCTCCATGACATTGGCACCCACAACGCGATGGCGAGAAGGCGGGTGGGGTTCTTTAAAGCGGAGGGCTCCTCAGGAGGCCCCGCAGGCTTCTAAGCAGGCTTCGCAGAAGCTGCACGGGCTTCTAAGAAGCTCCCCATGCCTTCTTCGAAGCCCCGCTGCCTTTTTAGAGTGCCGCCCCCTCGCGCCACCCAATTATGGGCGCTGCTTGTGAACGCCCCCATCCGCCACTCGGGCGGCCTCCAGCCCGAAGATCTGCGGTCCACCGTCCCCCAAGCCTAGCCAGACAGCATCCGTACCCCCCGCGTGCCAGAACGCGTCGGGAAGGGCACCCTTGGGCCAGCCATTCTGAGGCGGAGAGGCCAGCGTCGTTGTTCGCCAGCGCAGCCCGCTGAAAAACAACAGGCTGCATGGAACCACTGGGAATTTCAGCATGAGAGGACATGTGAGAAAATGAGGCGGCGGAAAAGTACGAAAAAGGCGTCGGGCCAATGGGTCGGGGGAGAGGGATGTAGAGGAGGAGGGGAACAAATTGGGGTCCCAGTGGGGGGCGAAAGAGGGAAGATGCGTCTCCCTGCCTGATCAAGAACCACAGTGCATATCGCTGCGGAGCACACAGCCAGCCGGGGCGGCCCCTGCATGCTGCATGCCCAAGAGCGTGGGGTCTTCCCATCTGGCGATGAACTGCATTGAAAGAAGAAGACTCCTCGCGCGCACCCGCGCTGTCCAGCCAGCGCAGGGCGCTCCCAGCTCTCTGAAGACAGGTGAATCTGTCATCGTCCCTGGGTGAGGGGGAACGCTAAGGGGGATTGGCTCACCGGGGGAAAACGGTGACGTACATTCGGTGATACGTCGCCGACAGATCGGCGATAGGCCCCCGATACCCCCCTCAGCCTTTCCCCCATAACGTCGCCCCTGATGGGGGCATGGCGAAGTGGCCGAGATCCCATACAGCAAGATACAAGTCATGGCGTTCGTGGTCATGGAGGCACCCCAGGAAACATGAGGCCAAATGCGCTCAAAATCTGTCCCCGGACCCCTCTTGGCATGCATCTGGCGCAGTATTTCACCCCCGATGCGTTTTCGACGCTCCCGGGGCCCGAAAGCTGCCCGCTGAGCCCGGGAAAGGCAACACAAACACATCAAACCCAGAATCTCAAAACTGCCAGCCCTTCCGCCGCGCCCCTCAGAAAGTGCCAGGCCATCGCGCACGCGCCCCTGCTCATGCTTCTCAAGAGCCCGGAGCGCCGGCGGAGACTGGAAGGCCAGGAACAGCCCGGCCTTGCGCGGCGGATATCGGCGAGGACAGGAAACTGGGGCGGGGGAGGACCAGACGCAGACGAGCGGAGCAGGGCGCTCCAGGGGGCACAGAAGGACATACGCACTATATGAGCCTCCGTTGGAGGCGCGCGTCCGACACGAACAATGCAGTTGATACAAAATCCTGCAGCAGATCGTTTCCCCAGCGGTGTGGCCAGGAAACGCCCGCCACGGAGCTTACACTACAAGATTTCTCGGCGCGCGCCCCCCCTTCGGGGGGGGGGGGGGCACGACGCACACCTAGCATTAGTATGTTGGGGTGGCGCCACCTTCAGATCATCGCGGCCCGAGGGGTGACTCACGGTCACCGCCTCGCTCTCGCGCGGCCACCCTGGGGAAGAGCAACTTTGGAGGCCTGGAAATGGGCACCGACACCAACACAGGAGGCTGCCTCCACAGGGGCAAGATGATCCTAGATTTTGGTGTTGGTGGTAATACTTCGGCCACCTAGAGAGCCCGAGTATTACCACCATCACCGAGATCGGGAGCATCTTCCCTCGGTGAAGGCACACCGCCGAAATTGGTGTTGGCGCCCACCTCTGGGCCTCCGAAATCGCAACTCTCTGTGGACCAGACCGCGAGGCGTGAAGCGCTACCGTCTTCGCACCGATCGTGGGTAACCACGGCAGGACCCGGCCGCCGGCCTGGCCTCGTGGCCCATTCCTCGGCCGTCGGCCGCCGAAGCGTCCGTGGCCGGTCGGCGTCGTTGCAAGCCGCCGTCGCCGGCGCCGTCGACGTCGCCGACGATGCCGCCGTCGACGATGACGATGACGACGAAAACGACGACGACGACGACGACGAGGACGACGACGACGACGACGATGACAACGACGACGACGACGAAGACGAGGACGACGAGGACCACGAGGACGACGACGACCACGACGACGACGATGCTGACAACGCTGACGACGCTGACGACGCTGACGACGACGCTGTCGACGACGACGACGACGACGACGATGGCGACGCGGGTCCTCTCAGGACCTGGGACTGCATCCCGGAGCGCTGTCTGACGGTCCAAGGGCACATGCAGTGCCCCGCGAGCCCGAACGCGGCGAAACAAAAACTTCGAGGGCCCCGTTCCTCCAAGACCCGCTCTCTGCATGACGAGCGGCCAAGGGGAAGCGGCAGCCGAAGAGTGGGCGAGGAGAGCGAGAAGGCCAGAGCCAAGAGAAGCCTCGGCGAAACGGCGCCTCCTAGCTTGCACTCCTCTAGCGGCGCGCCTCCTCGTCTTCTCCCCCGCTCCCAGGCGAGCCCAAAATCGAACGGTAAATCGGATCGGCGATCGAAATGAGTCGGATCGGCGAAAATCGGCAGCCTACTCGGGAGAAATCGAATCGGCAGAAATCGGCAGGCCAGCATGCCTCCACCGAGAAATCGGTCGGAATCCGAATCGGAATCCGAGAGCGAATCGAATCGGCAGCGGAGGCCATCGAGATCAAAGCGGAGGGATCGACATGAGCCCTGCTCTCCCCATGCGCCATCGACCTCGGCCTCCCTTGCCGCCGCCGTCGCAGCCGCCGCCGCAGCGCGGCCGTAGGACGGTAGAGGAGGACCGCGGGGCTAGGACGCAACGATCATCTGATCTATGTTTAGGTCGGGCATGTCCCCCTACAGGCAGATGTTGGAGGGGAGATAGAAAATAGTCAAAACATGTTCAAGCATAGTCAAACATTATCCCAGTGTGACCCTACCTAGGAGTTGGAGCCCCTAGGAAAGCAGCATTAGTAGTAACAGTGAAGCTAAGCTAAAGCTAAGCTAAAGCTAAGCTAAAGCTAAGCTACAGCTAAGCTACAGCTAAACTAACGCTAATATAACGCTAAGATAAAGCTAAATTGACGCTAAGCTGAAGCTAAGCTAAAGCTAAGCTAACGCTAAGCTAACGCTAAGATAAAGCTACGCTAACGCTAAGCTAACGCTAAGCTAAAGCTAAGCTAAAGCTAAGCTAAAGCTAAGCTAAAGCTAAGCTGAAGCTAAGCTAAAGCTCAGCTACAGCTAAGGTAAAGCTGAGCTAAAGTTAAACTAAAGCTAAGTTAAATCTAAGTTAAAGATAATCTAAAGCTAAGCTAAAGCTAAGCTAAAGCTAAGTTAAAGCTAAGACAGAGCTAAGGTAGAGCTAAGCTAAAGCTAAGCTAAAGCTAAGCTAAAGCTAAGCTAAAGCTAAGCTAAAGCTACAGCTAAAGCTACAGCTAAAGCTAAAGCTCCCAGGGGACTGGGGGAACCGCGGGGCGGGGACTGGGGGAACCGCCCGGGGCGCTTTGCACTGCCCGGCCCCTTTAAGCTAAGAGAGTAAGAACCCTCTAGGCAGAGCCTAGGTAGGGAAATAGTCCAAGCATCGTCTCCAGACTAATCATGTTTCGACTATGTTTGAAGACTCCTCCTGGAGAGGGACAGTCCACCGACCCAAGTCTCTGTCCGCGCAGCTTCAAACAAGAAGGAGCGCCGAGCGGCCTCGAGCAGAACCGAAGCTCGCGCGCGCAGCGCGCAGACGCGGCGGCGACACCCGCACGCGCTCCCAGGCCCCCGCCGCCGAGGAGTGCGGGGCGCGACTCGGCGGGACGGGCTCCCGGGCCCCCGCCGCCGAGGAGTGCGGGGGGCGACTCGGGGGAGTCGAGGCCTCGCCTCCCCCGAGCCGAGCCTCCCCCCCGGACGCTGCCCCCGAGCCCGGGAGCGGAGATCGCCCCCGGCTGGCCTGGTCTCAGGCCGGGCATGTCCTGTCCTCCTGCAGGCGTATACCTTGGACGAAGATATGTTGAGCATAACATACCAAGACATGGATCAAAAAATCCGTCCCCGGACTATTTTTGGACATTCCTCCTGCAGAGGACGTGCCCAACTTAAGCCCGGCCTCACCCCCCGACGCTGCCCCCCGCACCCGAGAGCGGAGAGCGCTCCCGGCTGGCCTGGTCCAGGCCGTCGGTGGCCTTTGGATGTGAAGGCGCCCGAAGCCTAGAAAGGAAAACGCCATGAGCATCAACTGTTGGCGCCCCGCGCGGATATCTTGGATGTGCGCTGGACCCCTGGATCGCGCCAGGGGCGGCGCCGGAGGCGCCGCGGGGGGGGGGGGGCCCAGCGCGGATCCAAGAAATCCGCGCGGAGCGCCAAAAGCTTCTGTTCAGGGCGTTTCTTCCTCTACCACCAGCCATCGATTCTCCTGAATCTGTGGGAGGCGGCGGTGGGGCTCGGACTTCGCAGCATGCTCAGCGCTCCAGCTTCCACCCGGCATGCTTCACCACGGCCGCCGCCTGCCCCACTGCGGGGCTGCTCCTCCGGAGCTGGCGTGCAGGCGGTGCTGCACACAGTGCTGTGCAGCGTGCTCGGCGAATTCCGACCCCGACCCCCGCCGCCGCTCGTCGAGTTGCCGGAACTGTGGGCTCCGCCGCCGAGCAGAGAGGCCAGCTGGCTGGGCTGCTCCACACATCGCAGTGACAGAGAACAGGTCGCAACCCACCCAGACCAGCAGTTTTAGACCCCCCAAGACCAGCCATGAAAGGGCGGCCCTTGGTCCACGCTCAGGAGCCTTCCCAGACAGCTCAAAATCAGAGCACCCTCCTTTTATGGTAAGATCCAAAACGGCCGGTTGCACTCCTACAGCTGCCGCTCGGGAAGCGCGCCGCAACAGCTCGCTTGAACTTGAACTCGCAGCGTATTCCACAAGCGCTTCCCATGCAGTTCCAAGATGCGCGCGCTGGGAGCACTCCCGTAGCTCCCACGGAGCGCCTCCCGGGTTCGGGCGCGGCTCGTGGGAAGGCCCCGCAAGCTCGCACGCTGCAGCACGGCGCTTGCACGTCCGCGCGCCCGCGAACCCGCGCGCCCGCGCACCCGCGCGCCCGCGCGCCCGCACGCCCGCGCGTCCGCCGTGTTCCCGCGCCGAGGCGCGCCTGCGCGCCCGCGCACCCGTGCACCCGCACGACCCCGGTGCGCCTGCGCGCCTGCGCGCCCGCGCGCCCGCGCGCCTGTGCGTTTGCGAGCTTCCTGGGCAGCTCGCTGAGAGCTGCTGGGCGTTGGTCGAGAGGAAGCCGGCCAGGTGGGCTCACCAGCCGCACACCCGCAGCGGCTAGTCAAGGGGCCTCGTAGCTTTTGGCTTGAGGCTGCAGCGTGTCTCCGGCAGAGGTTTCTAAATTTGTTCGTCGGTCTGTGTATGAGCTTGGTTTGCTTGCCCTGTCGGTCGCCGAAGACGGCTCAAGAGGCCCCCAAGAGACCTACGACGCCAAAGTGGAGCCCCTTCATGGGCCCAGTGGCCCTAGAGGGCCCCGACACAGCCCAAGATGGGCTCAAGTCGAACCAGATTGACCCCAGAAGACTCTCAAAACGGACCAGTGGGGCTCAAGATGGCTCAGAGGGCCCCAAGACGGCCATCATACGTCATGCGAATCCCAGAACGGCACGGCCCCATCATTGGCGGATGGGGGTCGATGCATCCGCCCCGCCCCCCCCCCCCGCCCTGAGCCTTTCCCCCCTGACGTTGCCCCTGACATCATGCCTGGCCCTGGCCACCCATGGTGGTGGCGCACGCAGGGGGAACCAAAACATACTGATGCCGCAACTCCCCAGACCTGTCCCGGGGGTGTCTCCTGCCCTAAATCCCGAGGCCCTGAGATCCGGCGTTGCAACAAAAAAGTGCAGACATCACCAAAAAGCTGCAACATCAGGAGGAGGAGGAGGAGGAGGAGGAGGAGGAAGAGGAGGAGGAGGAGGAGGAGGAGGAGATGAGGAGGAGGAGATGAGGAGGAGGAGGAGGAGGAGGAGGAGGAGGAGGAGGAGGAGGAGGAGGAGGAGCGCCTCGGACCCCATCTTCCTGCTTCTTTCTCGAACCGCATCGACACGTGAGGGCCCCGCGGCCCGAAGCTGTGCGAAAACGTCCGGTGTGAACACGTTGCAACGCCAGGCTCCCTGGGGCGCCCGGCGTGAAAACATTGCAGCCGCGGCGGCGAGGGCCTCCCTGGAGGCCCCAAAACGCGAAACTCGATGCAAAGGTCGCACCCTCGTGAGGCCGATCCTCGCCGCCGCGTCGGGACGGGGAGTGGATGCCGCTCTGGCTCCTGCCTGCGACCGCTCGTGCGGCTCCATGCCGAAGAGGTCTTCGGTGCCGAACGTGGCGGAGCCCCCCAGCACCTCGTAGGACGAGTCGCCGATGAGAACCTCGAGCTCGGGGGGAGGGGCTGCCCGCTCGAGGGGATCGAGGATCGATTGTTTAACCTCGCTGCAGTCACAATGAGGTCAGCAACTTCCGACGAGTGTGCACTCATGTCGTTGCACCGGCCGGGTGCGTCGGTCGCGGAATACCTCTGAAAAGCGGTGGCGGTGTCCGTGTCAAGGGCCAGCGGCACGAAAAGACTCGAGAAGTAATACAAGAGTGGTTCTGCGACTGAGTTGACCCAGCTAAAGTCGGATCAGGACACTGCTATTGAACGGACCGCGCCTGGCAAGGGGAAGCAGGCAGAGATTGGTGCGGAGATCAGGGTCGAGGAACGAGGTGTTTGGGCGCCTTTGGTGGAGGGCGCGCCGCTGGATGTCTCCGAGGGGGGGAGGGGACCCCTCCCCCCCCTTTTTCCCCGATCCGTCGTCGGGGACCCCCCCCCCTTCCCCCCCTTTCCCGATCCGTCGTCTGGACCCCCCTCTCTGCCCCCCCCTTCCCGGTCCGTCGTCGGGGACCCCTCCGCCCCCCCTTTCAAAAGGGGGCGGGGTGTCCGCCCCCCCCCCCTCCCCCCCGTTGGCCGCCAAATTCGGCCCCCCCCCCTTTCCCCCCTCCCCCCCTTTCGCCACGGCGCCCCCGGCCTCCCGACCCCGACCCCTACCACCCCGAACACTAATCCTGACCCTTACCCTAGCTCATAACCAGAACCCCAAACCCTAGCCCCAAACAGTACTCACTACTACCCACAATTCACTGCTCGCTACTCACTACTCACTTCTCACTACTCACTACGCACGACTCACTACTCACTATCCACGACTCACTAACCACTACCCGCCACTCACCATTCCCTACTCAGTACTCACTACAAACTATGCACTACTCACTACCCATTATTCAATACGCACTAGTCACAACAAAAAACCTCAGTACCCAATACTCACTAATCATAAATCACTACTCACTACCCACTAACCACTACCAACTACTCACTACTCACACTTCACTACTCTCATTTCTCGCTGCCCAAAACTCCCTACTAACTATCCACTACTCGCTTCTCCCTACTCCATACGCAGTACTCACTACTCACTACTCGCTACTCCCTGCGCCCTGTTCGCTACCCAATACGCACTATTCACTACCCACTACTCACTACTCACTACGCTCCCACTACTCACTAATCACTACTTAGTACTCCTACTCACTACTCCCAACTCACTACTCACAACTCATCACTACCCAGTACTCAATACTCACTACTCACTGAAAACTACTCACTGCCCACTACTTACTACTCGCGTACTCACTACCCACAAACCACTATCCACTACTTACTAGTGAGTACTCACAATTCACTACTCACTACGCCCTACAACTCACTATTCACTATCCGCTACTCGCTACCCAATACGAAATACTTACTACCCACTACGCACTATTTGCTACTCACTACTCCCTCCTCCCTACTCACTAGTCACTAGTCGCTACTCGCTACCCACTACTCACTACTCACGACTCACTACTCGCTTTCTTTCTTTTATGCCCGCTACTCCCTACTCAATACTCACTACTCACTACTCCCTACACCCTACTCACTACTCACTACTCACTACTCCCTACTCACTACTCACTACTCGCTACTCCCTACTCGCTACGCACTATTCCCTACTCACTACTCACTACTGACTCCTGGCCATTCCCTCCTCACCACTGACTACTTACTACGCCCTGCTCGCTACTCACTATTCACTATTCACTACCTCATTACTCATAATTTTATACTTGCTACTCCCTACTCGCCACCCACTACTCAATACCCACTTCTCGCTTCTCCTACTCACTAGTCACTACCCCCTACTCCATACTCACTACTCGCTACTCACTACTCGCTACTCCCTACTCGCTACGCACTACTCCCTACTCACTCCTGACTCCTGGCTACTCCCTCCTCACTATTCACTACTCACAACGCACTACTCGCTACTCACCACTCACTACTCGCTACTCCCTACCCGCTACTCCTTTCTCCCTACTCGCTACTCGCTACTCACCACTCAGTACTCACTACTCTCTACTCACTGCGCACTACTCACTACTCACTACTCACTCTTCGCTATTCGCTACTGTCTACCCCCATCATCCCTACTCCCTGCTTACTACTCACTATGCACTACTCACTACACACTACTCACTCCTCACTACTCACAATTCCTTACTCACTGCTTCGTTCCCTCTACTCACTACCCACTACTCACTACTCACAAATCTCTACGCAATACCCACAACTACCACTACCCATGAACCACTACTTACTACTCACTACTCACGACCCACTGCGCACGACTCACTATCAAATACCAATTACCCACCAATCGCTACTCAAACACTCTACTCTCTACGCACTACCCCCTCCCCAGCCCCCTGTTTGGCGCAAAGGGGGGTTGAGGGGGGGGTTCGAACCCTCCCCCCCCGTTCCAGCGCCAAGGAGAGAAGGGGGGGGGGGCCGGACCCCCCCCCACACCTTTCAGGGAGGGGGGGGGGTCGGAATGCCCCCCCCCCCTAAGGGGGGGGAGGGGGGGGGCTCGAAAATCTCACCCCCTCTTTTGAAGGGGGGAGGGGGGGGAGTTCTGCGAGCACATCCCTCCTTTTGTGTATTCAGGGCCATCCACTGGCGCGCTTTCCCTTTGGTGAGCATTTATTTAGTCGGCGTTTCGACATTGGACAGAATGGGGGGGGGAGAGGGGGGGGTCTGGCTCTGGACCTGCTTAGTGCGGCTGTTTGGAACCGTGCGTCCATCATGGGGAAGACTCCACCTGCTCGAAACAGACGCCCAAAACAGCCATGATCTACTCCAGGGAGGGGGGGGGGGGGGGCGAGGGCCCGCGCCGATTGGCAAACCAACGAATATGGAAACGATCACTCGAGGAACGAGGTGTTTGGGCGCCTTTGGCAATCTTTGGGCCTCCAAATGTTTCTGGAGGCCTTCTGGGCCCTCCCCCCTCCACGGGGCAGGCCTCCCCGCTTGAGAGCGTGACTCGGAAGAAGGGTACCCACGCGAGCAGGCGGCCGCGCAAGCCGCGAAGTCGAATCAGACGCACTCCCCCGCGCAGTTCCACCGTCCTCTGTGAGGACCGTTCTTCCCCCGAGCCACTGCAATGATCATGACCATTGCCAGCTTCCCGACCAAGGGACATGGGACTCCACTGTGCGATGCAGAAGTCATGGAGGAGAAGGAAAAGATGGCGAAAGAGGGGACCAAGACGGAAGGAGAAAACGAATGAGGAGGAAGAGCAACAAATGCGTTCGCATGTGCAGAACTTGCGCCTGGGGCGGATGGCCCAGAATTGATCACCAGAGATGTGCACCGCAGCATTTAATCCATCAAGCCATAATGCACCCTCTGTGAAATCATCTTGGCTTCCTTCGCAGGTCATGTGTCTGACAAGCCAATGCGTCCCAGGGTGCCGCGCAGCCCCTGCAAGATGCCACCACCCTCCGATGTTCAACCAGCGAGGGAGAAGTTAAGGAACTCGGGGAACGGCACGCGCCAGGTGTGCGACTGGACGCCCGGGGCCACGCCTGCAGAGCCCCTTGGAGGCAGGTGCGCCCCCCACTCTGACCCAGACGCGACTGACTCAAAGGTGGGCGGGGTGAGGAGACAGATAGCCGAGCACTCCAGTTCGCACAGCTAGGGGCACGGCAGCTCGGCTCGATCCTCTCCTGCTTCGGGGAGCGGCATACACCCTAATGCCTGCAGACGCCCCAGGGCCCAAGCGGCCTTCGCACGGATGCCGATGACGCGAGCGGAGACCGGTGACGCCGCATTTTCTGTGGCAACTCATGGGAGCCTCCCACACCATTTTGTTGGCCATTGCGAGTCGACGCTAGTCGACGCTAACATCGACGCTAAATCGAAGCTAAATCGACGGTGAATCGACGCTAACCGACGCTGAGTCGGCGCTTTCTCATGGACTCCCAAACGCTAATCGACGCGAGTCGACGCTAAAGACGGAATTCGAAGGGTATACAAGGCTCCAATGACTTGTTGCCAAACACATCGGAGGCGGGAACGGGGGCTCGGAGCCATGACGGGGAACTGGGCTCGAACTGATCCCTACCCCAAAGACGGGCGAGCGAAAAGCGAGGACAATCTTAGGGATGTGCTTGCAGAGACCGAGGGAATCCTTAAGATTGGCATCGAGGTAAGGTGATGCCACACACAGGGACAAGGATATGTTTCAAACTAGCAAAGAAGCGGCGGGCGAGAGAGGCCGGGAGCCCTCCCCTCGCCCCTGCCTTGGAGAGGGTGCTCTTGCCCGAGCCGTTGGGGCCCATGATCGCGTGGGTCTCCCCCTGCCGGATGGTCAGGTTGAGCCCGTTCAGGATCTTCTTCTGGGCCTTCCGCGAAGCAGAGGGGCGAGCGCGGAGCCGAAGAACTAGAAGCACGCTGCCCGGCTCGACCTCTCTAAACGCCCGTTCGCGCTCTCTGCCCTTCCTCTATCTCTCTCTTTCTCTCTTTGTCTCTCTCCCTGCATCTCCTTCTCCCTCTCCCCCTCCTTCCATCTCTCTTCTCTGTCTCTCTCCCTCTCTCTCTATCCCTCTCTCTCTCGTGTTCTCTCTCTATTTCTCTCTCTCTCTCGCTTTCTGACTCACTTCTGAAATTGCAAATGCATGTGCTGGTTGCGTTTGGTTGCTTCTGGCCCAACTATCAACTATTACGTGGGATGCTCCCGCGCAGAACTTCTTGGGAAAAACATCCCTTCTCCTCATCCAAAGGAATCCCTCTCGGGAGCCGCCACGGCAAGAAAGGTTTGTGTATTCTGGAGGGGAGGGATATGTATATATCTATATATATAAAGAGAGAGAGAGAGAGAGAGAGAGAGAGAGACACGGAGGACAAGAGAGAGAGAGACAGACAACAGAGAGAGAGAGAGAGATAACAAGCATTGAAAAAAACGCAATAGTGCTTTATCCTCCCCCCGCCCTCGGAAGCGGAGTGGTTTCCTATGTGTACATGTGCAAGGCAATGTGGTTCCTATGTTTGTCCGGTGTTTTTCTTGATCCGTGGTCTCGTCCTGGGACGGGGGGGAGGCGCCGCGGGAACGGAAGGGCAGAAACACACGAAACAATGACACATCATAAGAAGCGTGCCCAGCACATGGGAAATGATTCAAAAACTCCCGTCTGCGGGAGCGGAGCAGGAACGATAACAAAGAATGGCCCGTGCCCCTCCCCTCCCTCCTCTCCCCTCCCGCAAGTCCCTCTGGCCGGCAGAACAAGAGGGCGGCTGGTCTCCTTTGTGACACGCCGCGAGGGGAAGGGGGCCGCAACGACAAGGAGGCCTTTGAAATCTGGAGGACAAAATTTGCCATCGCTCGGACGTCCACTCCCCGTGCATTTGTCGATTTCGTGCGTTCTGTTTCGCCAGGTGATCCAATATGCACACGTCCTGGCAATCCCAAGGAACTCGATATAGAGGGAGAGAGAGAGAGAGAGAAAAAAAAAGAGAGAACTTATAATAATGAGAGAGAGGAAGAGAGAGGAAGAGAGAAAGAGAGAGGAATAGAGAGAGATAGAGAACACCAAACAAAAGAGAGAGAGAGAGAGGAGAGAGAGAGAGAGAGAGAGAGAGAAAGCGAGCGCGCGCGCACGTGTCTTTTTGTTACTCCCTCTTCCCTCGGAACCAGAATAATGCTCCCATCTCCTGGCGAACGTTTTCTTATCCGGCGTTTCGACATTGGGCGGTTGGAGAGAAGGAGGGGGGGGTCTGGTTCCGGATATCAGCTGACTACGACTATTTACAACAGTGTGTCCTATGGGAGACGAAATCCACCTGCTCGCAGCAGGCGCCAAAAACAAACAAAATCTACTCCATCGGGGGGGGGGACGAGGGCCTGCGCCGACCGGCAGACCAATGGACAAGAAAACGACCACCTGTGCAAGGCAAGTGTTGTCCATGCGTTTCGTGTGATTCCTCTCGGTCCGTGGTCTCGGCTCGTCCCGGGACGGGGGGGAGAGGGGTGCCGCGGGAGCCCAGGGGCTGGGGAGCATGTCCAAAACATACACCATATGGAACACAAACTTGTCCTGCACACAGGGGGGAGGTGGTAACAACGACTCTAGTCTCCGAGGGCGGCGGGGGACAACGAAAAACAAATGGTCCCGTGGGAGAGGGGGGGACACATATTTTCCTATGCGTCCCCTCCCCGCCCTCGGAGGCGGAGTTTGTTCCCTATTTGATTGTGTGCAGGGCAGCTTGTTTCCTACAGTGTTTTGTTCCTCGCTGCCGTGGTCTCATCCTGGGACGGGGGCAGGCGCCGCGGGGGCGAACGGGTCAGAAGAGGGGAAGGCAAGAAAGTAATGCGAGAGAGAAAGAGAGAACGAGTGAAAAAAAACGAGAAAGAGAGAGAGAGGAGGAATAACGACGACGACTCAGAATGACTAATACGAAGTAGCAGGCAAAAAGGTATGATACTTGGGACAGCCATACAAACATACATCTAACACACACATATGCGTGTATATATACATTACATATATGTACAAGACTGCATTGGCGCTTCGCGCCATGCGCTTTGTTCTGGTCCTTTCCAGGCAAAGCAGTCAATCATCGCTTGCTTCAGCGGGGGGGGCCTCGAAACCTGGACGGGCGACCGGTTCATTTTTCTAATATCCCTGGTGCCTGCTGACACCGCGTTCGCCCGATGCGCTTGCACTCTC
The DNA here is from genome assembly GCA_963575745.1 of Prorocentrum cordatum. Taxonomy (NCBI): domain Eukaryota; class Dinophyceae; order Prorocentrales; family Prorocentraceae; genus Prorocentrum; species Prorocentrum cordatum. The sequence continues at coordinate 221,887 of CAUYUJ010000547.1, forward strand.
GTGCGCAGGAGTGGGGAAAGAATGATGAGTTTTCCACGCGCGAAGGTCCTTTGACGAAGTAAGGAGCGTTCCCATGGCACGCCAAATGAGTCGCACTAGTCCCGAACGAGCCGATTGTTGGTAGCTTCCTGAATGCCTGGAGGGCTCCAGGCACTCTGACAATCTTCGATCGTCGAACTTCGAATCTAGATCCATTGCCTGTCTCTCTCGATCGAAGAACTTAGAGCTCGAGCCTCAAGCGTGGAACCAAGATCGTCGGGTCAGCTCGATGTACTTCGTAGGAAAGCGCCGTCTGGGCGTTTTGGGGGCTCTTTTGGGCCGTCCAGGGGGCCCTCTTGGGCCGTCCCGGGGCCTTCTTGGGGAGCTGGAGCCCTCCAGAGGTCTTCTGAAGCCATTGAGGGCCCTCTTGGGGGCCTCCAGTGGCTTCTTGGGGGTCTCCCACGGCTTTCGTGGGTCTCTCTTGGGAGCCTTCTGGGGGCATCTTGGGCTTTTTGCGGGCAGTCTCAAGGCTCTCTGGGGCAGTCTTGGGGACCTTCTGGGCTGTCTTCAAACCCTCTGGGGGGCCTCTTGGGCCGCCTTGGGGCGATATCGGGGGCCCATCGGGCCGTCTTGGACGCTGCGAAGTCCCAAACAGCGGATATGTTACACTTATACTTTTTCCCAATGGAATGGGACGATTTTTGTTTCTTCGGGGTTCTCTTGGGGCGTCTTGGGGGCCTCTTGGGCCGTCTTCAGACCATCGAATTCCTCTTGGAGCGCTCTGGTGCCGTCTTGGGTCTCTCTTGCGCCTCTCCGATGACCCCTCTGATCGCCTTGAGTCTGCTCGCAAGGCCCGGCCAAGCGCCCTGGGAGGTCTGGAAGGGTCAGCGGAGCTTTTCCAAGGGCGTCCAGGGGGCCGCTGAGACGTCTGAAAGGGCGTCCAAGGCGTCCCTGGGGGGGGGGTCCCGATTAAAGGGGGGGACCCGGGTAATAAAACTATAAGAATAGGAATCTATGCACGCGGTCGGAAACGCTCAAAACCACGGCGTGTCGCCACGGCGGCCCCAGCGACAAGCTATGACCTGCGAGGGGATAGCATGTCCCTCCGCTCAACGGCACGTGTTCGCCTCGGCACGTGTACGCCTCGGGACCGCGAAGTGGATAGTGTGACGCACACAGGCACGGTGGGCAAGAACCGGCGCAGCGACACGCTTTCAAAAAGTTCCCGACCGCACACGCACTCTGTATCGTCAAATGTCCCTCCCTCTCTCTTTCTCTCTTTCTCTCTCTCTCTCTCTCTCTCTCTCTCCCCCCTCTCCCTCCGCACCCAACGCACGAGAAAGGGTGTGAGGAGAAGCTGCACGAGGAGAGATATGAGCAAGAGTGATGTGGAGCAGGAAGTAGAGGAGGCCAAGGATTTCAACAACCACTAGCAAACAGCAACGGCTTATGCAGCAGCCGTCAAAATAAAGCCTCGTCTGTGCTTTGCGCCATGACCTCTTTGATGTCTAATACGGTCTCCGCTGTCGCCAGCCTGCGCACCTGGGCACGCATCCTCCCCCTGGCCTGCTCCCTCCTCAGCCTCCTCCTCTCTTCTGGCTTCTGGAGGCCTCATCCTCTTCTGTTCTGGCACCTGGAGGCCTCCTCTTCTTATATTGCATGTGCTTTGGCGCCTGACAGGCTCCAGAGGCCTCAGAGGGCCTCCAAGGATCTCTCTCTGCATAATGTCTTGAAAGCCGCGAGCAAGTCTGGGTGGCCCTGGAGCCCCGGAAAGGTCACCAAACCCGACATCGTACGAAACAGCGCGTGTATCGCGCGTCGCGATGGTGTTCGCGACTGGGCCCTCCTCCTGCTCACAATCAACCAGCAGGCTCAGGTCGGGCATGTCCCCCTACAGGCGGACTTTGGACAACAAATATCCAAAAATAATCAAAAAAATAGTCGAAACATCGTCCCCAGATTGTTGTTTGACTATTTTCGAAAATTCACCTGTAGAGGGACATGCCCGACTTAACACCAGGCCTGCCTTGGAGCGCGTTCTGAGCAGGACATCTCGAGGTGCGGCAACGGTGGCCAGCCAGGAAGCCCAAATGGGCAGACAGGAATATCAGACTCATCTAAAAAGGAACCAACAAGAACACGAGGACCTCGACCAAGACTGACCGCGGAAAAGTCGGTGTCGGTCCTGGCCATCGTCTTCCTTGGTCATGGTCGATTCGTGTGGACCATCCTCGCGAGTCGGCGACGGCTGGCATGGGCCATGACCAAGATCGGAGTCGACAGGATCCCGCCACCTCTTGGTCATGGTCATTGTGCTTCATCCCTCGATCCTTCTTCTAGTCCATCCCCCTCCAGTCGACTTTCGGACCAAATCTTGGATCCCGGCCCGCAGTTCGAGACAATGCCAGCCTTCCCAGACGGCCTTCGACGAGGGGCAGCTGATGGAAATCACTCCAGATCCCGAAAACCACCACGATCCTCCAGGAACCTCCGGCATCCTCCCCGCCATCCTCCTCCTCCTCCTGCTTCTCCTACTTGGCCCAATCCCCTCCCGCATTTCTGTCAGAGAAGAAATGTGTGTACCTGGCCTCCGCCGCGCGTTAGGTGTACCAGCGGCGGCACGCAAGAGGCGATTGCGAAAATTACCCGCACACGCGAAAAACACGTGTCAAAAAAAAGAAACGGACGCACGCGAGAACAGCATGTAAACGAGTGGGGCGGACGCCTGTGCATGAAAAGGCACCCGCCATTAAGTGTTTTTCGCTCAGCACAATTCCAGCACAACCAACAGATAGATTGCCGTGTCGCATCGCCCCAGAGCCCAGCGACGCAGGTTGCCAACTTTGGAAGGAGGATTCCACTCAATGTTACTCCTCCTCCTCCTCCTCCTCCTCCTCCTCCTCCTCCTCCTCGTGGTCCTCGTTCATCCTCGCGCGTGTCCTACGTCGGTCACCTCGTGTAAGGGCGTGCGGCCTGAGATCGTGCACCCATTCAGACCTCACGCTGCCTACCTGGCGGAACCGGTGCGGGCAAACATTGGCTCCTCCTCGTTCTTTCTCCTCCCCCTCCTCCTCCTCCTCCTCCTCCCCTCCGCCTCCTCCCCAAACCTGTCTGCCTCCCTCCCTCCTCCCTTCTCGGATTCCACTCAAAAGTTTCCAACTCCTCCTCCTGCGCCGCATCATCGTGATCAGCAGCAGCAGCCGCATCACCATACTCATCTGCATGCTCATCATCGCCATCGCCATCAACAATTTCATCAGCAACAACAGCAACAACAGCATCAACATCATCATCGTCACCATAGTAATCGTCATCATCAGCATCATCAGCATCGCCATCATCAGCATCATCACCACCAGCATCATCCTCATCATCAGCAGCATCAGCATCATCATCATCACCATTCTCACCCTACTCATCATTAGCATCAGCATCGGCATCACCATCATCATCAGTTCACCATCATCATCATCATCAACAACATCATCATCAGTATTCTCGTCGCCATGACCATCAGCAACATCAGGATCAATGTCATCAGCACCACCAACATCAGTATCATCATTGTCGTCGTCATCTGCATTAGCGGTGCCCGCATCATCACCATCATCAGCATTATCCTGTGATTACAGCTCTGACCCTCATCCCCCTCGCTGTCGTCAGAATTGTCATCATCATCAGCAGCAGCAGCAGCATCATCATCATCATCAGTACCATCATCAGCAGCATCAGCAGCATCATGCTTATCCTCAGTATCATCACCATCATCATCGTCGTCATCGTCATCGTCATCCATCATGAACATCATCATCATCATCATCATCATCATCATCATCATCATCATCATCATCATCATCATCATCATCATTATCATCATCATCATCATCGTCATCGTCGCCGCCATCATCATCAACATCATCATCAGCATCATCATCATCATCACCATCATCATCATCATCACCATCATCATCATCATCAGCAGCATCATCACAATCACTGGTAGCATCACCATCGTCTTAATCACCATCATAAGATCATCCATCCCACCTCCTGCCCCCCTCCTCGAAATCCACCTCAGAGACCTCCTCCTCCGCCTCGTCCTCTCTCCGACGGGGTGGAGATGACTGATCACACTGACCTCCTGCGGGCCTCCTTCAGCCAGTGCGGGGCTGCGGAGGCCTCGCGCCAGGCTGGCAGCGGGTCGTCCGTGCCGCCAGCCGCCGAGGCGCGCGCCCCGCCAGAAGCTACCGAGCCAGTGCCGTGGCTCAGGTGAGATGAGATGCGGCAGAGCCCTGAAGGCGGTCAAGGTCGGCCTACTCGGCCTCAAAATCGGACGCCTCGGAGGCGAAGGCTTCCGACGCCACGCCATCCGCATCCGAAGAGCAGAGGAGTGGGCCGAGCGCCGCCACCGAGCCCGCCGAGGGGTGGGATGACTTTCGAGACATGGGCTGCAACTGCAACGCGCACCCTCCCTTGCAGGCCCGAGTAATAACGGCTCGGTCTGGCAGGAGGACGCTATAGGGCCCTCTCGGGTCCTTGTCGGGCTATGCTTGGGCATGCCCTCCTACAGGCGGATGTTGTAAGAAACATGGCGAATTGTCAAAACATGCTAAACAAATCAAGAGTAATCAGAGCATCGTCCTCTGGCCATTTGTGGACCATGTTTGAAGACTCCCCCTGCAGAGGGACGTACCCGACGTACGGCTGTGCCGCCGCGAGCACGCGACCACCTGGCCCGAGCGAGCCGCTGCGGATGCAGCAGGTGCTGGACCATGGCCCTCGGAGAAGCGAGGCCCGCAGGGCCCCGTCCTGCGATGCCCCCCCATGAAACGGGGGCGCCGCAGGACGTCCGAGGCTGGTTTCCGCCCGCTGCTCCGCGGGTGCGTCGAAGGCCTCTGGTCTGCGACGCAGCGGACCCTTCAAGACTGGATGTCGCTTTAGCGAATAGATAACCGTGCTTCTGAGGCGCTGCTGGGCGCCTGGGTGCGCAAATATAACAAGCCTCCGGATTCTGCCGAGCAGGTATTGGTATTGAGAGCTGCTTTTTGATGCTTTTCCCCGTCCACCGCCGTCGGGGTGGGATTCGTTCCATCCCGGGCTTCTGTCGCAGCTTCCCAGGTCGCTCGTTCCGGTGTTCGCTGCCATTCTCACGGCCTGGGAAAATAACCTTTCCTTGGGGTTAGGTCGGGCATGTCGGATCTTGTAAGAGAAATCAGACATGGCCCAAAGATGTTCAACAAAATAAGAGAATCGTCCCCGGGGTATTTTTTTTAACTATTGTTGAATCGTCTTCCTGTAGGGGGGGCATGCCCGACCTAAGCCTGGGGGCTCGCGCGTGGGGCGGGCGGCCCAGCCCCCGTGCTGCGCCCCAGGGCCCCCCCGTGCTGGGCGCTTTCCTCTTGGGGCGTCGTCGTGTGGACGCCCCACGGGGCCACGCCGCCCTCCTCTCCGGAGCGGAGGAGGCGCTGGAGCTGGACCCGGAGGCGAGGGGGGCGGCAGCGCCTCGGACCCCGGTGCAAAAGGCTTCGGGCCGCTGTTTTTTTTGTTCATCCCTTTTTTTTGCTTCTGTTGTTTTTCTTCTCCTCCTCCTCCTCCTCCTCCTCCTCCTCCTCCCCCTCCTCCTCCTCCTCCTCCTCCTCCTCCTCCTCCTCCTCCTCCTCCTCCCGCCCCCCCTTGCCCCCCTTCGGCCCGGGGGCACCAGAACGGGCACCCGACCCCGTCACGCAGGGCGATGCCCCCCAGGGGAACAACAGGATACCGATACCGCCACTCCGCGGACCCCTCCTGGGGTGCGTTCAGTGCAGAACTGCGACGCGAATCCAGCCGCGGCGACGAGGGCCTCACAGGATGCCAACCAGAGGCGAAAGCGAGGCGGGGGTGGCGGCATGGGCACTGCTTCCACCCCGGACCCCTCCGTGCCCTCCTCGGCATCGAGGAGCAAGCATTGCAGAAGCATGCAAGCTTTCGCAGGCCCGCGCGGACTTCTTGGATCGGCGCTGAGCGGCTCCAGCGCCGACCCCAGGAATCCGCGCGGACCTCCGAACGCGCACGTGGTGTGCACCTGCCCGCGCCTCGACCTGCTGCACACCGCCGTCGGTGCCCGAGGCCGCCTGCGCGCCCCTCACCCGTGGACCCTCGACGGGCGGGCCTCCTCCGCAGGGAGGGCGGCCCACAGCCCGGAGTGCGGCTTGTCCGCCCCTGTAGCCTGTGCCCGTGGAGCTCGGAAAAGACGGGCGCGCGTGCTGACCGCGAGCTGCGCGTGCAGATCTGACAGGCCTGGGCTCGAAGCTGGCGCTTGTTCTGGGCGGAGGCGCCCCTCGCCCGTCGACTCTTTCGGGGCCGGCCAAAAGGGTGGCGTCCAAGAGGGGGGGGGGCGCAAATCATGGCCAGCGACACGTGCGCGGCCTGGGGGGGGGGGTCGCCAGGGACGCATTGAAACAAGAAGAGGCGCCATGATGTCTGGGGAGATGTCATGGCCCCCGCCATGATATCCACCCCTCCCTGGTCATCGCCCCCCTCTTGGCCGCCCCCGACTCTCGACGGTCGGGCCTTCTCCTCTCCCCTCCGCCGCGGCCGCTCTCTGCTTTTCCGCTCGCCTGGTGCGCCGGGCGGCCTGCGCGACCCGCCGGCCTCGACCCTCGCGCCTGCGTTCGCCGGCGCTGCCGAGCAAGTGGCACGCATGTGCCCTGGCTCCCGCTCGAGGCAGGGCGAGGGCGGGGAAGAGCGGGCCGAACGGGGGCTTCGCTGGGGCTCTCGTGGTGTTCTCTTGGGGCAGTCACGGGGAGACAGAGGTACAATGGGGGGGAAGGGGAGGCCACGAGCGAACGAATGAGCGACGACGAAGAGAAGGGGCTCCGAGCTCTACAACACAACCGCGCAAGAAACGAAACAACAAAACACCCTAGTACTTTGGGAGGGGACCTAAGTTAGGAGGGCCAGCAGCATTAGGGATACGGCGTCCTTTTGTTCCAAATGTGCTAGACGAATCCGCCCAGATCCTTAGGGATATCCCGAAAAAGCCGTAGGTCCAAGCTGGGCCACACATTCACTGTGCTATGAGGGTTCGGAGCTGTATTGTGCTTAATGATAAAAAGTAGAAGTGCCTCGCCCTACCTCCCACCACCCGTCCTCGCGCTTGGCGGCGCGAACAAGGGGGTATGGGGGAGGGGGCAAGGCTTCTTGGAAGGCGGCCGCTTCTTAGAGGGCGCGAGCCTTACATCCACAGACAAGACCCGCGCCTTCTAGGAAACAGGGGTGCTTCTAGGAAGCCTTCCCCCCTCCCCCCGCACCCTCTGCGCATGGCCGACCGCTGCTCTTAGTTAGGTTGGGCATGTCCACCTACAGGCGGAGCGTGGACGGACAATACAAACGAAATTATAAACACAAAACTTATGCTAACGGAGTTCCCCACATAAAGATATGAACGGTTTCGTGGGACCCATGGGGTACGACAACATCAACACGAAGGAGAAGCTCATCGAACGAGTAAGTGCGCACGCAAGGGCAGACGAAAGAAAGGAGGAGGGAAGACATGTGCTCAGGAAACGAAGCCTTGAAAATAGTACGGTTTCTTGATACCCTCCTCGCTCTGGCGGGGCCCCGCTGGAAGGGGGAAGGGCTACGAAACCAGGTAAATAATAATGCTTTCCGCGACCCTCCTCGTTCAAGCGCGGCCTCTCTGGAGGGGTGGGAGGGGCACGAAACCATGTAAATAGTATGGGTTTCCGATACCCTCCTCGCACAGGCGGGGCCTCCCTGGAGGGGTGAGAGGGGCACGAAACCATGTAAATAGTATTGGTTTCCGATACCCTCCTCGCTCATGCGGGGCCTCCCTGGAGGGGTGGAAGGGGCACGAAACCTTGTAGATAGTATGGGTTTCCGATACCCTCCTCGCTCAGGCGGGGCCTCCCTGGAGGAGAGGGAGGGACGCGAAACCATGTAAATAGTATGGGTTTCCGATACCCTCCTCGCTCAGGCGGGGCCTCCCTGGAGGGGAGGGAGGGGCACGAAACCATGTGCACGAAACCATGAAAATAGAATAGGTTTCCGATACCCTCCTCGCTCAGGCGGGGCCTCCCTGGAGGGGTGGGAGGGGCACGAAACCATGTAAATAGTATTGGTTTCCGATACCCTCCTCGCTCAGTTGGGGCCTCCCTGGAGGGGTGGGAGGGGCACGAAACCATGTAAATAGCATTGGTTTCCGATACCCTCCTCGCTTAGGCGGGGCCTCCCTGGAGGGGTGGGAGGGGCACGAAACCTTGTAAATAGCATTGGTTTCCGATACCCTCCTCGCTCAGGCGGGGCCTCCCTGGAGGGGTGAGAGGGGCACGAAACCTTGTAAATAGTATTGGTTTCCGATACCCTCCTCGCTCAGACGGGGCCTGCCTGCAGGGGTGGGAGGGACGCGAAACCATGTAAATAGTATGGGTGTCGGATACCCTCCTCGATCAGGCGGGGCCTCTCTGGAGGGGTGGGAGGAGTACGAAACCATGGAAGTAGTATGGGTTTCCAATGCCCTCCTCGCTCAGGCGGGGCCTCCCTGGAGGGGAGGGAGGGACGCGAAACCATGTACAGACAGGCCTATTACGGGTTTCCGATACCCTCCTCGCTCATGCGGGGCCTCCCTGGAGAGGCGGGAGGGGCACGAAACCTAGAAAATAGTGTGGTACTCCGACACCCTGCTCGCTCTTGCGGGTATGGTATAGTAAGGTATGTCTGGTGTGGTATTGTATTGGTAGTTTGGTATGGTATTGTATGGTATGTGTGGTATGGTGTTGTATCGTATGGTAGGTATGCTATTGTATGGTAGGTATAATATGGTTTTGTTTGGTAGGTATGGTATGGTATGGTGTGGTATGGTATGGCACGTGTGCTATATAGTATGGTTGGTATGGTATGGTATTGTTCGGTAGTATGTGGTATGTATGGTATGGTATGGTGTGGTATGGCATGGTAGGTATGGTATGGTATGGTATGGTGTTGTTTGGTAGTGTGTGGTATGTATGGTATGGTATGGTATGGTATGGTATGGTATGGTATGGTATGGTATGGTATGGTATGGTATGTATGGTATGGTATGGTATGGACTGGTAGGCATGGCATGATATGGGAGGCTGGAATGGTAGGCATGGTATTGATATGGGAGGCGGGAGGTGGGAGGGAGAAGGAGAGGATGTTCTGGGAAAACAAGAACCCCACTCAGGATGTGGGGGACAATTATCCTGGCAAAGGACCCAACCATATGCAGCTGTGCGTACCGCAAGTGTGAGTATCTTCATCGGTAGCGATCCCAACGGGACCGCGAAACGCATGAGGGCTGTGCCGGGGCCTTCGGTGGAGCTCCCTGTGGGGCCACGAAACGTGCAAAGGGTGTGCCGACATTGGTGATGTGGGCGCATTGAAACGCAGCCACCGGGGCCTTCGGTGGAGCTCCCTGCGGGGCCACGAAGCGTGTGAGGGGTGTGCCGAACTGGGTGCGGTGGGTGCATGCGAACGCAGCCACTGGGGCCTTCGTGGAGCTCCCTGTGGGGCCACGAAGCGTGTGAGAGATGTGCTGAAATGGGTGTGGCTGGCGCATGTGAAAGCAGCCATTGGGGCATTCGGTGGGGCTCCCTGCGGGGCCACGAAACGTGTGCGGTGGGCGCATGCGAACGCAGCCACTGGGGCCTTCGGTGGAGCTCCCTGTGGGGCCACGAAACGTGTGAGGGGTGTACCGAAATGGGTGCGGTGGGCGCATGCGAACGCGGCCATTGTGGACTTCGGTGGAGCTCCCCGTGGGGCCACGAAACGTGCAAGGGGTGTGCCGACATTGGTGCTGCGGGCGCACTGGACCGCAGCCACTGAGGCATTCGGCTGAACTCCCTGTGGGGCCACGGAACGTGTGAGGGGTGTGCCGAACTGGGTGCGGTGGGCGCATGCGAACGTAGCCATTGGGGCCTTCGGTGGGGCTCCCTGTGGGGCCACGGAACGTGTGAGGGGTGTGCCAACATGGGTGCGGTGGGCGCAAGCGCACGCAGCCAGTGGGGCCTTCGGTGGACTTCCCTGTGGGCCACGAAGCGTGTGAGGGGTGTGCCGAAATGGGTGCGGTGGGTGCATGCGAACGCAGCCACTGGGGCCTTCGGTGGGGTGTGCCGAAATGGGCGCAGTGGGCGCATGCGAACGCAGCCATTGTGGCCTTCGGTGGGGCTCCCTGTGGGGCCATGAACGTGTGAGGGGGGTGCCGCAATGGGTGCGGTGGGCGCATGCGAACGCAGCCATTGTGGCTTTCGGTGGGGCTCCTTGTGGGGCCACGAAACGTGTGAGGAGTGTGAGGAAATGGGTGCGGTGGTAGCGTGCGAACGCAGCCGTTGGGGCCTTCGGTAGGGCTGGCTCCCTGTGGGCCGCGAAGCGTGTGAGGGGTGTGCCGAAATCCGCCGACCCCTTGTGGGTCTCTAGGCGTGTGAGATAGTTCCCCCCCCCTACCCCTCCCCGGGGACCCCAAACCGGAGATTTGACCCCCCCCCCGGCCCGGCGCGAGCGCACCACGAAGCTTCTCCGGACCCAAGAGGGCGTCAAGACGGGGCAAGAAGGCCCCAAGAGGCCTCCAAGACGGCTCACGAGGGCCCCGAGACGCCACACATGTGCTCCAAGACGCCCAAAAAAATGGCCCCGAGGTTGGCCAAGAGGCCTCCAAGACGGCCCAAGAGGGCCCAAACAAGCCTTCCAAGAGGGCCTCAAGAGGCTAAAACTGTTGATTATCCATTGTGTTTTTCTGTGTTGTTTTGCCTTTTTGTCTCTCCGGCTTCCCGACGCTCCAACACGGCCCCAAAGGCCCCGAAGACAGCCACAAGACGGCACAATAGACCCCCAAGACGGCCCCAAGACGGCCCCAGATGGCCCCATGACGGCCCCAGAGGCGCCCAAGGCGGCCCAAGAGGGCTCCAAAACTGCACCCAGAGAAGCCCAAGAGGGCGACCAAACATTTTTAAAAAAACACTAGTTTTCCGCCCCAAGGATCCCCAGGCGGCCCCAAGTGTGCCCCCAGAGGCCGCCAGAGGCCCCCAAGACTCTCCCCAGACGCCCAAAAAAAAACCCAAGAACCCCCCCAGGCTCCGAAACGGCCCCCAAGTGGTTTCAAAACTACATTCCAGAGGCCCCTGAGAGCCGTGCCGCGCGATCCCGATACACCTACAAAATGCCTCTAACCCATAACCCAGGACTCTGAGCCTTCTCTCTGCGTCCCCCTCGCCCACCCCCCCCCTCCACCTCGGCCCCCAGGTGGCTTCAACATTGCCTTCCAGAGGCCCCCGAGAGCCGCGCCGCGATACCCCGATACACAAGCAAGAAGCCTCTAACATATAACCCAGAACCCAGAGCCTCATCTCAATATCCCCCTCCTCCTCTTCCTCCTCCTCCTCCACCTCCTCCTCGCCCCCCTCTCCTCTCCCTTCGTTTCATTCCCCACCCTCCTCCTCTCCCGATCCTCTCCGATTCTTCTCCCCCCCATCCTCCGCCCCCTCCTCCTTCTCTCCCCGTCCTCCTTCTCCTTCCCAGCACGCGCGCCCGATTGGGCATCATTTGCATGTATTGCAATTCAAGGTGCCCTTCTTTTCGTCACGCGCGACATGGGCAGGGTTCCTGGAAAACGCCGACTTCGGTAGTCTCCTCTCGCACGCGCCGCCGCTGCACTGATACGCTCGGCAACTGCGCGCTGCGAACCCGAGTTTCTCACAGCCCCCCCCCCGCAC
>CAUYUJ010000547.1:238591-241091 GCA_963575745.1 Prorocentrum cordatum
GGCCGCGCCTCCTGCGGGGGGGCCCAGCGCGGATCCACGAAATCCAGCGCGCTCCGCGCGCCGGGGTGGTGGGCCTGCGCAGATGCAAGAAATTGGCGCGGAGCGCCAAAAGTTTATGTGCATGGCGTTGCTTCTTCTTCGAGCGTTGCCTAACAGCACATCTTGTCCACCAGAGACAACGGCCGATGTTGGACAGGCGGCCTCTGGCTCAACCCAGCGAGGTCCTCGGCGACGCCGACCGCGAGTCCTGGCTAACACTGAGCAGGACATGCTGTCGGTCTTCGTACGACTGGGCTGCTGGAATGAGGCACGAGAAATCAGGAACGGAGACCCCTTTTTCAACCCCAAAAGTACCTGCGTGCACGAGGAGGGCTTGAAGAACAGCCATGGAAGGACCTGCGGAACATCGAGCCCCCTTCGAACCCGAGCTGTTCCTTATCTCAGCGTCTTGACTGTACCCCCTCTTTCCGTACCCTTCTGTTCCTCTCCTCGTACTTAAGGACCACATCCCAGAAATAACTTCGAGCACCCAGCAAAGCCCCGAAACTGTGCCTGCCCGAAACACTGGCGAGGTGTCGAACGAGGACCGCCTCCCAGGCTCCGACACGTGAAAACCGCCCAGTTTCGACACTCTCTTGGTGCTCAAAATTCTTGCTGGTACCCATGTCGATCGCACCGACTCTTGAGCAGGGACCGACCGTCCCAGCATTCCTATGGGCCTACTACTAAATGCTCTTAGAATCCAACCACTTTCGACAAAAACAACCGTATTCTTATAACATAACCCCATGCGTTAAAACCGAACCGCCCCAGCCAGAAATGTTCAAATAACATCTCGTGGAGACCGCAAAGGTTCTTAGAACATTGTTTAGTAGGCCTATGACGAAGTACGCCAAGACGCTTCGCCACTGCTTGAGACTCACGACCCCCCCGTCGCCGCCGGCAGCCTCCGAGCAGCCCGCGGCAGCCCGCCCCCGCCACAGACGCTGGCCGTCGGGGCGGGCGGGGCGCGGCCACCGCGCCAAGCGCCGCGCTGCGCGGCGCCGGCGGTGCCGCCGGGGCCTGGCCGGGCCGCCGCCGCCAACTGGCCGCTCGGGGTCCTCCTCCTCCTCCTCCTCCTCCTCCTCCTCCTCCTCCTCATCCTTCTTCCTCCTCCTCCTCCTCATCCTCCCTCCTCCTCCTCCTCCTCCTCCTCCTCCTCCTCCTCCTCCTCCTCCATCCTCTCTCCCTCCTCCTTCTCCTCCTCCTCCTCCTCCTCATCCTCATCCTCCTTCTTCATCCTCCTCCTCCTCCTCCTCCTCTCCTCCTCCTCCTCCTCCTCATTCATCCTCCTCCTTCATCCTCCCTTCCTCCTCCTCCTCCTCCTCCTCCTCCTCCTCCTCCTCCTCCATCCCTCCACTTTCATCCTCCTCCTCCATCCTCCTCCTCCTCCTCCTCCTCCATCCTCCTCCCATCCTCCTCCTCCTCCTTCATCCTCCTCCTCCATCCTCCTCCTCCATCCTCCTCCTGCATCCTCCTCCTCCTCATCTTTCCATCCTCCTCCATCCTCCTCCTTCATCCTCCTCCTCCTCCTCATCCTCCTCCTCCTCATTCATCCTCCTCATTCATCCTCCTCCTTCATCCTCCTCCTCCTCCTCATTCATCCTCCTCCTCCTCCATCCTCCTCTTCCTCCTCCTCCTCCTCCTCCTCCTCCTCCTCCTGGGTCCCCTTCGAGCGGAGCGCTTGCGCATTCTGCTCTGCGCCGCGCGGGGGCGGTCTCTTCGCGCTCCCGCGCCGCCCCCCTGTGGGGAGGAGCTGCTCTTTCCGGCCCAGGCCGCGAGGCGCAGGCTGGTCGGAGGTTCCGCTGGGGCTGGCGGCTGGAGGATCGGTTCGTCGGTCTGCGCACGGGGCGAGGAGGAGGAGCAGGAGGAGGAGGAGGAAGAGGAGGAGGAGGAGGAGCAGGAGGAGGAGGAGGAGAAAGTGGGGGAGCGACATGACCATCAAATCCGCATCTCTGGTTGCTTCCAGGAGCGGGGGAGACCAGGTGGATGTCAACGGCTGGGCCCCCGCAAAGGATGGAGGGTGGTCGCCGCCAGCGGGGCCGCGTGCTTCTTGTCGGCTGTCATGTCCGCTGACCTGCCTGATGCTATCATGTAGAGCTGCGACGCTCATCTCATCCAGCATGGCGGCGCGAAGCGCTTGACATTAGCGCGGTCTTGTCTGAATTGCTTAAAACCACACGCATGCAGCTACCACCGTGGAGGAGGCCCCCCGGCTGGCCTGGCAGGGCACCTGGAGCAAGGCCATGCCAAGAAACGCCGAGAGAGGGCCGGCGTGGCCGAGAGATGGTCAAAACTGTGCCTGGGCCGCCATGGCTGCAGAGAAGAGTCGCACTGGCGCGCGCAGGCCGGGCGATCGAGGAAGAGACTGCAGGACGAGCGGGGTCGGAGCCGAAAGGGAGACGGGTGACGGGAACTAGTGAGGACTTGGAGGACAGGTTGAGGAGTCAGGGCTATGATC
>CAUYUJ010000547.1:246091-263591 GCA_963575745.1 Prorocentrum cordatum
TCTGCCGAAAGACAGGTACATATAGAGGCCTCCTAGATGGGGTCCGAATAGATGTGGTCGGAGGGTCTCACCGCATCGCCGACACATCGACGATGCATCGCGGATGCATCGGCCATGCACTGGCAACGTCAGCGATACATCGGCGACGTCGGCGTGGAGAAAGTTGGGCCCCACATCGAGCCGCATCTTCGATGCATCGGCGATGCGGCGCGGTCCTGCAACCACATCTACAGCGGAGGACAGTCCACAAGAAACCTTCCACAAGAAACCCAACCCTGAGATCCCAGAACGTCAATCGATTCTTGGTGTGGGAGCGCCAGGCTTTCCGTAGCAAAACCATCGGAACCCAAGAATCCCAGGGCACCTTAGAGGCAAGCAGGGTGTTTCTTGGCATGGGCCTCCACTCCACTCCGACCCCATCCTGGAAGCCTGAAGAGGGCAGAACCGAGCCCCCCGCCCTGCCGCCACCCGCCGCCTCGAGGCCTCAGGCCGCCCCGGCTTCGCATATGCCCTCGCGAGGCTGCCCCGAAGAGAGGGGCACCTCTGCGGCCCCGACCGCGAGGGGCAACGCGCGATCGCCTCCTCGCCGCGCGCGGGTGGCCCAAGACCTCGCAGCTCGAGCACACGCCTCCCCGCTGCGGCCAAGACCCGCTCCGAGAGGCCCGCCACGACTAGGAGGGAGGCAGCCTCGCGGCGGGGCTCAGGGCCACCTCCTCTCAAAGCGCATACGTGCCGATGCGGCTACTCCCCGGACCTCTCCCGGGCTGCGCCCCGACCAGAACTTCGGAGCGAATCCAGCCGTGGCGGCGAGGGCCTCCCAAGAGGCCAGAGATGGCGAAAACGCGGCAGGGGGTACGGTCGGGAACTTTGGGATAGCGTGTCGCCACGGCCCATCGACACGCGATGCCTTGCGAGCGGTTAGCGTGCCGTTCCGCTCCGCGAGGGGGGAGGCACGCAAAGCTCGAGGCGTTGACGCCTGGGGACAGCGGAGTGGATAGCGTGTCGCGCCGACACGCGGTGGGCTAGAATTAGCGGAGAGACACGCGACCCACAAATTCCCGACCGTAGCTGTATCGGCACCTTTTCCTCCTCTGGCACTCAGCAGCCGAGCAGCGGCCCCCTCGGCGCAGCGAGCGCGCGCGGGGGCAGCGGCGCACCCAGGCGCTTCTTTGCGACCTTCAGGGCGCGCTTGAGCGTCGCCGCGGAGCCGACCCGCAGCAACTCGATCATGCGGCGCCTCAGGCGGTCGCGCACGTCGCGCTCGAGCGGAGGGCTCTCCCTATGTGCCGCACCAGGAGGGACGCGACACCGCACGAGGAAAACACTGCAGTGCCACAGCCAACACGCGAACGGACACGCATGTCACCCTACCTTACCACTTCGGCCCCGCATGGGGTGGGCGGGCAAGCTGGCAGAGCAAGAACGATTGATTGACCGCGCCTGCGACGCTAAGACGGACATATCCATCAGAGGCTCACAACCCACTTCACATGGTATGGTTTCCTTTCGCAAATCACAATGCGCGACAAAAAGGCGAGCGGCTTGGAAACAAGTGAGAAAAGAAAGCTGCTGCGTCCACTCTGTCAATTTTCAGAATCAGCTGGCATATATGGCTCAGGAGATCCACAGCCGACCCGGCGAACCGCGCGGGGACCCGCGTGGCAGCACAGTGGGAAACCATTATCCCAAACACTCGGATG
Organism: Prorocentrum cordatum; assembly: GCA_963575745.1. Lineage (NCBI taxonomy): Eukaryota > Dinophyceae > Prorocentrales > Prorocentraceae > Prorocentrum > Prorocentrum cordatum. The sequence goes on from CAUYUJ010000547.1 coordinate 247,792, forward strand.
CGCCCCCCCCTGCGCACCAAATCGTGAGGGTAACCCCGTCGCTTCTCCAATTCTGGGGGCGGGAGCCCTACAACTTCCGCCTTACATCCGATGGTTTCCGGGGCGTTTCCCTGCAGCTCGCATGCCGAAACATGTTTCGGAGCCGTGCGCGCCGTCCAGAGGATTATTAAATAAAGTGGCGGCGCGCGGAAAGCATTGAATTTGGGCCGCTAGATTCCGCTAGATGCGAGTCGCCCCTGCTCGGACGTAGACCTCGCGCCTGTCCTCTTCTCACGAAGATAATGGTGATACAGCCCCCGTGCGCTGAAGCTGCACGAAAGCGACATGCATGCGCACGCCATCGAAAGGCAGATCATGCCAACAGAGAGCGAATGTGCCAACTGGACCCAGGGGCAGATGCCGGCTAGGATCAGATCCCGAGCGGGCAGAAACAGCGCGGTAGTGTGACCCAGCTTCCTGTTGAACAAAACAAGGAATACTTCGTAAACGAAATCAGACACTGCAGCGACCCGCCCGCCTGGATCCGGACGCCTTGACATGGGTGGCCTGCCAAGGTGAAATACCTCCTGCACCAGGCCCCTGTTCCACCAAACTCGCTCGCAACCTACTGCAGCGATGCTCAAAGCGTCTAGCCGGCCTGAATCCAGTGCGAGCGCTACGATCAAAAACTTTGGATTAGCGTGTCGCCGCGGCGACCCCAGCGACACGCTGTGCCCTGTGAGCGGATAGCGTGTCGCCCCTCTTTGCGGGGTGGGAAGCTCGGGAAGGCTCGAGACGTGGACGCTGGGCGGCTTGGAAGTGGGCAGCGTGTCGCGCCCAAGCGTGATGGGCCAGAACCCGCGGCGCGACACGCTGAGTAAGAAAAATCCGACCGCAGCCGGCTTGGATCCAATGCGACCGTTGCTACATCCATCCTTCTCTTTTCGTCGCGGGTCCTGGGGCCAGAGAAGAGAACGGGCCTCTGGGGGGGGGGGGAAGGCAGAGCGTCTCGCTGCGCCCTCGCTGCCCCTCCTGCCGAGGTCGCGCGCTCCTTGGTCGCTCGCTCTCTCGTCCCCACCTCCCGCCTGCCTCCCAGCGAGACCTCCCCGCACAGCGTGATATCCCCTGTGGGTGTCCCCCGTGTGCTCCCTCGCCGGGCGGCGGGGGGCTCCTCGGAGAAGCCCTCCGGCCTTGACCGAAGTTCTCACTGCGCCCGCGGGGCGAAGGCCCGAGACCGCCCGCGAGCCTGCTGAGCGAAGGCCCGCCTCCGACCCGCTCCCCCTCGGGCGGCTGCTCATGGGGGTGACCCAAACAGGGTCCTCCAACTCCCCCATTCCCTCCCTTCTCCTCCTCCTCCTCCTCCTCCTCCTCCTCCTCCTCCTCGTCCCCGTCCTCGTCGTCGTCCTCGTCCTCGTCTTCGTCCTCCTCCTCCTCCTCCTCCTCCTCCTCCTCCTCCTCCTCCTCCTCCTACAAGAGGTTACCCCTCATCCCCAGACATGCGACGTCCTGAATGTTTCCATACGGGGTCCCTGGAAGTCCCGACCCTTTCCCCGGGACCGGTTTTTCATCCTGAATCGTTTTGTAACGCTCCCGACGCCTGGCGAGGGCCCCCCGAGGCCGAAATCGGCCAAACACTTCCCGTCCAGATTTTTCAAACGACGCGATCATGTATGGGTTGCCCCCCGCCCGATCCCCCCCAGGCTCGCCGCCGAGACCGCGACCCCAGGGGGCCCGCGACCCGGAGGCCCCTCGCGTGGGCTGCGCCCGCCGTTGGCCGCCTCTCGCTGCACCGTGCCCCGCTTGCGGGTGCCGCGCGGGAGCCGCGCCGAAGCGGCGCGAGTCCGCGGCCGCCCGAGCGCCGCGCTCGTAGGGCGCGAAGCCCGCCACCTCGCGAACCACCTGGGGGCGGAGGACCACTCGGCCGGCTGGAGGCCACCGGGGAGGCGAGAAGGAGACGAGGGGCGGCGCGCGGGGGGGGGAGAGGGGAGACCGGGGGGGGGGGAAAGGGGGGAGACGGGGGAGACGGGGGGTGGGGGGGAGCAGCGGAAGGCCGAGGAGGCACGATGCAAGGACATCTCTGTCTCTTCCTCGGTCGTCTCTGTCTCTTTACTTCTCATGTGTTATATATGTGTATATATATGTATGTATATATATATATATGTATATATGTATATATGTTTATTTCTCTATTTCTCTGTCTCTCTCTCTCTCTTGTTATGTATCTCTCTATATTGCTTTCTCCACCTATCCGTCACTCACACTCTCTTTCTCTCTTTTCTATCGCTCTGTCTCCCCTTCTCTCTCTCTCTCTCTCTTTATCTCTCTCTCTCTCGCTCTCTCTCTATCTCTCTCTCTCTCTCTCTGTATGTCATCTCTCTCTCTCTCTCTCTGTATCTCTCTTTCTCTCTCTCTCTCTCTCGCTCTATCTCTCTCTTTCTCTCTCTTTATCTCTCTTTCTCTCTCTCTCTCTCGCTCTCTCTCTGTGTAAACAGATGTGTGCCACATGTGTGTACATATATAATATATATATATATATATATATAGTAATATCGATCGCCCTGTATTTATGTGAGAGAGAGCGTGATCCACCGCCGCTTTACTGTGGAAAATTGCCAACCTTTTCCTCCGGAGCCCGGGGGTCGCCCCCCCCCCCCCCCCCTCCGAAAATCCCCCCCCCTGCTGGAACCCCTCCCCCCCCCCCCCCCCCCCTCTCTCCCGGCAAAACCCCCCCCTCCCCTAACCCCTCCCCCCCCCCCCTCCCGCTCGAAAACCGGGGGGGGTCACTACCGGTTCGAACCCCTCCCCCCCCCCCCCCCCCTCCGGATCCGGAAAACCGGGGGGGTCACTACCGGTTCCCCCCCCCCCCCCCCCCCCCCCCCCCCTACTCACCGCCAGCAAACGACTCCCGGTCCCCACCACCGTCCGCATCACATCCCCCACTGGTGTTCCCAGCACCACTGTCCTCACCACCGCTGTCCCCACTGGTTCCACCACCGCCCCTACTGTCCCCACCAGTGGCCCCACCACTGTCGCACTGTCCCCGCTGTCCCCAGAACTGTTCCCACCACGGTTCCACTCTCCCCACTGTCTCCACGGCCCCAACCACTGCCCGACTATCCCCACTGTCCCCACTGTCCCACTCTCCTCCGCTGTCCCACTGAGCTGTCCCACTGTTCCCACCACTGTCCCCACTGTCCCCACCACTGTCCCCACTGTACCTCTGTCCCATTGTCCCACCGCCGTCCTCGCCACCGCCTTCACCACTGTCCCCACCACCATTGTACCCTCCACTGTCCCACTGTTTCCACCTCATTCCCATTGTCCCCACACCACTGTCCCCACCACCACCGTCACCACCACTGTCCACTGTCCCCCCCTGTTCCCACCATTGTCCCCACCACTGTCCCCACCACTACCGTCCCCACCACTGTCCCACTGTCCCACTGTCCCCACCACTGTCCCGCTATCCCCTCGCCACTGTCCCCACCAACACCGTCCCCACCACTGTCCGCACCCCCACTCGGTTTTCGAGGGGGGGGGGGGGGGGGTTCGAACTGGTAGTGACCCCCCCCCCCTTTTCATGATGAGCTGGGGGGGGGGGGGAGGGGTTCGAACCGGTAGTGACCCCCCCCGGTTTTCGGGTGGGGGGGGGGGGGGAGGGGTTCGAACCGGTAGTGACCCCCCCCGGTTTTCCGCCAGCAGCGGTAGAACACGCTCTTTCATATATGTCGATCTCTATCTCTCTCTCTCTCTCGTGAAATCTCTCTAAGTCTCTGTCATTATCCCTCGGACCCCTCTCTCTGTATATGCACACGGGTTGGAACATACGTTTACCTCTCCCTCTCCCCTTCCCTGTCTCGCTCACTTCCTCTCTCGGTCAGTCTCTCTTCCTCTGCCACTCTCGATGTAACTACGCATAAACGGCACATGTAAACAGTTGTGTACTTGCGAATGCATACGTGCACATATACATGTCGACATACATAGATGTGTATAGACAACTATGCAACCATTAAAACACACATGCATACATACATACATGCATACATATATGCATGCATGTACATACTGATGAATGTATAGGTGAGTCGAAGGCCTAGGTAAGACATATGCGCTCTCGCTCTCTCTCTCTCTTTCTGTCAGTATGGCTCGCCGTATCCCTCTCCGACGTACATAAATATATGTATATATACATATACATATATATACATATATATATGTGTATACACATATATATATATATATATATATGCATGTGCATATGTATAAATGTATGTGTATACATATATATATACATTGTTGTATACACGTATCCCCTCTCGCGTACCCTCTCCCTGTTCAATAAACCATGGGTGTGCTCACATGTAGACATATATATATATAGATCGAGAGAGAGAGAGAGAGAGATCCCTCCCTTGCGCTCTCTCTCTCTCTCGTTCTCTCTCTCTCTCTCTTTCTCGCTCTCTCGCGTTCCCTCTCTCGCTCTTGTTTCCTCTCTCTCTCTCTCTGTCTCCCTCTGTCTCCCGCACCCTACCTTTCTCCCGCCTCCCTCTCTCTCGCACTGTTTTGTTCCGCTATTTCTCTTTCCCTCTCTCTCGCTCTCCCTCGCGTCCTATCTCTGTCTGTCCCTCTGTCTCTCTCGTTCTCTCTCTCTCTCTCTCTCTATCTCACACTCCCTCTGTCCCGCATATCATGTCCCTCTGTCCCGCATATCATGTCAGAATTGCGTGCTTGCGTGCCATATAGGAGTAGCTTTGTATTCACACACACGCATATATATATATATATATATATATATACATACATATAGATATGCATGTATGAGCGCGTGATCTCAGAGCCCCCCGCCGCCTGATCAGTCGGGGGGTGCTTTCCCCCCCTCCGCCCCCCTGATCAGTCCAGGGGAGGTGAGAGTGCATTTGGGTGTCTTTGGAAGCTTCCAGAAGCCTCATATGGCCCTTCCTGAAAGCATCCACGCACAGTTTTCCTCTGTGGAGGGCCCTTGGGGGACACCAAACCTAGATTTCTTCCATGGCGGAGTAGATATTCCCTTCCCAGAGAGAAAGAATTCAAACTATCAAATTAAGATAAACTCAATCCCGACTGTGTTTTTACATGGTGTGGTGCGCCTCGAGGCCACGATACATTGCTGCTTGTCTGGTTTAAAAATTGTTCGGTGCACCTCATGAATCCACCAATGTGTTTCAAGGTTTCCTAGCCTTGGCGGGCACCAGACCTTGTAAAACACACAATTTGGATTGAGTTTATTTTGAAATCCGTGTTTGTTTTTTGTTTTGAATTCGTTCTCCCTGGGATGGGAACCCCTAGTCAACCATAGAAGGAAATATATTTGTGGAGGCCCCAAGGGCCATCTACGGAGGAAATCGGACCAGCGACCACCGTCGGCCCAGCGGTCATCCCCTATCCTCCTCGGTCCCCCTCCATTTCTGTGGTTCCTCCTCTATCCTCTCATGGCCTCTCGGTCCTTATTCCCCATTTCTCTCTCGTCCGATCCTTCGATCCTCCTCCTCCTCCTCCTCCTCCTCCTCCTCCTCCTCCTCCTCCCCTCTCCTCCTCCTCACCCTCCTCCTCCTCTCCTCCTCCCCTCCTCCTCCTCCCTCCTCCTCCTCCTCCTCCTCCTCCTCCACCTCCTCCTCCTCCCCCTCTTACTCCTTCCTCCTCCCTCCTCCCTCTTCCTCCTCCCTTCTCCTCCTTCTCAGCCTCTTATTCCTCCTGTTCCCCTTATGTTTCTCCGTCATCTTCCTCCTCCTCTTCTGCCTCCTTGTCCTCCTCCGTTGTCTCTTCCTCCTCCTCATCCGTCCCCTTCCCTCCTCCTCTTCCACTATATCCACTCCCTGTTCTCCTCCTCCTGGTTCCTCCATCCTTCGGTCCCTCTACCTCCACCGATTTCTCCTCCACCTCTGTTTCCTCTGCCCATCGGTTCCCCTCGATGTCCGTGGTTTTCTTATTCCCTCGACTTTCGTCGGCCCATCGGACATCCACGGTCCTGTTTAGTCCTCCTCGCATCTTCGGCCCCCCATCACCCCACTCGTCGGTCTCTGTCGCCCCCCCGTCGATATCCGCCTGCCACCCTGCAATCTGCACGCCAGCAGGGAGCGCGGCATATCGTCGTCGCACGAGGGGGTGCACGAGGAAAGGAGGAGGACACGCGGGCTGCGACGATGCGAATCGATGCAAGCAAAAAAATAAAGACGCTCCTCTGTCTACACATGACTGGTTGGTTGTCGCCCGCGCGGTATGGCGATTAATACTTCGCATCGATGAGACGCCATGCGTCGGCTGCTGTGGAATACCCACCTGAGGGCGCGCTGTGCGTTCCAACCGCTTTACCTATAGCGCAAGACTGCTATACAAATGTTGCACATCATGCAGGTGGCAACAACATCCCTGCATCAAACGTACCGTGCTATCGTGATGAACTATGCGCGGCCTGTCTGAACTGATTGTTGCCCTTTTAGACATCAACCAGATGTCGTCGCCATGCCTTCGGTGCCGTAGCACCAAACAATTAATGCTATTGTTTTTCGTTGTTGCATATTCCGCTTCGAAATGGCCACGTGCGTATCCTTCCTCTGGTTCCCTTCGGCTTCAATTGCTCAACGTTGCCCGCTGCCTTACACCGCGACTTCGACTTCGCCTGCTTCGCTGCGCGTTGCTCGGCGCTACCCCCCGCCGCCGGTCTTTTTTTCATGGTTTTATCTCGCGCGGTCGACCAGCCAATTGCTTACGGAGTTTGACTTCCTGTTCGACCGCCTTTTCTACACATTTGGTAGTTGCCGTCCGCGGCAACATCGATTTCCTTTCTATGCCTGCACAGAGGGCCATGCTTCGCGGCATTGAATAGCGCATGCAATCCTGCACTTGAAATGCCATATTCTGGATAATCTCGGGCACGGGATCGTCCGCATCAAATGTGTGATGTTTCTCTTCAAGCCGAAAAAAACAAAACTAAATTTGCGTCAGTCTGGCAGCGAAAATCTTCCGCGACCGTTCCACTGACGATTAATAATTGCCGGCGCCCGTCGTCGCCGATCCACGCCCTTGGGTGCGTTAGCATAATCGTGGCGGCTTCGGCCTGAGGAAGACAACGCGCCGCGCATGACTCTGCCCGAATGCAGCGCGAGGGTTCTGCGTCGAAACCCAAGCTCGGCATGCGAAAGAAAGATCGCGTCCTCATGTCTGTATCTGTGGCGCGTTCATGTTGGACACAGTTTCTGATGAACAAGTAAATTTGCAACGGGCCCCGCAGTCGGTGCAACGCTTTCTCGCATGTCTCACGCATTCCCGCGCAGAACCGGCCCATATGCTTGCGGCGTGCTCGCGCCCCGCGCCCCTGAGACACTGCGGCCGCATTGACGCGCACTGTAAACAAAAAAACGCACGCGTTCACGCGCGCGCACACTAAGCCACAGCCGGAGGCCATGCTTGAATCGTCTTCGGCCCAGTGGCGGCGCTTGCTAGCGACATTTCGGCCTGCTGATATTGCGAGGGGCAGCAACAGCGCGACCGCGCAATTTTCCCACGTGTTTCTCTGGCTAAACACTTCTCGAAAGGCATCGGGCATCAACCAGGTGCCATTCAAATGACTCCGACTCCTACAGACAGCGATCACGAGTCCGAGTCACATTTCCGATTGGAATCCTATGAGCAACTGGCCCGAGGGCCCTTCGCATCAAGCACATGTCCCACCGCCGGGCACCGCGTCGCCTCGATAACAAAGGGGGCACCAAGCAAATGATCAACGTGATGCTGGTTGCGTGACAATCAATGTCGTCGCCATGAGACATACGTGGCCATGACACGACATGGATTAATCTGCATCATATCACGCTGCGGAACATCCAATTGCGATCGCCCTGTGGAACTACCTGCAACTCTGTCGCGTTCGTCTTGCAGCACGTCGTGGCGACCAAACTGTTCGGATGTTCGTGGGTCGGGCAGATGACGGTAACTCTGCTGTGCATATGCGTACTCAAAGCGCATTCTACATCGCGGAGCGTATTCAGAAAATCAACGCGAACCTTTGTCAGCTGAACAGACGAGATGGCACTGCGCACTGACAAGTTCAAGCAATAGGATACCACGGTCGATCTGGTGCGCCTGGGCGGTACCCCCACACATAGTCTCGGTGGAATTGTATTATAATGCACGTGCGCCCGTCTTTCCGCATAATTGTGATTCTCTTGAAGTGCGCGAGTGGCATAACCACCGCTGGTCCAGAGCGTGCACGGCATGCAAGACGTAGATCGCCGCATGCACGACATGCATCGGGCGACTGACGCGCTCCAAAACACGCTGTCGCAAAATATGTTATCATCAGACAGCGACCGAGGCCAATCGAGAATTATGTCTCCCCAACTATCCATTACGAGAATCTCCCCCCCCCCCCCCCCCCCCCCCCCGAAAGTTCACATGGCGGCGCGACTCCCCGAACTTGAGGCTCCAACGGCTGCGGCCGAGAAGAAAGGAATGGAACGTGCAGAGGGGTTGGGGCCACGCAGTGCTAGTGATCAGCAATCTTCTGAAATTCAAAATTCGCACGCGCGCGTTTCTCCATTCCGTGGTTTTCAAGGGCGCCGAAGCGTGCAATGTGGAGTCGGCTGGTCTTTCGCTCGCATCAACCAGATTCGTTTGGGCATTCCAAACCACCAGAGGTGACCATCGGACACCTTCACCGATATCAAGTAAATACCTTATGATATACAGGAGTCGCGCATGCATTTCGAACTATGGCACCATGCGTCGAACGCATGCATTGACACAACATGACCGCGGCCCGAGCCTCACCTGCGCATTCGACACGTCCACTGCGGTTCCTTGTGCACTACCACTTGAATACCTGACGCGCTTGCCCGAAAACAACTAGTGGCGACTTTGCTTCTCTTTGATTGGTACGACGGACATACGACAATCGCCATCATGTTCAAGTAGTTGCTCCTCACGGCAAGTTCCGCGTCGCCGAACGTGCGCGTGAAATCTACATGAATGACATTCACATGGGGGAATGTGAGATGTGGTCGCGTTGCGCACACATGAGTCAAACGTTGCGTTGACAGGTGCACGACGAGATCTCAAAGCGCGCTCGCCCAAAAACGCATGGCGCGGCATTGTGAGATAGCGGTAATCCCTGCGCGCGGCCAGCGCGCGGTTTTCTCAATATCTGTCCCTATCCGTCCCTTGCGCGCTCAACGCTGGTCGAATATGGGCGCGGACAGCGCGGCGTGCTTCGGCTTGCGCTGCAATCGCGAGGTCGCGACGCAGCGAGAGGGCCATGGCCATCCTCCGAGAACGACCGGGGCCGACCTTGCATCGAAAACTGCCGGCTGGACATTTGAAACGCCGGCAGTTATCGGCGGTTGCGCGGAGCGAGCGCCACTCCCAGCCTGAGTCGCGCCAGCCCCGAGCCCCAGCGGCTCGCTCGGACGAGGGCCGGGGCGAAGAGTGGCGGGGTCGGGGTCGGGGGAGCGGGGCGCATGGAGGGGCTCGTCAAGGAACGTCGTTCGAGAGTCTGCAAGTGCCCCCCGACCGACGACGCCCATCGCGACGTGATGACGATTCTGCCCGCACGATTTTTCAGTTCGCAACGCATTCGCTCATCGCGCGCAATCGCGCATCTGGCAGATGCGTCATTGCAGTGCCCGAAACAGTCCCAGTGACAATCAGACACCGTGCCCCCCGGAAGTGGGCGCTGCTTCAATGCCAACCAGAGGAAACGATTCGAACCGCCAACTGAAAGCGACGATCATGCGTTATATGTCGAAGAACCGAATGCATATGGGAGCACGGCCTGGCCGAACATCAGACGACGCGCGCTCCGCCCATCGGTTGACGAGAGCGCGCAAGGGTATCTGGACACCACAACTCCGACTGCTCGCGCGCCTGCGCGCGCGCAGATCGTCGGAAACTTCTGCGCCCAACGAGGTGGGGGGGCGCGGGTGGGCCACGGCCGCGGGCAGCCGCGCCTGTTGTTCAAGGAACACCTCCACATCCTTAAACAGATGCTCGAAGCCCAGCGCAATCTTAAACCGGGGCACCCCAGACACAGCGTTGCAAACGTCGCATTGCAGCAGCACTGGCAAGCGCCATGCAACTGCGTCGCTCTCGAGCATAACAAGTGCGGCCTCATCGAATTCACGCAGGTTGTCACACAAGATCGACATAAAGAGACTCCCACCGATTCTCCCATATAACTCTCCAGTTGATTGGGCGCGGCGGGCTGAGGGCATCTCGAAACTGAACCAACGAGCAGTTAGCAATACTTTGAGCCGCTGATGCTCTACGCATCTGGAGGTTGTTGAAGAAAATGAAAGCCTTGCCGGCCGACCAGTCCTGCAGACGGCGGTCGATGGGGCCCCGCGGTTAACGGGGGGGAAGGGCGAGGGGGGAAACCAGGGGCGCCGATTGCGGGGGGGCAGATGAGGGGGTTTTAGGGGGGGCCGAGGGAGGCCGAGGGCGGCCCAGGGGCAGGGGGGCCGATTGGGGCCAGCGAGCAAGAGTAGCGCCAACAGTAGCAGCAAACGTATACACATTCGCATTCGCAGCCGGAGCTAGCGTCGTCGTATGCGCAGGCGATGGCGCGGGAGCAGCCGCATTACTTTGAGTACTCGATTTACGAAGAGCTGCTGTAGTCGCAGTAATAGTGGCAGCAGCAGCGCTCGTAGCAGTAGTAGCTGCAGCAGGAGTAATAGTAATAGTACGTAGCAGTAGTACTAGTAATCGTAGTAGTATTAGTAGTAGCAGTAGTCGTAGTAATAGAAAATAACTTGCTTCGCACGATGCTACCAAATTGTGCTTAACACGGAACAGCGATCAGTCGCCATGGCCATGTCTTCACTGCAAAGGCCACTGAGTGCTATTCAACGATATACACCAATGCAGCACTCTCGACATTTCAAAGGCTCAACACCAGCTGCACGCCTAAATCAGCGGGAACGGCGCATGCCGGAAGACACGTGGGCATGCAATCCGCGCCTCGGTGGCGCTGGCAATATCTGGCAAACCTGCATGCCCGAACAGCGTTATCCGCGGCGAGTCGCCGGCGCACACGACAGGCGCGATTCGCGGCGCTGGTGGCGGAGATCAGATGGGTCGGCGCGCCGGCGAGCCGGCGGCGGAATGACAGATTCGCCCGACACGGGCGCGCCCTCCTCCGGACGATCGCGGGCATCAGCGCCCGCCCAGAGGATCGTGAGGTCCGCGGCGACGCAACATCTGCACCCAGTCAAACCTGCAAGTTTCGGAACGGGTGTCCACTTGAAAAACAGATGGCGACATAAGCATAGTCTGCTAATTTTCGACCTCCCCTATCCGTCCTCATGCGCATATCCGCTGGGCGTGCACATATTTTCCTCGGTCCCCCCCCATCCTTGCTCGTGCATGATAGGCAGCGCAATGCCATTTACTGACCAGCCCTGTTTTTAAATTTCAGTAGCGATGAAAACGCGCACGGCGATTTCGATGCCAAGATGGGCCGCGCGACGGTTGAAACAATCAAGGGCGACTCATGACTCGGATGCGGCCCCAGGATGAACTATGCGACGGTTTCGGAACCTAGTATGTGGTGAGTGGCTCTTTCATGACCAAGCAACTTCACATTGCGACGTCGTGCCCCATAGCCCCAGGACGAGTCCGGGATTCACGCACTGCTTGCTGGATTCCGAACATCTCAATTATTGCGGCTTGGGGTGGGTTTGAAGGGTGGCGTTGGTGGTTGGGCGCGCTCGTGCGTGTGTGTGCGTGTGTGTGTGCGTGTGTGCGTGTGTGTGTGTGTGTGTGTGGGGGGGGGGTGCTCGGGACTTCGAGATCAAGTGACAGGAAGTCATGGTCCGCTGCGCGCCCGGGCAGCAGATACCATCTCACGCGCCAAAGAATAGCAACCAGTCATCATGAACTCGAGGTGCAACCTCGCAGAGTCAGTGACCGACTTGCTGCTATTACATCAGTTCTACCGCGCGCATGACGACATCCCCCTCGTCGTTGGCATCGCCTCCAGAAGCGTCACCGGAATCCTCAAACACGTCGTCACGAACAGCGAGAGTTTCTACGCGATCGTCTGGGTCTGTTCACGGGCGCCACGCGAAGCCGCCACCGCGCTTCGCACATGCGTCGCATGGCTGCGCCAGCGGCACGGCGCGAGACAAGTTCCAAGCGATCACCGTCTTCCGCTTCGATTTACCGACCATTTTCATAACCATGTCCAATGGTACGCGGTGACGTTCGACAGCGTCTATGATGTCATCGTGCGCTGTCAGAACGACATGTTATTCGAATCGCACCTTGCCAATAACAGTGAACGATGCCCGCCCAGCATAATAGCGCCCTGTCCAACTTGCAATAAGATTGATTTCGGCAACCCTGGCCAATCCACAACAAGAGTTGCGGAATTCATAGCTTTTCGACGCATCCTCTCGGACGAATTGCATGGCCCCTCTCGAGGTTCGCGACAACTCCGCGACGCTGCACCATCTCGGGGCGCTTCCTGCCCCGACAAGGCGTCGGCTAGATTTCGCAGAAAAAACCGCCAAAGGCAGCGTTCGAGCCGCAAGAGGGGGGCCGAGGGGGGCCGATGGGGGACAGAGGGTCGCCACTGGCTCGACGGAGTTCGAGGGCAACGGACTAGGCAAGGAGTTGACAAACGCGACTCGTTCTCGTGCGAAGAGCTAACCGATTCATGACATTTTCGATGTGAAGCGCGCAGAAGCTCACGCGAATGACTACAAGGCATCTTGAACCAGCCGCTACGAGCGACAGCCAGACGCTCTCTTGCAAAATCGACAAACAAACAATGACCCTACGCTGCCCAGCACCAGGGCATCAACCTAAGTGAAGCTGAGAGACAAGGTCGGATCACCGCCAGTCAACAGGAGGTCAAATTCCATAAGCCGACAAAGCTCAGATTGACAACCTCGCAGATGTCGACAATCGGAATGGGCACATGGCATCACCGCACTACATCCATCTACTGAGAAGGTACTCCCCAATCTTTGACTGCAACCTTGACTGCCATCCTCTGATCGTGAGACTTCCACGTCGTTGTCGGCCTCCTTGAGAAAATACATGAAGCCCAGCAAATATGTCGCTCCATTCTCGAAGAGAAGATGGGCAAACGTCGACGTGGAAAGGTTGGTCCGGTCGTTGTGCACGTCCTGCAAATGAGCACCCTGGGGAGGTTGCAGAGCAACAATCAAAAACTCCAACGCTTCCGCTTTCAGGCTCTACAAGGGAGAATCATCGCCACCGGGCCTGAAAACCAAACAAGCACTTCAACTGCAACGTCTTGGCATCGGCGTCGTCCACGTCGCGATAATACCACCGAAAAAAATAACCTTCATATTTTCGAATGGTCGTGGCTTCCGAGGCCCCGCCTGTCCGCTACCATCACGGAGATTCTCGGGCAGCTGCAAGCCGCGCCCACGTCCATCGCCTTCCCCCCTAGAAAGCGGCCCTGCACCTCTGCGCCAGATATTGCGCGGAAGCCCCCGCTGCTAAAAAACGCCGTGCTTCTTTATATATGCTACCTTCAAGCGAATTGCTCCGGGCACCCGATCGTCTTCTCAGCCTCCAGGAGTCAACCAGCGCATATTTGCGCACAACATCTGCGTTTTCGAATCCGATCGTTTTCCGACAGCCCTCCGCTTCACCTCTCCCACGATATAAGCCCTCTCTCAGAGATGGTTCGCCCCCTCGTCATCAGCCGCCTGCGCGGCCGCGAAAGGCTTTCCACTGGTGCACTGACTCGCCGCAAATTCGTCGGCCACCTCGACCTCGCGCCGACTTGGCCAGGTTACTCTCGACTGCGAACACGCCTGGCACTTGCAACCGGTGCCCGCCGAAAAATAGCGCCCCGTAAGTACTGATAACATCGTTGAATCTGTTCGCGTCGAGCAGGGGCCTCATAGCGCCGTTTCTGGTCGCGTCGAAATCGAAGAGCGCGGGATCGGCGGGCACTGCTTGCCCGAAATTGTAAAATCGCGAAGGTCTCTTCTTTTTTTTTCGCTCGCGGCTGCCGCGCTGCCGGGAGCGCAATCCAAATTTTGCGTTGCATAAGATCGGACACGCCCTTCCTTATGGGCTGCTCTTCCACGCGCGACCAGCAGCGCGCCCCCCCCCCCCCCCAGGCCTCGCGGCTCACCTCATATTTTTCTCACCCGGCCCGCCGAGCACCGCGGCGCGGACGAACTCTCTTGCGTCTTATCTCTCTTCTTCGCTTGGATCGTTAAGTCAGTCGAGCGCCGACCCCAATCGCAACTTTTTGACCGGAGTCAGTAAATGATCAAAGAAGTATATATCATGCGTATTATTGTCGTGACCCACCTCGCCCTCGCTCGACGCGAAGACAGAGTGGGGCTGAATGGTGTGGATTACACGTAGACATGGCTTCCAAGTCTCCTCGCTCTGCGCGCGCTGAACGTTTGCACGGGGCGCCCCCTTGCGCACTTCCCAGAAAAAGGCGCTGCGCATCCAATCAATCACGTTCGCACGAGCATACATTTTTTTAGACTATATGCACGCAACTTGATGGCATGGCCAACCCCCCGCACCGCCAGACCAAGAAGGAATGCAAATCCGCAACCCGGTTTCCCGAACTCCTCATCAACCTCGAGCACCGCGGCACCGATGGAACTGCGGTTTTCCTGGGCGAGGTCAGCCCGCAGGTCGGGCGACGTGGATTTCGAATTGGCCGCGATGCCAGCGATGATATTGCAGCGCTTTGCCTCGTATAAACCAACAAATCCAATGCCTCGCTCAACGCGATTTTTCACGGGCCTGCGGGTTTCCAGCATGCACGGCGTCGCGAGCTTTGTTTCGCCCTCTTTCGACAGCCCTCGTTCACCTGAGAGACGTGACGAAGCCGATTGGCACATAAACATAACAATCATTGTGATCGCCTTTCGTCGCGGTCGCCAGGAGACCCCCCCCCGCTCGGCCCCTGTGCTCCAAGCGCGCCCCGGTGGAAGCCACGGTCGGGGAAGGGTCTGGCATAGGCACTTGATGTCACTGCGCGCAGCAGTTGAATGCTCCATTTTGTTTGCACCGCCTGCCTTGCCGATTCTCCGCGGCATATCTTTCAGCGTCCTGGCCGGCGTCTGGGCCCAATGGCCCCCGTTAGATTCGAGGTCTCCAGCTGGCTTGCGCTCGCTCCACTTCGCGAGCCGCCGGCAAGGAGCAACAGCGCCCCGCGATTCGTGGGTCGCGTTTTCCGCAATCAGAAAGGAAACCGCGTAGCGAGCAATGTAAAGGGTCAACTCCGCGCGGCGCAGATGGCGAGGCGCGAGCTGCGATGTCTCAAATCCAACCTCCATTGTGGCAAGTGCACGCCGGATTTTGATGGGCGGGCAGTCCGTGGCCCAGCATGGGGGCCGACGGGACGCGCCAACAAGAAATCGCCCTTGGAGCCCCGCGCAACGTTCAGCTCGACGTGAATGGCGACAACGAGCTTTGCATCCGGATGTCCTTGCTTGGTCAGCGGCTGGCCCCACTTCGACATGGCTTCCAACGTCTTCGAGCAAAAGGCCGCCATCTCGGAATGGATAGAACTGGAAGGCGCGATTTCATCGGCGTCAAGATCTACAGCGAAAGAAATGATTCCAGAATCTTCAAACGCGCCATACAGGTCCTCTACGAACGCCTTTCGCTTCGCGCCCCGCGGTTCCGCCACGGCAGGCATTGCGCGGAGCTTCAGCGATAAGTTGACACTGGGCGGCAGAAGCCCGATGGCACTGCCCCAGGAGCGACGAGAAATCGCCTAATATTGGAGACCCTCGCTGAGCGCTGTGCTCTAACTTGCAAGCGGCATCGGA
>CAUYUJ010000547.1:268591-298582 GCA_963575745.1 Prorocentrum cordatum
TGCCCCGTGGGACCCCCACAATATAAACCAAGTTTAAACATTCCAATGCTCTGCAACGCCTCTGGTTATCAAAATTTAGGAATCCGAAGGCTATGTTCGCGAAGCGTCGTCTTCTGGAGTAAACCTCGCATTGCCTTTCCGAGAGATGGCTGCCTAGCATCCTGGACAAAACTCTTCCACTCAACATCCGTCGATCGATTCCACGCCGACGGGTTCCTCGCCGGCTGCAGAATTTGTCGCAGCAGTTTTTTTCTGAGAACTGGATTGGAAACTTGACTTGGTTAACGTCCGCGATGCCACATGCAGTAGAGCTCCGCGGAACACTCTGGTTCCCTCGAAGAAAAAAAAAGGCTCCTTTCCATATCTGCCATCGCATCGCAGAGCGCATGGAGGGCTGGAGCGTCTGACGTAAAATCTGACGAAGTCATGATGGGGGCGCGCTGGGACGGGCCAGAATCGCTGCCACTGCAACAGCCAAGCCATGGGGTGATACAGAAGATGCAGGAACAAAATACATACATAAAATGACGGAGTCGTCAAAGTTCCCCGGGCGCAGCAAAGCTACGGCCGACCGCAGAATCCTGCAATCCAGTCTGTCCACCAGAGATGTGACCCTCTCGCCGGCAGCGCCTCGACGATCGGCGCGCTTCAATATTTCAGCGCGCTTAGAAAGGGCATAGCGGCATCTCGTATATCATCATCATCTGTCACGAGGCACTATTGCAACATATTTCCGCAGTCTTTCACGAAATGGTTAAAGACGGGCAAGGCGAATTGTGGCAGCTCTACGATTGCCCCGCGCCCACCTTCAATGCGTGCAATTTCTGACTGCAGGTCCGCGTCCATTTTCTGTTCGCCGCGCGTGGGACATAATATGTCATGGCCCTTCCCCTTTTCCCGCCGCCGCGCCTCTGGGCGCGGAGCGGGCGTGCCCTCGGACCTCTGACTGCTCGCCTAACTTCCCGCCCTCGCTCACGAGGAACCGCCAGTGGATCCGAAGCAGCCCCTTGGGGGGGGGGGGTGCGATGGGGGGGCCGAAGAGGGCCAAGAGGCCGACGGAGGCCAATGGGGGCCGAAGGAAACGGCCGCGGAAATCGAAGGGGGCCAGGGGGGCCGAGGAGGGCCCAGGGCAGCCGGGGGCCCGACGGAGGTCGACGGGGGCCGCAAGAAGCACGTCTCAATAGATCCCATCACAGGGTTTCCAAGGAGACCCACAGCTGACTTTCAGAAGCACCCCGAGTGGTCCGCCACCAGACGCCATCGAACATCCCAGGGGGCCCCGGGCCAACAATCCAGACGCGGTGGCGGCATTGGCCGAAGGCCTTCAAGGTGCGCGAGCAAGGTGGCGCGCGGTTGCCATCACATCCTGGCGCGTCGCATTCTGGACATTCGCAATCCGCGCTTGCTCGCGGCACTGCCCAGCGAAATTCAATCGAGACAAAGCCACTTTAACCGACGGGAAGCTACTGGCGCACGCCTGCCTGTGCGCAAACAATCGGGGATGAGAACCGGGCGCAGCGGAGACTGCGCGCAAAAATACAGGTTGCATCGGCATGGTTTCGCTTACAAAGGCAAAGGCGGCACTTTGCATTGCAAGACGCGGCGCGACCAAGAGGGTGGGTAACGCGCGGGTGCAACGGCGCTGGCAATGGGCACTGCGGCGCCACGCCTCAAAGATTGCGCGTCATCGGTTGCGCCGTGTAAATTGCATCGAGTGAGTTAAACTACGTAGAGTGACCCGCGTGCGACTGCACGACGCGGGCGTCGTCAACGCGATTGTGATTTCGGCGCAACTCGAAGCGGAGCTGCGTCGCGCGCTACATTATGGCGGAAGCTCGGTATGGACACCGCTGCTAATTGAGCGGCAATCGCCCCTGCGAAAGCGCGGCGAAATATGGAAGACACGCCCCTCGAGGAAGGATGGAGAGCGGGCGCGCAGAAATGTAGCAGCGGCTGCGCGGCGAGCTAGCGGGCGCGCGCCGCGACCCCCCGCGGGGCCCATCCAGGGGGCCGACGAGGAGCGACTGAATCCGATGGGGGGCCGAGGGGGCCACGGAGGACAGAGAGCGCCCGAGGGGCCGACGATGGTCGCGGAGCAGAAGCAAGGAGATACAGCGAGAGGGATGAGGGAGGAGGAGGGAGAGGAGAGGACACGAGGGGGAGAAACAACAGCGGTGGATGGAAAGGGTGGATGGGGATGAGGAGGGGGCAAGGGAAAAAAGGAGTTGCGGCGCCGCCCCCCCCCGCCCCCGCGCGCGCCCGCCCGCCCCCCCGACTGGACTCGGGGCACGCGCAGACCAGCAAATACATGCGCACGCGCGCGCGCGTGCAACCGCGATTGCAGACGTACATGCGCACACCAACATGTCTCCATGCATCTACATATATACGTACAGTGCTATTATATAGACAGACGCGTACACACGTAGATGCGCGAACGCGCGCATCGTCGCCCCGTTTTCTATATCGCTGTCGCTCTCCGCCATATCGCTATCTCTCCCTCTCTCTCTCTCTCTCTCTCTCTCCCTCTCTCTCTCTCTGTCTCTTTCTCATCTTCGCATCTCTCTCTCCCTCTCTCTCTCCTCTCTCTCTCACTCTCTCTCCTCTCCTTTTTTCTCTCTCTCTCTCTCTCATCCATCTCTCCCTCGTCTCTCGCTCTCTCCTCTCTCTCCGCTCATCTCCTCCCCTCCTCTCTGCACCTCGGCCCGGCCCCCCCCCCCTCTCTCCCTCTCACTCTCCATACCCCCCCCCTTCTCTCTCTCTCCCTCTCTCTCTCCCCCTCTCTCGCTTTTTCCATTTCGCTTTCTGCGCCTCTCGCTATAATATGTCATGTCTCTCTATGCGTGTCTCTCTTTATCTCTCTCGCTCTCTCTCTCTCTCTCTTTCCCTCCCGCTCTCTCTCTCATCTCCCCCTCCTCGCCCCATCCTCTCTCTCTCTCTCTCTTTCTCTCGCTGTTTCCCGCATTATGTCGCTCTCTTGTTATTTCATGTTATGTTATCTCTCTCTCTCTCTCCCTCTCTCTCTCTCTCTCTCCCCCCCTCTCCCCCTCGTTCTCTCTCTCTCTCTCTCTCTTTCTCTCTTTCTCGCCCGTTGTTGTTTCTTTGTTTGTTTGTTTTTTTTTCTCTCTCTCTCTCTTTCTCTCTCTCCCCCCATCCCTCTCTCTCTCTCCCTCTCTCTTCTCCCTCTGTCTCTCGTTCTCTCGTTCTCTCTCTCTCTCTATATATATATATATATATATATCTCTCTCTCTCTGTGCAAACCCCAGCTCCACCGATGGAGACGGGCCAGGTCGCTCCATACACCTCGTCAGCATAAACATCACCAGTCTCTCAGCGAATTGGCCAACCATCACCGCTCTTGGTGTCGACCACAACGCTGCAGTCATAGCACTGCAGGAGACCTGACATGCCAGGCCGACCAGACAAGCCATCGCTACCAGCGCCGCCAATCCACACCACGGGGGATACCACGCCAGTCTTGGACCTGACCTGGATCTGGCGCGAGCCCAGCGCAGAGCTGCCCACGGCGGCACAGACCACGCCGTCGTGGGCAACACTGGCGCCTCGGGAGGGGTCGCCATCCTCTCTAAGGATGCCATTGTCGACTCCACTGTTGACGACACTGCGCCCTGTATCGTCGCCCTCAAGGCCAAGAAAAGATGGCACGAGGTCTTTCTCCCGCTCTGCACTCAGCACCGCCGCAGGCGGCGACGTAACAACCACGGGCCCGCGGGGATCTACATAGCGAGCCTCTACGGGATTGCTGGAGGAGACAGCACAGATCTTTTTCGGCTCGCTGACTGCGCCGCCGCTAGGGACGGCTCAGCCCCCTATTTCATCTGCATGGACGCCAATACGAACATCGATGACAATCCACACCTTCTGCACATGTTGCAGCACGGATGGTTCAACGTCGCTGAGGGCACACCAGACCACACCATGCACACATACGGCAATATCCCTGACTGGGACCGCGTCACCAAGTGTCCCCGCACTTCGCGCATCGATTATATCATTGCCAACCAAGCGGCGCGATCCCTTGTCACCGACTTCTGCTACCTTCGCGACTTGCCAGCGAAGTCTCATGTTGGCCTGCAGGTCACGCTTGACCTCAGTCGCCTCGACCATACGGCCCGACGTCTTCTTGCCCCCACGCCCTACCCTCCCAACGATGGAGCACATGAGGGTCACGAACTGCAGGCACTAGGGACCCTCATCGCTGGGCGATATCAGGACCGCATGGAACAGGCCGACACACGCGACGACGTGGAACGCATGTTCGCCCTGGCTAACGAGGCCAGCCATGAGTACCATCTCACCCGTCTGCGCGACCTGCCACCTCCACCGCCCGACCACCCAAAAAAGAAGCCCCCCACCATGCACGGGCTCACGCCCATGTTCTAAGAGCGACCAGTTGTCCCCCGCGCCTTCCCCACCTACGGAGCTTCCACGATACACATGAACCGACTGCGCAAGCTCCATCGGCAACTCTGTGAGCTTCGCTTCATCGGACAGCACCATCATTTAGACTGCCGTGCCATCCCGCCGTACCTAGCGCAGCGCATCGACTGCACGCGGACCGCGGCCCGCCTCCTATGTCACAAGCTGCGCCCCACGGTTCTCCTAGACTTCCCCGAGGCCTGGACCCCCGACGAGCCAGCACCTCACGGAGAGCACCTTGACGGTTTGATCCAACACCTCGACTTAGAGCTGGCACGACGTGCGAACCGTGCCAAAGCTGAACGCATCAAGATATGGGCTGAGGGCGTCCGCGAGCCAAGCGGGCGAAAGGCGGCCATATACGCACGGGCTGCTGACAGCTCGCCCACGGCGTATCTCCGCACGCCTACCACACCTGACGATACGCAACTCCACTGCGACACCAACGCCTTTAAACCTGACAAAGCTAGCACGGACGACAGCGACGCTAACACCGAAGCTGGCGGCTTCAGCCCCAGCGACGGTAGTTCGCCCGACACGGACAACGACGAAGACCACACTCGTGAACCACCACCTGCGCAAGTCCCAGACATTCTCCCTGCCAACGCCATTGTTGCTAACACCAAAGACATGCTTAAGCTCATGGTCGACACCTGGGAGCCCATCTTGGGCAGGTACCGTGCCCGTGCAGGACATGACGCCGAAGCCATGCCGACGTGGGCTGACTTCTACGACGAGTACCGAAAAGAGCTGCCTACGCCATCACCAGCTACCCCTTTCCACCTCACCGACGACCAACTCATCCACTTTATTCGCACCCGTTCACCGCGCCGTGCGGGGGACTGGACGGCTGGACTACTAAGGAGGCTAAGGAGTTACCCGACGACATCCTTCGCCTCTTCGCCAGCGTCTTACGCGCTATGCAACGCACTGGCACCATCCCAGAACCCCTCCTTCATGTGCCAAACCCGTGCCTCCGAAAAGGCCGAGGCGAACTCCCCACGGACCAACGACTTCTCTCGGTGCTTTCCGTTTGGATGTATGCGTGGGAAGCGCCAGCTTACCGCAGCCTCACGGACTGGCGGAAAGGATGGACCCACGCCACGAGCTTTTGCGCTGTCCCCAAAGCTACCATTGGGGACGTCAGCACCTCTCTTGCCCTGCGCATCGAACACGCCAGGGCCTTACTCCTTCCCTTAGCTGGGGCTGCCCTTGACCGACAGAAGTGTTTCGACTACCTCATCACGGACATCTGCCTTAACCTTGCGCTTCACGCGGGGTGTCCCCAAGACATCGTTACTGTCCGCAGAAACTTCTACAGTCGCCACAAACGCTACATCCGCATGAACGGTGCGTACTCACCTACGAGTCTAAACAGGGCCATGGAGCACAAACGTCACTCCCAGGGAAGCTCTGGTTCCCTGGACGACATGACAACGAGTGGAGCCGACGCCAAACATGTGCTGTGGACCAAGATGACATCGCAAAAATGTGAAAAGCATCGCATTACGTTCCCACGATCACTCAGAACACTACCATTCATGGTAGATGACGACAGCGCGCTCATTACTCTCGACCGCGCCCTGAGTTGACAACTCAGTCTCTGCACAACCATGCCAATATTCTGAAGCGGATTTCCAGGCAACGCCATGCACTCCAGAGCAGACCAACGTGGGCGCTCACCGAAGAGCTTCACACCGCCGTTACCCAGCTCACTCTGGCGGAACGGCCCTTACGCGTGGTCGACTCCTTCAAGCTCGTCGGGAGTTACATCAACGCCGAGGCAGCGCCGGCTCCAGCCGCGCTTAACCTCACGGCCACCGCTGACGCCCGTGTTCGCAGGGCGACTAGTCGCCTGCCGCGCAGTGGCAAGCTCCCATCACCGATGCTTATTAAGGCGCGGCACGCCCGTTCCCTTGCTGCCAGCGTCTGTACCACGGGCACCGACATTCAAGCCCCATCAGGCCCCGTCAAAACTGCCTACAACCATGCCCTTAAGGCGGCTATCCGCCCCAAGGGAAACAAGTGGGTCGAGTTTTGGACCCTCATGGCCGTGTGCGTCCCAGGACACGCCCTGGAGATTGACGCCATCACGCAGCGTGAAGTTTTCCTGTGTCTGCGGCGACAGGTTAATCGCGACGCTACACTCTGCGGTCTCGTCAGGGATCTCCAACACCACGTTCAGACCCTGTTTGGGGGAGGGCCTGTCGGACGACTTGTCCAGACGCTCCAGCAGCTCCGCTGGACCTGGCCCACATTTGGCATCATGTACGACGACTGGGGCTGCCAGATCAGTTGGCTGAACTTACCCCAAAACGCCTTCCTTCACATGCTGCGGGCCTCACAACGCAGAGCCTTTCTGAGGAGGATCAAGCCACGGCGTCACGACCTTGGACACCTTGCCTCTGTCAGACAGGGCCTCGACCTCTTCGCCAGCACGTGGCTCGCCCGAACGAAAGGAGCAGCCAAATGCAATGCCTGGCAGCTGGCGCTCCTCCTGAACTACCTGTCGGGCGGGGACCACACCCAACAGCGTCGATCCCGATCAAACACGTCTGCTGACCCCAGCCCCATCTGCCGATACTGCGACGAGGAAGAGGAAACTCAGGAGCACACTGTCCGCGACTGCAAGTGCTGGGCCCGAGAAAGACTCCCTCTCACCACCCTCATCAGTGACGAGCAGTGGGCCCGTTTGCCGCCGCACACAAGACACTGCGGGCTCTTCGATGAAGACCCAGCCCTCCTCGACCTGCAGGCCGACCTCGCGAGGGACCCGCTACCTCAGCCCATACCGCGGCCCCCACCTGAGGGAGATCCTGCGGCTTCAGCCCAGGACTCCTACACCACCTACCTTGACCACGACACTGGTTGGACATGGGTCTACGCTGCCACTGACGGTGCATGCACCAACCAAGCCATCCCATTGCTAGCACGAGCGGGCTACGGCGTCTACTACGGCATCGACCACCGCATGAACTACAGTGCACGCGTTCACGGCATTACGCAGAACGCACAGCTTGCGGAGACCCTCGCCTTTGTCCACCTCACGGCATGTGCTGAACGGCCCGTACACGTTTTCGTGGACAACCAGGCGGTGGTCGATGGGTTCCAAAGTATCATCGACGGACACTCACCACCGCAGGGCACGCACGTGGAGCTCTGGGAAAAGATCCACCGATGCGTCATGGCCAAGCCCAACATGTTCCGCGTCAAGAAAATCGCAAGCCACCTGGGCGACATGGGCATCGACCTCGGGCTCATCGGGCCCATCGCGGAGGAGTTCAATCGTCAGGCTGACGCCCTCGCCACAACGGCGGCACGTAATCATAACCTTCCAGACGACATTGTCGAAGCTGCCAAATCACGACATCGCCAAGCGACCGTGCTTCATGGAGTCGCTGTCGCCATCTACGAGCGTAGACACCGTACACTCCCCCTCCACACCGCAGGGCTGGGTTCACAGCTGCGGAACTCAACAAAATGGAACCAAATCCCCTGCTGTCTGACCAGGCACCACCCGCGGCTGGACCAGACATCCCACAGAACCCGGACGAGCTCTGGGCCGAGGCCCAACGGGCGATATTCGACGAACAGGAGGACGACCCGTTCGGCTTTGGTGGGGCCTTGACTTCCTGGGCGACGGGCCAGCCAGCGCCAACCCTGCCCCGTCGGGCACCCGCACGGCGCCCTCGACTCCGCCATTGAGAGCGGCAGCGCACCCACATGACAACGCCGCTCACTTTCAAGACGCTGACGAACAGGAGGATGACCTGTTCAGCTTCGGTGGGGGATCGGACGCTTTGGACGACGGACCAGCCAGCGAAAACCCGGCCCCGTCGGGCAACCTCTCGATCCCTACTGCGACTCCGTCCCCGAGAGCGACATCGCCCACATACGATGATATCGGCCACCGCCAAGACGCCGACCACGACCAGGGTGACCCCCGCGGACTGAGTGGCATAGAGGACGCACCGCCGATACCACACGCTGCCGACCATGCCGCCCTACCGAGACGCCAACCTTCTACGCGACCGACCTCAGAGCCCTTGCACGGCATCATGATTGGTCCCACCGCGCAAACCACTCCGCCCCCCCACCGTCGGCAGCCCGCGGGGGCGGCTTCAGCCCCCCCGCAGGGCACTAAACCAGACAGGCCCTCGTGCCCCGTCCACGCTTCCATCGTTGCTGAGCGAGAGGAAGCGGCTCTCCCGACCTCTCGGGGCGTGGGCCTAGCGGCTCCAGCCCTGGGGTCGCGTGTGCCCCTCCAGTCACCCTTCAAGGGTGACGGACGACAGCGTACAGGGTGCCGCACTACGCTAGTCCACCAGTTGGACAGGCGTACCGAGGACCTCGCCTCTGTCTCGAGGCTCTCGGCCGCTGGCACTGAGCAGCCACCCCTCACCGACCGCGAAACCGAGCTGTCCCAGGCTATGGCTGCTCTCCAGCAGAGGCGCGTTGCTCTCGCCGCGGACCTCGCCGCCGCCCAAGCTCGCCAAGGCCCTCTACTCCAGCGCCTTCACAGCGCTGGGCGAGCCTTTGCCGAGCTGCTCACGGCCTCGCCCGAGGGTGCCGTGCCGTCACTCACCATCCAAGCTATGCTGTCATCGTTCCGCGGCGCTCCACCTGGTGCCCCGCGCTAATCTCCTCCTTTCTGCCTGCCCGTGTGTACGCGTGGCTCCGCGTCCACGGTGTCAGGGCGTGGGGGCGGGGGGTGCCCCGTCACTGCGCGCCGCTTAGCGGCCAAGCGCCAAACTGGCGGTCTGCCAAGCCGCCTAGCCACGTGTCAGCACGTCGCCTTTCTTGTTGGGGCCTCTTTCTTTACGCGGTCTGACAGGTGAGATCATCATCGTCTGTCCGCCGTCTGTTGCGTCTGTCGCACTGCGCCGGGGGAGGGGGTTTTTGTTGCCCGCCCTCGTATCTAAAGGCTGCACCGCCGCAAATAGTGTTTGCGAGTTGTCGCACCGCTGCGCTCTCGCGGACGTCTCCGTCCTCGTCTCTCTCCGCTCTCTCTCTCTCTCTCTCTCTCTCTCTCTCTCTCTCTCTCTCTCTCTCTCTCTCTCTCTCTCTCTCTCTCTCTCTCTCTCTCTCTCTCTCTAGTCTCGGCTCGAGAGTGCTCTGCACTCAGACCGCAGCCGCGACGCGAAGCGCCCCGCCTCGGAGTCAGACCCCCAGGCCTCGCGAGACCGGAGGGGTCCCAGCAGGACCCTACTGATTCGCGTCACCTCTCCGCACCAGAGTGCCCGCAGCAATGGCCCCCAAGAAGCCGGAGCGCCGTCACTCTTCAAAGCAGCCTCCGAGCCCCCGCCCCACGCGCCCTGCTGCTGAAGGGTCCCTCCTTCAACGCAAGCAGGACTGCATCGCAGCATTCAGGCAAGCGGGGTCTGACCGCCCCACGGCCGCCTATAACGGGCTAGCCGAACTGAACGCGGACGAGCTCCAGGCAAAGTACGACATGCACAAGTCCAACACGAAGAAGCTTGGCAGCGCCCTTATCCGCATGTGCGCCGCCAACCAGATCAGCTACACGCTCGACCACTACCGGCGCAGCAAGCCTAAGCGCACTGGCGGTGACACATCGCACCCACCATCGGGCTCCGCGCGTCTTCAGGCTGCGGACACCCAATTCATCGCCTTGGACCCTGCCTTTTGGAAGGTCCCTGTTCTTGCCGAACCCACCTCGCCTGACGACGGCAAGACGTGCAAGCCCAGCATCAGCCTCCACGACTTCGAGAGTGGCGAACGGCTGCTGCAACACCACCTCGGGCAGGGCAAGCGAGCCACGGGCCAGCTCGCGATTGCTGTCATGGGCCCGAAAAACGACAACTACGTCGGTACCGAGCTCGCCGTTCCCGTCCTGAAGCGCCACCCCAAGGCGCCCAAGGTGGTCCACACGCACGTCCCCGTGATCGTGTACCAGCTGGGCACCAAGGAGGTCGCCTGCACGGAAAAGGTAGCCGTCGCCACCATCGACCCCGCCGACCACGTCTGCTGGATTCGGGCGACCATACACGAGACCGAGGCCATTGCCACAGTCCCCTCCATGCACCAGGCCTTCGAGGACCAGTTCTCGGGAGGTGCCCCCGTGAACGGTGGCCCACGCGCCAAGGGCCCTTTTCGAGGCGACTCCGCTCCACAGGACAAGGCGCGCCAAAAGCACAAGGAGTCCAAGAAAGACGCTCGCCGCCAGGAGCTCGATAGTCAGCTCCAGGACACCTTCAAGGCCCTCTTCCACGGCATCTTTAAAGCCGTCACCATCCTCGAACCCTGCAAAAGCCTAGGCAGGTTTGGATCGGGCGTCGGAAAGAGGTCCCTGGCTGCCCCCTTCGGCGTCAGTCTCCAAGCGGTCGACAAGGTCCTGGCGGGATCAGGGCAACTCGGTGCCACCTACGACCTCAGCAACGTAGGTGCAGACGAGCCCACCGCCGACAAGTATCAGACCGTGTGGTTCCCTGAGGACCAGCCCATCACGATGGCAGACGCGTTCCAGAAGTCGGTGGAGCTCAAGGCCCTGGGAGTCGTCGGGCACGGCAAGTCAGGCCTGCTGGGGATCCGTGTTCCGCGGGGGTCTGACGTCGCCAAGGCCGCTGCTGTCAGCATCCGCGGCTGCGAGGCCACCCTCGCCAAGACGCGCTACCGCATCACTGGCATTGCGGCACGCCACGCCACGCTGACCCAGCTCGCCAAGACTCTCCCGGGCCCGTCCGTTAAATGGGACTGTGAGGTCTACCACACCGCCTGGGACCCAGCCACTGCGGCCCAGTTTGCCCTAGTGCGCGCCCATCGGCCCCCACTCACCTATACGGTGCAGGTCGCGGGGTGCTCCATCCCGTGGAGCATCGCCGAGGCCCCGCTGGCTGAGGTGGCGCCGAAGCGGGACAACGTTACCATCGTCACGCCTACCACCATCACAGAGCCTGCGACGCCGCCAGCCGGTGGTGGCGGCTTCAGCCCCGCCACCGGCACACTCCTCACCAAAGCGGCCCAGAGCCCCTACCTCCACGACCTCATGACTGCCGCGCCCAAAGGCAAGGGCGTCGCGCCGCTCCTGACCCCCAAGGAGGAGCCTTTAGCCAAGCGCCACCGCTCCTCCAGCGGGAAACGTGACGCCACGCCGCCCGCAAGGCCACCCCGCGCCCCAGGCCGCAGCTCTTCTGCGCCCCCTCACGGCACGGACGGAGCCGCTGAACCGACGGCCGCCCCAGGACCAGGTGGCCACGACCCCTGGCTTGGCACGGCGGCGGCGGAAGGAGGGGGCCACGCCGAAGGCGCCGCTGCCACAGCCGCCGAAGTACCAGGTGACGTCGTTGACGTCGAGATCCTCTCATCAGGCGATGAATACAGCGAGGCCTCCCACGAACTCAACACCTTCGGCGAGCGCTTCGCATCGGCCTCTAACCCGCCCGATGCTGCCACGACCCGCATCCAGCACATGGAACAGCAGCACGAGCTACTAGCCACCACGGTGGATAACATGCAGATGCAGCTTGCGGGCGTTCTCTCCTCCCAGGCCACACTCACGGAGCACGTTTCAAGGCTGGAACGGGGGCTTGCCACCGTCGTCACCCAGCAACAGACGGCAACCGCCGACGCCGCTGCACTGCGCGGCGACATCCAGACCCTCCTCGGGCACCTCACGGGAGGCGCCATCCACCTGCCACAAGCGGCCACTCTGGAAGCTAAGAAGGAGGAAGCCGCAGCGGCCGCCGAGCCCGCGGCAGCCTGCAGTGCGACCGACCAGCCAGGCCAGGCCACCCCAGGGACGGGGCCCCCAGGGGCCGACAAAGGCAAGGACAAGGGTCGGGCCACCCAGGACCCGTATTGAAGGTGCCTCAGAGAGCCCGCCTCAGCCCTCCGAGGAAGCGCCTTCACAGGCACCGCTCCCCTCTTCGCGTCGTATCTCTTTCTTGTTACCTCATGTCTGTTTTGGCAGCAGCACGCGCAAGCTCTCTGGTGTAGGGACACCCGTAGTCTTGCAGGGGGCGTGATTGTAGCGATGTACATGAGCATTCAGGGGTGTATGAGGACGGGTGCTGCCACGCAGCTTTCGGCTCATCGCTCGCGCCGCCCGCCAGGCCTCGCCATCATGCGGCGCCTCGCCTGCGGCCTGGCCCTCCCCTCGCTGGCTGGAGCACACCCGTCTTCAGTCGGTGCGCCCCAGCACGGAGGAGAGGCTTTCCTGCGACATGCGGAGCGTAGGACGTTCTTCTACCTTTACGATGACAGCATCTACAAATACGATCACAGCGCCATTTTGGACCCGATCGAGAACAGCACCGCCGCCGCTGGTCCGTGCGGCACCGGGCTGCTGGGCGCCCCCGCGAGCGCCTGGCCTGAGCAGCACCAGGGGCCCTGCCCCACGCGCTGCCCCCCTGGGACTTCGACGGCTACTACTATGCCTACGCCGAGTACCATCACGTCTCCTACGAGCACGCCCTCGTCAACTACGACACATGCATCGCAGTCGACCGCCGATTTTGCCGCAGCTGAGCTGACTCCTGCGTCCTCCGGCCACGCCTCGCACCGCATGCAAGTTCAGCTACGAGGGCTACCATCACTCAATACGACGCCTGCGGTCGACCGTCGTACAGCATATCCTCGATGGCACCCTGTCTTCAGCTTGTCCTCGACGGTCGTGCAGCATATCCTCGACAGGGCCGCTGGCAAGGCCCAGGCACGCAGTGGCGGCTTCAGCCCCGCTGCAGTGCCCTGGCTGCCACCGCCCCCGCATGAAGCAACGCACGCCGCGCACGACCACCTGCGAGAGTTACCACCGACCACGACGCCTGCCGCCGTACGTCGCACCGTGTGCCCTCCAGAGTGTCGCACCCCCACAGCGTGCCGACCTGACAGCTTCGACATTACTGACTGCGGTGGGTCGTGCCACGCTGGAAACCACGCCGCTGAGCCAGCGTCGCAGACGGCTCCACCGTGGCCCCCACAGACCACAGGCGCCTCGCTGCGAGCCATCTGGCTCCTCGTGCCCTACCTGTGCATCACCGTGGAGCCCAACACGCTATGTGGGCTGCTAATTATGGCCGTGCTTAGCACCCACGCACGCGGCCTGACTACCAGCAACACAGCGAGTCCCGCTTCCCCTCTGTGCGCCAGGGGTGAACCTGATGAGGACCCCGCCTTCTGGCACCTGATGAACATCCGAGCACGGCTCATCCCGTGCGCCGCGGCGTGGGCACCAGGTGAGGACCATCAGGACGTTTACTGGGAATGGCTCGAGGCCTGCGTCCCGCACGTCCTGGCGACGCTCCATCTGCCACAGTACGACCACCTTTTCCAGGAGGACTCCGCGGAGAAAAACGACGCCCTGCGACACCGCACCGCGGTCGACATGTGCGAGGATATCTGGCACAGAGCGGGCCCCGACAGACAGCGCACCAACCGCAACCTCACTCGTATTCAGGGCAGCCACGAGTACCCCACCCGCTACCTTGGCCTCCTTCTGGAATACCAGTGCGCTCGTGCCCAGCTCGTCGGCCCTGATGCTTTCGCGGCACCACTGCCGCCATACCTCTCACGGGCCCACGCCTTGCTGCCAAGAGGCCTCCCTCCGCCCGACCAAGACGCCCTGGCGTATCTCGTGGATGCGATCCCGCACCACCCGCCAGACCTGCAGCCGCTTGTCGAGGCGGAGCTCGCCGCGGCACCGATGGAACCGCTAAACCTACCACCGCCCGCTGGCCCCCCCACCCAAAACGCCACGTGTGCCCAGCCCGCGGCCGACGCTGAACCGCTTCTGCTTCAGCACGCAGCTGCCAGCGATATCAGCAACATATCCCTGGACTCGTTCCACGTGTCGGACGATAACCAGAACGACTCCATCCACGACACGGAAACCCAGGACCCCGACGGCACGCCACCGCCAAGTGACGCTGCCCAGCGCGACCGTGACAGCGATCCCCACACAGGGCGCTCCCGGTCGCGCAGCCGTGCGCCCAACAACTCGGCCCAGGCCGACCCCAGCGCACAGCTCAGCGACGCCGAAGGTGCCACCGCCGCCGACGAGCCAGGCCATGCCACCGCACCGCCAGCTCCCACCAGCCCGCGCAGTGGCGGCTTCAGCCCCGCTGCAGCACTGGCTGGACCTGGGCGTCTTTAGACCTCAGGTGGCAGGACCCCGTCCCGCACCCTTGTCCGCCGAGCTAACTCGACTGACTCCAACTCCAGCGCCGTCGACCACTGGCAGGCTGGCCTCGACAACGATCCCATCGAGGACGCGGACCCCGACGCCAGCGGCTCCCATGAGGCCCCGCACAGCGCAGCGGCCTCTCGACGCTGCGGCTGTCTCATCTGCCTCTTCGTGGTCGCGTACGCCATCTTGGTAGCCATGCCGTACCAGGACCAGATCGACGGGTACCTGCCGACACCGAGCCGAGACCCCAGCTACCGGCAGCGACGACGCCGTGAAGTTGCGGCACCAGGCCCATCCGTGTCCACTACGCCCCGACGCACAATAGCATACGACGCCGCGCCCGCCTTGTGGGGTCTTCTCAAGTGGACCAGCGCCAAACTCAGAGACATTGTCTCGGGCGGAGCCATCGCAGTCGGGTCTGGCCTCTGGGGCGCCCTGAAATGGGCCAGCGGCAAACTCGGAGCTATCGCCACAGGCGGAGTGGTTTGCGGGCTCCTCCTGGTCGGCGCCAAACTTCTCGCTCAAGGAGCCGTCGGACACGTAGGAGCCCGCATCTGTGCGCGCGTCCTGGACTCACCCACGGCCCAGTGGTGCCTCCGCTGTTGCCAACCGATCAGGAGCCCGCGCGATGAGGCCCCACACGCTTCCGCGCACGCATCCCGACGACCCCGAGAGCCAGCACGTGCATCCCCTTCGACACCCGCTGCTACAGGAACACTACGCCGCTGCAGTTGCCGCCGCAGTCGCCGATGTCACCACCGCCACCACCGCCGCCATCGTTGAAGTCACTGCCGCGGTATCGCGAGCCTCGTCTGTCACGCCACGGTCGACCAGCCCGTCCCCGCGAGACGGCCCCACAAGCGGCGCGGCCTCTGGCAGCCCGCCGACTCACGAAGCCGCCGCAGCTCAGGCCACCGACGCCGAGGCAAGTGAAGCACGTGAGCGCACCCTCGACGGCGACGGCGTGCACGGAGCGCCCGACGACGAAGCGGATGCAAGCAACGTCCGTGGTTCCTCTTCCGACATGGACACCCAACCACCACGACGGCGAGCACGCCACGCATCACCCGCCAGGCCCCAGGCGCCTTCAGGCCCTGGTACGCCCTACCCAGCCCTCTGGCCACCGACGCGCAACTTACGCAGCACCATCCAGCGCGACCCAGCGGTCCCCGTGCCGCCGACGAGCATCCTCACCTCCCTGTACCAGAACGGCTTTGCGCTTGGTAACAGTGGCGTGACTACGGAGGACATCGAAGACGCCCTGCGACTCGACGACCATCCTCGATTCACCCATGACCCAACGCTCCAAGCGTTGGCGCCGTGGACTGACATCATGCAGAGGCCCCCGAACCGACTCATTTGGGTACTGGAAGACTCGGGCGGGAACTCAGGCGAGACGATCTTCCCCTACCTCACGTGGGACCTCCGTGCTCCTACCACTGACACGCCCACGGTCTTCTGGCACGGGACCCGCGGCGACCTTGCGGCCCGTCTCGCTTTCAACGGAGGTCACCCCCTGCCGGGCCCCCGCCGTGAAGCGAAGGGCCGAACCGCCACAAATGTCGGCCGCACGTACGTGGGTGTGCACCCGTCGCTGGCCGCGTGGTACGCGGTGCCGCCTCACCCGCCCCGCAGCCTCGAAGACGACACCCTCGCCTGGGGACCCATCGCGCTCGGGATGTGCGAGGCTACCAAACCGCCGCGCGGTGAGAACTGGCACAACTTCGTGAACGGGGAGGCTCACGGAGCGCGCCTCATCTACCCACGGGTCCTGGGCCTCCTCATCCGCATGGACTGGTGTGCCCCCACCGAAGCTGCCTCTAGGTGCCGTGCCCTCCCGCACACCTGTGGCATGGGCGACTGCACGCACGCCCTCCACATTGCCGGCTTCGATCACCCAGACCTCCGCGAGGCGGCTGAAGCCCGCGACCAGGAGGCAAAGATCTGGCGCCGGCTGGACACCGCGGCAGCGTGGCCACCGCCGCAGGCACTATACTCGCCAGAGGCAGCGCAAGCATGGGCTACACAGCACTACGACACCGAAGCAGCCACCAGGGCCGACCCCAACCAGCCCCGTCCGCGCGCCTCGCTTCGCAAGCTCCAGCTGGACCCGCAGCCACTGATCGACCTGGTGTACACTGCCACGGCGCAGGCTGTACCCGAGCGGTGGCAGTCTGACGTACGAGCGCCGCGCCCCAGCGGCTCCAGCCCTGGGGCCGCGTCTGGCCCATCGCGCACCTCTCAGCCAGGTGCCGCCTCGGGACACAGTCCAGACCGCTCACCGACTGCATCGGGAGCCGACGACCGCCGTACGCCGTCCCTCATCAGCGCGGCCGCCGCCCTCGCCCGAGGCCATGCTCGCTCACGGCGCTCCGCCTCACGTTCGTCACGGCAGAGCGGCGGCAACTCCGCCTCTGACAGCAGAGACATCGATACGTGGGAGCACATCGAGACGGAAGAGGAGCCGACCGCCTACCACGTCCTCGCCTTCCACGTCCGCGATGTGCGGTCCCGTGTGAACGCCCCTGGCGTCGAGGTCTGGCTCGACCCAGGCGAGCATCCCGATGGCGCCTACCTACCGTGGGGGGCGACCGTTGTGGGCCACCGCGTTACTGACCCTGCGGTTGCGGGTCGCGATGGCTGGGTCATCCTTCACCACGACCACGGCGACACCACCACCAGGCTCTGTGCACCGACCCAAGTCCACGTCAAGGCGGACGACACTTGGCGCACGGTCATGATCGCAGCGGACCTGGGGCCCCAGTGGATCGAGCGCCATGCTGACGACGCTCGCCTCCCCGCGGAGGCGGTCCGCACTACAGGCCAGTCCTGGTTCGCCGACGTCTGGCCTTTGTGGAATCGACCCCGACCCCACCCAGACGACGCAGTCACCGACGAGCAAGCGTTCCCGCCCCTACCAGGACGCTGGATTTGCCTACAGTGCCGATTCCAATGCTGCCAGTATTGTGCTGCCCGCCGCAACGCGCAGCTCGGCACCTCGGGCCAACCGACGTGCCCGGACTGCTCCCTCAGCGGACTGCGTGCACCTATGGACTGGTCCACGGACTACTCTTGCAACAGCTGGACGTGCGTGTACAGCACCGACGACAGGGCCGCCGATACATGCTGCCTCTCCAGCAGATGCCCGCATCCGCCTCGTCCGCACAGCCTGTTCGACGTCCGTGCCACAGGGATGCCTCCGCACATCCTCGCCCGCCAATACGGCAACGCGCCAGCCCAGCACGACCTCATGGAGCCCCCCCGAGCGCCTTCAGGCCCCGGGGGGGAGCCTCCGCAACCAGGCCAAGCAGGATACCAGGGCAAATGGTATCTACCACCGAGGCCGCGTCGCGTCCCCAAGCAGGGATTGCCCGACGGCACGAGGCGGCCACCAGGGTTCACAGGGACGGGGATGCCTGAAGACCCGTCTCCCGACCAACCGCTGTGGAAGGAAGGCTACGTGCTCTTCGGCCCGCACCAGGCCCTCAAGGAGGATTTCATCTTCAACAAAGCGGTGCGCCGACCTTACTGCCTAGCCATCACCAACATGTACAGGGATCGTGTCACAGTCAGGACCGTCTGCGAGTCTATCGCCGAGCGCATCCACACTACCCGCACGCGATGGCGGGATGTGGTACTGTACTGGGATGCCGAGGGCGGCCCTGGGCCTCAAGCTCTCGACTACGACATGCGCCTCTGTGACGCCATGGTGAGTCGTGCCACGACCGAAGCCGAGTTGAACCACGACCGCAGCAACCGTGGTAGCTTCTGTCTCTATGGACCAGCGCACCAGCGGGCTGTGAACATCACGGTGCTCCCCGAGCCGCAGAACATCGATTTCGTGGAGCATGTACGGCGCTACTCACCTGACGGGGAGACTTACCCAGACCATGCCTTCGAGCACGTCTACCAGGGCTGGCGGCGGCCCGACGTGCCGCCCATCCTCCCCGACACCCGCCCGCTCTCGAGAGCCGACCAACAGCGCTACCAGCAGCGCCAGCAGCGCACCCAGCAGCGCGACCAACGCGACGCAGGTCAGCCGAGCACGCCACGCAACCGCTCTCCCGCGCGCGTCCCGACAGGCGACAGAGCGGTGTACGGCGGGGGCGCCGCCTACCACCGTGGCCCCATTGGTGCCAGGCCCGCGGCGGCAGGGGCAGCCGCCTCCAGCTACGGCCACGTCCCCCACGCCAGGGTGCACCCAGCGGTCGTCGGCTACCCGCGCGCACTCGAGCAGGCTCCCCCGCGGGCCACCTCGCCCGCGCCAGGGTCCACGCGTGCCTGGGGCCATTACCCAGGCCGCCACGACAGCACCGCCAGCAACCAGTCCGCAGCGGCACCCCCTGCGGCTTCAGCCCAGGGGCTGCACCAAGCCGCGGCAGGACAGGGCGCCCCGCAGGATGGCGCGAGGCGAACGTGCGCGCCTGGCAACCGCGCCAACACACGCCCCCGCCAAACGTGGCCGCAGCGCAGCGCCCTGCCCAGGCAAAGCCCGCCCCCCCTGAGCGCGAGCGGCAGCCGCTCGTCCCGCTCGTCCTCACGCACACCCAGGCGCACCACAGCGCCTCCCCGCGGCACAGCGAGGGTAGTGCCCACCGCGTCAGCCCCCGGCCTGACGCCGCCGACCCTGACCAGGCTGCAGCCTCGGCGGCGGGCGGCACAGGCGGCTCCCGCCCGCCCAGCCCAGCACCCAGCGCAGCGCAGATCCGCTCCCCGAGCAGGGCGGACTCTGCGCGCGCCAACGCCCAGGCGGCCTCGCCACGTGACCGCCACACGGGCGGGCGCGTCCCGTGCAGCCGGCCCTGCAGCCGCCACCGCTCGCGCAAGCCCCCTGGGAGTTCCACGAGCTCGCCGCCCCGCGAGACTCAGGCTGACGCCCAAGCCCCCGAGGTGGTGCCACGTTTCGGTGCCGGCGCCAGAGACCCTAACGAGGTCGACCTCGAGCCGACGCCGTCCACGGACCAAGAGCTGCCACCGCCCACCCGCGTCGTCGCCCCCGACGAGGCGCCGACCTTCGACCCCTTCAAGCACAAGTACTCCGTCAAGGACCTCGCGGCGGGCTTCGGCGGCGGCTCACCGCTGTCTCCTCAGAGCCACGGCGGCGCCCCCGCCACCTCTGCCGCTGCCGCGGCAGCGGCGGCCCCGCGTGGAGTCCGCCCTGTCCGCAACGCGAGCCTCACGGCAGCGGGCATGGACGAGGCTCAGCGCCAGGCCACCGACCGCGCCGCTCGCCACGCCCAGCTAGTGGCTGACGCGCTGGCAGGGCGGGCGCCGCCGCAGCCACAGGGCCCACCGCCCGAGGCGAGCGCGGAGGGCGCACACGAACAAGCTGTTCCAGCTGATGCTGCTCATCACGGCACTGACGGGGCGGGCGCGCCGCCGCAGGACGGACCAGCGGTGTCGCGTGCGCAGTATTCGCGCGCGCGCTGCGCCGCTGCCGCGCCGCGCTGCCGCCGCTGGTTTGCTTTTGCTCTTGCGCTCGGCAAGATGGATCGAGGAGTCGCCTCCCTCTCCCCCTGCTGCCGTCTCACCTTTCCTCCCTCCGTCCCCCACGGTACAGGAGTGAGGAGGTTTTTTCGAGGCAGTTCTGCCGATGTTTATGAACCCCCCCCGGCGCAGCGTCGACCATGCCTTGCCTACACTTTTGGCCCGACGGCGGCTTCAGCCCCGTCCAAGCCAATCTGCTGCGACGCCATGAGCTCCTACTGTGGCCAAGCCTCCTACCTGGGTGACGGCCAGGCCGCCCTCCACCGTGCGGGGCGTGCTAACCCCAGCTCCACCGACGGAGATGGGCCAGGTCGCTCCATCCACCTCGTCAGCCTCAACATCACGAGTCTTCCAGCGAACTGGCCGACCATTACCGCCCTAGGTGTCGACCACAACGCCACAGTCATAGCGCTGCAGGAGACCCGTCATGCCAAGCCTACCAGGCAAGCCATCGCCACCAACGCCGCCAATCCACACCACGGAGGATACCAGGCCAGTCTGGGACCTGACCTGGACCTGGCGCGTGCCCAGCGCAAAGCTGCTCACGGTGGCACGGACCACACGGTCGAGGGCAACACCGGCGCCTCGGGCGGGGTTGCCATCCTCTCTAAGGACGCCATCGTCGACTCCACCGTCGACGACATTGCGACCTGTCTCGCCACCCTCAAGGCCAAGAAACGATGGCACGAGGTCTTCCTCCCGCTCTGCACCCAGCACCGCCGCAGGCGGCGACGAAACAACCACGGTCCCGCTGGGATCTACATTGCGAGCCTCTACGGGGTCGCTGGAGGGGACAGCGCCGATATATTTCGGATTGCTGATTGCGCCGCCGCGAGGGTCGGCTCAGCCCCGTATTTCATTTGTATGGACGCCAACACGAACATCGACGACAATCCACACCTGCTGCACATGATGCAGCACGGATGGTCCAACGTCGCTGAAGGCACACCAGACCACACCATGCACACATATGGCAATATCCCTGACTGGGACCGCGTCACCAAGTGCCCCCGCACGTCGCGCATCGACTATGTCATCGCCAACCAAGCTGCGCGATCCCTTGTCACCGACTTCTGCTATCTGCGTGACTAGCCAGCGAAGTCCCATGTTGGCCTGCAGGTCACACTCGACCTAAGCCGCCTCGATCACACGGCCCCACGCCTTTTGGCCCCCACGCCATACCCTCCAAACGACGGAGCTCATGAGGACCACGAACTCCAGGCACTAGGGACCCACATCACCGGACGATACCACGACCGCATGGAGCAGGCTGACGCGCGCGACGATGTGGAACGCATGTTCGCCCTGGCAAACGAGGCCAGCCATGAGTACCATCTCACCCGGCTGCGGGACCTGCCGCCCCCACCGCCAGACCACCCAAAAAAGAAGGCCCTACCATGCACGGGCTCACACCCACGTTCGAGGAGCGACCCGCTGTCCCCCGCGCCTTTCCCACCTACGGAGCTTCCACGATTCACATGAACCGCCTTCGCAAGCTCCATCGGCAACTTTGCGAGCTTCGCTTCATCGGACTGCACCATCATATAGACCGCCGTGCTATCCCGCCGCACCTGGCGCAACGCATCGACTGCACGTGGGCCGCGTCCCGCCTTCTCTGCCACAAGCTGCGCCCCACGGCCCTCCTGGCTTTTCCTGACGCCTGGACCCCCGACGTGCCAGCGCCACGCGGAGAGCAGCTCGATCGTCTGATCCAAAATCTAGACTCGGAGCTGGCGCGACGTGCAAACCGAGCCAAAGCTGAACGCATCAAGATCTGGTCTGAGGCGTCCGCGAGCCAAGCGGGCGAAAGGCGGCCATATACGCGCGGGCTGCCGACTGCTCGCCCACGGCGTATCTCCGCACGCCTACCACTCCCGACGATGCACAGCTCCACTGCGACACCACCGCCTTCAGCCCTGACCAAGCTAGCACGGACGACAGTGACGCCGACACCGACGCCGGCGGCTTCAGCCCCGGCGACGGTAGCTCGCCCGACACGGACAACGACTACGGCCCCATTCGTGGCCCACTACCAGCCCAGGTTCCCGACGCCCTCCCCGCCAACGCTATCGTTGCCAACACCAAAGACATGCTCAAGCTCATGGTCGACACCTGGAGCCCATCCTGGGCACGTACCGCGCTCGCGCGGGCCATGACGCCGAAGCTATGCCGACGTGGGCGGACTTCTACGACGAATACCGCCAAGAGCTGCCTACGCCATCACCAGCAGCCCCCTTCCACCTTACCGACGACCAACTCATCCACTTCATTCGCACCCGTTCACCGCGCCGCGCGGGGGACTCGACGGCTGGACGACCAAGGAGGCAAAGGAGTTACCCGACGACATCCTTCGCCTCTTCGCCAGCGTCTTACGTGCTATGCAACGCACTGGCACCATCCCCGAGCCCCTCCTGCACGTGCCAAACCCGTGCCTCCGAAAAGGCCGAGGGGAACTCCCGACGGACCAACGGCTTCTCTCGGTTCTTTCCGTGTGGATGTATGCGTGGGAGGCGCCGGCCTACCGTAGCCTCACGACCTGGCGGCAAGGGTGGACCCATGCCACGAGCTTCGGCGCCGTTCCCAAAGCCACCATTGGGGATGTCAGCACTTCTCTCGCCCTGCGCATCGAACACGCCAGGACTTTACTCCTCCCCTTAGCTGGAGCAGCCCTTGACCGACAGAAGTGCTTCGACTACCTCATCACGGACATCTGTCTAAACCTTGCGCTGCACGCGTGGTGCCCACAAGACATCGTTACTGTCCGCCGAAACTTCTACAGACACCACAAACGCTACATCCGCATGAACGGAGCGTACTCCAGGGACCTGGCCAGGACAAACGGTCACCTCCAGGGCAGCTCGTGGTCCCTGGATGACTTCAAGCTGCTCATGTGCGTGTGGACAAAGAGGCAGCACCGATACGTTCCTCGATCACTCAGCACTACCTTCGTTGACGACAGCAACTCCACTACCCACACCGCTCCTGAGCTGCAGAATTCTCTCGACGAAACCGCCAAGTTTGACCGATTCTCCGGTCAACGCATTCACCCTGGTAAAGTGGCAGGGTGGGCGCTCACCGATGAGCTGCACGCCGCCGTCACCCAGCTCACACTGGCGGATCGCCCCCTCC
Organism: Prorocentrum cordatum; assembly: GCA_963575745.1. Taxonomy (NCBI): domain Eukaryota; class Dinophyceae; order Prorocentrales; family Prorocentraceae; genus Prorocentrum; species Prorocentrum cordatum. The sequence goes on from CAUYUJ010000547.1 coordinate 291,792, forward strand.
GAGTGGTCGATTCCTTCAAGCTCGTCGGGAGTTTCATCAACGCCGAGGCAGCGCCGGCTCCAGCCGCGCTTAACCTCACGGCCACCGCAGACGCCCGTGTGCGGAGGGCGACTATCCGCCTGCCGCGCATTGGCAAGCTCCCGTCGCCGATGCTTATCAAGGCGCGGCACGCCCGCTCCCTGGCCGCCAGCGTCTGCACCACGGGCACCGACATCCAAGCACCATCAGGCCCAGCCAAGACTGCCTACAACCACGCCCTCAAGGCGGCTATCCGCCCCAAGGGGAACAAGTGGGTCGAGTTCTGGACTCTCATGGCCGCGTGCGTGCCGGGACACGCCCTTGAGATCGACGCCATCACGCAGCGTGAAGCATTCCTGTGCCTGCGGCGTCAGGTTAACCGCGACGTCACACTCTGCGGGCTCGCCAGAGACCTCCAACACCACGTCCAGACCCTGTTTTGTGGAGGACCCGTCGGGCGACTCGTCCAGTCGCTCCAGCAGCTCCGATGGACCTGGCCCACATTTGGCATCATGTACGATGACTGGGGCTGCCCGATCAGCTGGCTGAATCTACCCCAAAACGCCTTCCTGCACATGCTGCGGGCCCCACAACGCAGGGCATTTCTGCGGAAGATCAAGCCACGGCGACACGACCTTGGCTACCTCGCCTCGGTCAGACAGGGCCTTGACCTCTTCGCCAGCACGTGGCTCGCGCGAACCAAAGGAGCAGCCAAATGCACTGCCTGGCAGCTGGCGCTCCTCCTGAACTTCCTGTCGGGCGGGGACCACACCCAACAGCGACGATCCCGATCCAACACGTCGGCAGACCCCAGCCCCATGTGCCGCTACTGCGACGAGGAAGAGGAAACTCAGGAGCACACTGTCCGCGACTGTAAGTGCTGGGCCCGAGAAAGACTCCCTCTCACCACCCTCATCAGTGACGACCAGTGGGCCCGTCTTCCGCCGCACACAAGACACTGCGGGCTCTTTGACGAAGACCCATCCCTCCTCGACCTGCAGGCCGACCTCGCGAGGGACCCGCTGCCACAGCCCATCCCGCGGCCCCCCCCCCTGAGGGTGATCCTGCGGCTTCAGCCCAGGACACCTACACCACCTACCTTGACAACGACACTGGATGGACATGGGTCTATGCTGCCACGGACGGTGCGTGCACCAACCAAGCCATCCCACTCCTAGCACGAGCGGGCTACGGCGTCTACTACGGCATCGACCACCGCATGAACTACAGTGCACGCGTTCACGGCCTAACGCAGAACGCCCAGGTTGCGGAGACCCTTGCCATCGTCCACCTTACGGCGTGTGCCGAACGGCCCGTGCACGTCTTCGTGGACAACCAGGCGGTGGTCGATGGGTTCCAAAGCATCATCGACGGACATCCAGCGCCGCAGGGCACGCACGCGGAGCTCTGGGCAATGATTCACCGATGTGTCATGGCCAATCCCGACATGTTTCGCGTCGAAAAAGTCGCCAGCCACCTGGGAGACCTGGGCATCGACCTTGGGCTCATCGGGCCCATCGCGGAGGAGTTCAACCGTCAGGCCGACGCCCTTGCCACAGCGGCGGCACGCACGCACAACCTCCCCGACGACATCGTTGAAGCTGCCAAAACACGACATCGCCAAGCGACCGTGCTTCACGGGGTCGCTGTCGCCATCTACGAGCGCAGACACCGTACTCTGCCGCTCCCACACCGCCGGGCTGGGTTTACAGCGGCTGAACTCAGCAAAATGGAACCGAACCCCCTGCTGTCGGACCAGGCACCACCCGCGGCTGGACCAGACATCCCGCAGAACCCGGACGAGCTCTGGGCCGAGGCCCAACGGGCGATGTACTACGAACAGGAGGACGACCCGTTCGGCTTCGGCGGGGGACTAGACTTCCTGGACGACGGGCCAGCCAGCGCCAACCTTGCCCCGTCGGGCATCCGCACGACGCCCACCTCGACTCCGCCACCGAGAGCGGCACCGCACCCACATGATGACGTCGCTCACCTCCAAGACGCCGACGAGGACTTTTATGATCCCCTCGGATTGGGTGGCAGCATAGACGACGTCCCGCCGACACCCCACGCTGCCGACGATGCCGCTTCTTCGAGTCGCCACCCGGTCACGCGGCCGACCTCTGAGCCCTCGCACGGCATCATGATTGGTCCCTCCGTGCCACCAACCCCGCCCCCCCACCAGCGCCAGCCCGCGGGGGCGGCTTCAGCCCCCCCGCAGGGCACTGAGCCAGTCAGGCCGTCGCGCCCCGTCCACGCTCCTACTGTTGCAGGCTGCGAGGCTGCGGCTCCTCCGTCCTCATGGGGCGTGGCCCCAGCGGCTTCAGCCCGGGGACCGCGCGACACCCTCCAGTCGCCTCGCCACGGCGACGGCCGCCAGCGCACGGACCGCCGCACCGCGCTGGTCCACCACCTGGCCAGGCGCACCGATGACCTCGCCCCCGCCGCGAGGCCCGCGGCCGCGGGCACAGAGCAGCCGCCCCGCACCGACCGCGAAGCCGAGCTGTCCCAGTCTACGGCCGCTCTCAAGCAGAGGTGCGCAGCTCTCGCCGCCGACCTTGCCGCTGCCCAAGCCCGTCAAGGCCCTTTGCTCCAGCGCCTCCACCGCGCCGGTCGTGCCTTCGCCGAGCTGCTTACACCCCCGCCCGACGGTGCTGCGCCGCCACTCCCCCTCCATGCTATGCTGTCATCGCTCCGCGGCGCTCCGCCTGGAGCCCCGCGCTAATCTCCGCCATTCTGCCTGCCCGTGTGCACGCGTGGCCCCGCGTCCACGGTGTCAGGGCGTGGGGGCGGGGGGTGCCCCGTCCCTGCGCGCCGCGCTGCGGCCAAGCGCCCAATTGGCGGTCTGCCAAGCCGCCTAGCCACGTGTCCGTACGTCGCCTTTCTTGTTGGGGCCTTCTTCGTCACGCGGTCTGACACGTGAGATCTTCACAGTCTGTCCGCCGTCCGTAGCTTCAGACGCAATGCGCCGGGGGAGGGGGTCTGTTGCCCGCCCTCGTATCTTAAGGCTGCACCGCCGCTAATAGTGTTTTGCGGGTTGTCGCACCGCAGTGCGCCTCGCGGACGGACCCTGGTCCGCCTACTTGTCCGGTCTCCTCTCGCCTCTCGCCTCTCTCCTCTCTCTTCTCTCCTCGCTCCTCTCTCCTCTCTCCTCTCTCCTCTCTTTCCCGCCGCGCCGCCCCCCCCCCCCCCCCCCGCCTCTCCGCCCCCCTTCCCCCCGCGAGAGAGGGAGAGGCAGAGGGGGGTGGCGAGGGGGGCGACGAGGAGAGGGCGAAAGGAGGGGGGTGGGGGAGGGGGCGCGCGAGGAGAGGTGGAGCGGAAATGCGGGCAGTTATTCGCGCGCGCGCGCAGCCGGGATTCGGGCGCACGCGGCGCGCGCGCTCCCGGGGCTGACCGAGCAGTCTCGGCTGGGTCACGGACGGGCCCCGGGCGGGTCACTGGGCAAGCCGCGGGCGGGCCCCGAGAAGGCCATCGTTTTGACCGCGCAGTCGCGGCTGGTCACGGGCGGACCTCGGCGGGTCGCCAGGCGCTTCGCGGACGGGCCACGAGGCGGCCATCGGGCGGGCCGCGGGGGCCCGAAGCAACCGCGGGCACAGGGTCGGCGCTGGGCCGCGCAGCCTCTCATTCTGGCCAAAAGCACTCAGACAAAGTTACTTCAAAACTTTCAAGCCATTCTGTTGGGGATGCTGCCTCTATCCAGCCAGTCGCGCCAGTCGCGCCGGTCGCGCCGATCGGCTCCAGATCCACTTCTTATGTCGCGAACGGCGCGACGCCTGGGCGCCCCGGCAAGACGGCGGCGGCGGGCGAGTCAATGCTGGCGGGCGCCGTCGAGCTCTGGCCCGCGCTGCGCGCGAAGACGACAGGCGCGCTCGAGGAGGCATTTGTCTGGAACTTCAAGCCCGCCGACGCGCGCGCGCGATCGGAAGGGGCCCCCATCCTTGCGCGCCCTCCGCCATGGGCGGGGGCCTCGCGCGATTTGCTGACGGGAGCTCGCTCAATAGCGGGGGCGAAGGATAGAGGGGTATGGATTTCGGACAGATCGCTTCGGAGGCACGACAGCTCGCGCGCAGCAGAGGACCGCGGGCGCGCGCCCAACATATCCGTTTTCGGGGAATCAGGTCTTCGAGGGGCTGCCGAATCTGATCGAGACCACGTTGGCGTCGGGCTCTATCCCGCCGGGCGCCCCGCCACGCTGCGGCCCCCGCCCGAGCGGCAGCGAAGCGGGCACCTGTTCTCGCGAGAAGGCAGGCTCTCGCGCGGGGTCGGCATTCCGACGCGCCCGCGCCCGCGCGCCCCGCCGACGTCGACTCGTCTGGCCAGTGGATGGGCCCCACGAGAACCCAATTTGCAAAGCATGGCGCTGGTTTCTTGGCTTCGGATGCCACGTTTGGCGCAGGTCGGGAGTGGGTCTCTGCCTGCTTGAGCGGGTTGTCGAGGGTCGGCTTCTGGGCTGTATCCAATCCTCGACAGTCTGCGCGCGCTGTCTTTCGCTGCCGAGGAGCTCCCGGGTGGACTCCTGGGTCGCCGCTTGCCCGCGGCCTTTCCGACCCCCGGGGGCGCTCGGCCCCCGCGGGCGACGCGGCGAAGTTGCCGACGTTTTGCATCGACATCATCGAGACCAAGTCTTCTATAGGACTAACTCGCACGTGCACCGAGCGCGCTGTCTCCGCGTGTTTTTAGCGCCCGATATCTAGCATGGTTTGGGCCCTCTCAGGCTGGGGGCAGCTTTCCCGCCGCCGTTCGTTTTTCCAGGTGGACCTGGGCCCCGGCGCGGATCGGCTGCGCGGTTGGCCACTCGCATGTTCAGTTGGTTCTGCCCACAGCTTCCAAGGATGACTGGGCGGCGCTGCCCCCATGCCAACGCGCGCACTTCTTCGGGGCGGCCTCGCTTCGATTTCGACGGCCGAACGGCTAGCTAGAGGCGTGGCGCGCAGATAGACATCTGCCCGTTTCCCTATCGGAGCGGCCGGCCCAGCGACGAATGCCATCCGCTGCGCTATAGATGAGTAGTTGATTCGGTCCAGGTTGTGATGATTTGCGGCCGGAGGCCACGGTGCAGTCTGGCCGGGCTCGCGCCTGCGCCGTCTGCTCGCGCCCGAGGCGCCCGCAGAATTGCTGCCGGCACTTCCTGCCGTCAGCTTTTGTGCGATGCTCACAATGGCCATGGTAATCGTCCTCGGCGCAGGAACAACTGCAGCGCGCGTCGCGCTGGGGGGCGAGGAAGGGCCGCGCGTTCGCGCGTTTGTGCTCGAGCTCCAGAGCCCGCCCGCCCTCGTTTGAGGGGTGCCTGTAATTTTCCGCGCGCGCTGTCTGCTCGCGCTCGAGGCGCTTCCGGAATCGTTGCTAGCGCTTCCTGCCGCCGTCAATGTGTGCAAAAATCGTAGAATGGCCGTGGCCGCCGTCCTCGGCATCATCATCGCCATCATCATCACCTGCTGCGAGGGCGCTGGCAGGGGCTTGCGCGCCCGCGAGGGAGTTCCGCGCGCCGATCCGAGAATCTCGCGCGGGGCCTGCGCGACGCCTTGCGGTCGCGCGAGATCTGCGACCGCTGCGTTGCGCCATGGGTCAGTTGCCACAGGCGCTCAGCACGGGGTGGAATACGGGGGGCGAGAAGGGGGATCAGCTGCAGTGGCGGGGAAAGGAGGGGCCGATGCGAAGACGAGAAGGAGCAGGGGCAGCGTCTGCGAAGGGCACGCATGGCATCACCACGGAAGTCATTGCATGGGGCGCGCGCGCGCTGGCGCCAGACGCCACCGATGTACTGTGCGAAACCACAACCGAATCGAATTTACATAATGCGCGCGAGTAGAGTGCACATAGCTGGAAGCATACAGACAACACGTGATTGAACACAAAGTAGCAGCAACCATGTTTTATTCGAACTTTATCAAAACATAATTAACAACCAGTCAATAACCGAACCTATCCACGCATGTTATCAACATAGCCAAGAATGTCCGCGCAAAGACCGCCAGGCTCCGCGCAACATTATATGCCTGGCAATTTTTCGCAATGCGGAAGGATGCTCCGAGCCAATGCGACGACGTCATGGTCGCGCGAAATTGCGACAGCGCCGCGCGAGACTTCACGCCGCGCGCGCAACAACGAGTCATCGCGGCGCAGTCGCGCATTTCCCTTGGCCAGGTAGAACCAACTGGCGCATCAAATGTTCCAGTCAGGCGGACTCTGGCACAGGTTTTCCCATGTGGACATGGCATTGCGAGCGTTCAACCACGCCCCTTCTTCTTCCCACTGCACGTCGGGGCTGCCAGGGTGCGCCAGTATTCTGCCCCATCGCCCCTGCCGTTGGAGCCAAAGGCCATTTCCTCTGCATGTGCCATCCTGGCTCAAGTCATCGCCGCGCTTTGAGCTGCGCCGTAACCGGCATCATTAACATCGGCATCATTCTCCCCGCCTCCGGTTCCCTTCCCGGCGCCCGCTTCCCTTCCCGGCGCCTTGACATCGGCATCATTTTCACCGCCATCGCCATGGCCATCGCCATCATCACCATCGCCATCATCATCATCATCATCATCATCATCATCATTATCATCATCATCATTCCCGCCATCATCATCATCATTGCCATTATCGCGCGCAGTCGCGCGCGGGGGTCTCGTCTGCGAGTACATCGCGAGGAAGTCTCGAGTAGGACTCCCCCCCATGGAGTTCGCGCGGGCCATCGGGACCCTCGAGCCGTCAAAGGAGGAGAGGGGAGGCAGGAGTTCAGGAGGGCGACGGCGGCGGGGCCCACGGGGGGGCCCTTGTGTTCG
>CAUYUJ010000547.1:298682-416182 GCA_963575745.1 Prorocentrum cordatum
CCTCTCTCTCTGTTTCACTCTATCTCTGTATATATATATATATCTCTCTCTCTCTCTCTCTGGTTCGCTCTCTGTCTCGCGCTCTCTCTCTCTCTCTCTTTCTCTCTCTCTCTCTCTCTCTCTACCTCGCCTCTCTCTCTCACTCTCGTTCTCTCCCCCTCCCTCTCTCTCTCTCTCCCTCCCTGTGCGCGCGCAGATATATATATATATATAGAGAGAGAGAGAGAGATGTGTGCACAACTATATATATATATACATATATACGCATGCATGCCTCGCTCTCTGCTTCTCGCCCTGAATTCCTTTCTCTCTCTCTCTATGTCTCCCTCTCTCTCTCTCTCTCCCTCTTCCTCCCTCTCTCTTTCTCTTTCCCTCTCTCTCTCTGTTTCCCGCATTATGTCGCTATCTTGCTATTTCATGTTATGTTATCTCTCTCTCTCACTCTCTATCTCTCTCTCTCTCTCTCGCTCTCTCTCTCTCTCTCTCTCTCTCTCTCCCTTTCTCCCTCCCTCCCTCCTCTCTCTCTCTCTCTCTCTCTCTCTCTCTCTCTCTCTCTCTCGGCGTTTCTCCCCGTTGCATCTCGCGCATCCGCGCGCGCGGACGCGCGTCGGAGTGCACTCGATGCGCCCCCCCCCCCCCCCCCCCCCTCCCCTCCCCTCATCTACATCTGCATGTGGGCATGCGCACATGCAATGTATAAACACATTTGCGTGTATGCATGAACGTATGCAAAGATATGCGCGCCCGGTATGCCGCCATTTGTTGGCCCCCATCTCTCTTCTCTCTCTCTCTCTCTCTCTCTCTCCCCCCCTCCCTCCCTCTCTCTCTCTCTCTTTTCTCTCTCTCTCTCTCTCTCTCTCTTTCTCCTCTCTTTCTGCGCGTGCATCGTTCGTCTTCTGGCGCTGCCCTTCTGCCGCCCCTATGGCACGCGTGTGTATATACATGCAATCGCAGGGGCATACGGGGCTCGCAGCGCGAATATCTGCATATAACATGCACTAACGTACCTATGCGTATAGATCGTCAGCCCCACATCTCTCCAACTCTCTCTCGCCCCCCCCGCGCGCTTCGAATAAGTCGCGCAAGTATCGCTTGCGCGCGGCGCCGTCTGCCCCTTCATCACGTCTACAACGCTACTCGCGCGAATTAAGATACCCCCGTCGCGCGGCGTCGACCCCCCACTTCTTTAAACGAAGATGCGCATGTTAGCGCGATCTCCCGCCCAGGAAAAAACGTCCGCCGGCGCGCCCGGGCTGAACGGCGCAATCTGCCATATCTTCCTAGAAATATGCAACATCCAAAAAAAACGCCGCGCTAGCGGCGTCGACCCCGCTGCCTCCTTATCTGCCAGAGCTCGCGTCTCTCCCGTCGCTAACTTCATCTGGCCACTTCGACGTCGTCGGTTCGTTGTAGATGTTGCCTGCGCCAGGCTTAACTGGAAGGGCCCTGAGCTCTGCCGGGGAATTCCCTGCTCGCAACGCTGAGACAAGCTCGGCGCGCCCGCTGAAGCTCGCCCACTGAAAAGAATGGCGCTGGGAACCGACACTTCTTTCGCCGACGAAGTCAACTGCCGCGACAGGGCTCCGCAAGCACGCGCGTTTTATTTTTCGCCAGGGGAAACAAACGCGCTGCAACCGACGCAAACCAAAGCGCGCTGCTCCCTCGTGGGTCGACTTAGGTGTCCGCGCCAAGAACAGCGCGCAAGTCTGATCGAGCCTGGCGCCCCAAGCCAAACTAAATTTGCGCTTCGACATGGCGTGGGCGCAGTGGGCCACCTCTCCGGTTGGCAACAACATAAGACATGGTTATGCGAGATGCGTTTCTGCATGTCCGTGTCCCCGGTCATATTCCAGAGCCGTTACGAAATCCAATCGTCAAGCCCGGCTCGTTGCTGCGTCGGGAACGCGCCCGTCTACGTCGTCTTCCGCGCCCCACCTTCTCCTCGGCCAACGGCGCCATCCTTGCCGAGGTTTCGAAAGAAGCTGAGATGGGCAGCCGTAGAGACGGGCGCTTATATTGCGGCTCGCAGCGTCGCAAACTTGATACAGCGTTTCAGCGACGCCGCTGCGTTCGGTAATTCAGGCCGACAAAATGCGCCATCAATCTGCGAGCGCGTTCGATAATATCCAGTGCCCATGATGAATAAAATCCGTTCTGATTCATCTCGAATGCATCATCCATCAAGAACGCGAAACTTGATATTGGGAGCCGAATTCCCTCGATCTTCGGGGCGGCAAGCGAGATGCGAAATCATTCTGTGCCGACGATCATTGCGTCGATGCGCATCGCAATCGCGTTCGAAAAAAAGAAAAAGAAAAACAAGATTAGAACAACACAATGAATAAATAACTGCGCGAATATCACATGCCATCTGTTTGACATCAGCGCCGCGCGCCTTTGCCCCGTGATCTTTGATCGTGAATCTGGCAGGCATTAAGGCGAAGCGCAAAAGGGACCTCCTGGTCGCTTAGATAAGCCAATACCTTGTCAGCTGTCACGCAGTGTACTCATCATGACTGCGGGGGCCGCGTCTTTTTGGACCTCGCACTTGCGGTTGCATCTGGGACTCACCATTGCCTGGCTGATCGGCAATCATGTCTGCAAGTTCCACAACCTGTAAAACTTGGTGCCCGTGGAATCGGTTCGGCCGGAGGCTAACCGCCACCGAAGTGGGCGTCGTTGAAGCTCTCGACCGACTGGAGTTCAAGACGCGCGTCGTCGGCGGGTGGGCAGCGCCGTAGGATCACGCCGCGCGCAAACGAGAGATACGCCATGGATAATATCATTACAACGAGTGTACCCACTCCAACGGAGCAAACCGAAGGTACACATGCAAATGACTTTTATTTTAAAAAATGTTGCAACGATCTACGAGCCGCAGTCGTTACGGATCGAAAGATCATCGTTATGCGAACTCGGCGCATCTCACGATCTGCAGAACCATCTCACGTGAATAGTTACGCGGGGCACTGTTTGACCCAACGTCACAACAACACCCTATATTATGGAGTGGGGTGGAGAAGCTGACATCGATGATTGATATACACATCATGTGTTCTGTGCCCGTGCCCCACCGGCACGTGCCATAAAATCCGTGACTTGGTTTCAGATAGCCACGCAGCAGTTAGCTGCTTTAGACGGGACACAATCAAAACCAATTACATCCTTGCGCTTCATGCCGCCGCAGAGCCGCCACGAATCGGCTGTGACGCACGGGCAAGGAACCTCTGGGAGGCCGATCGATCGTGGAACCTCCGGGAGACCTGCCGACAGCATGAACTCCGCGGAACTTTTGATGGTAATTCGATGTTCTTTAAACCGATTCATGAGACCTGAAAACCACACCCTCGAAGAAATAACGCATGAGATCATCCGTCGCTATACTCTACGGTAACCACGAAAAACACATTGTTCCGAAACCGGGAAAAAGACAGCGCGAAACGCACATCGGAGAGCAGGCGTGAGAGGATGAGGCGCACAGGAGACAATCATGGGCATCAGGACCTCAATAATTTCGGAAGAAGCCAAGTGCATATCGGTTCGGCCAATGACATTCGATTCGGTCTCGGCATATGAAAGACCGATCCTTACGGCATACTGAATACGCTTCGATTTCGAATGCGGAATACAAGTCTGTTCGGAAGATGAAGATCTGGATCGTATGAATCAGATTGGTTCAAGCATTGGAGTCGCGCGCAACAGTAATTAACGAACAGACAAGTGACATCTATATTTAATGGTTCTCAAATCTGGAGCCGAAGGTTCCTGATACCTCTATATCTATATCTATGTATCTATATATATATACAAGACTGCATTGGTGTTTCGCGCCATGCGCTTTGTTCCGGACCGTCCCCGGCAAAGCAATAAATTATCGTTTGCTTCAGCGGGGGACCCTCGAAGCCTGGACGGGCGACTGGCTCATTTTTCTGATATCCCACGTGCCTGCTGACACCGCGTTCGCCCGATGCGCTTGCACGCTTGTGCGCAGGAGCTGGGGGAATGATGATTTTTGTGCGCGCGATGGTCCTTTGAGGAAGTAAGGAGCGTTCCCATGACACGCCGAAGAAGTCGCAGTAGCACCGAACAAATCGATGTTCTGTAGCTTCCTGAATGCCTGGAAGGCTCCATTCAGTCAGGGAATCTTCGATCGGCGAACTTCGAATCTAGATAATTGCCTGTCTCTCTCGATGGAGGAAATGAAACCTCGAGCCTCAAGCGTGGATCCAAAATCGCCGGGCCAGCTCAGTGTACTTCGTAGGAACACGCCGTCTGGGCGTTTTGGGTTTTCTGGGGGGCCGTCCTGGGGCCCTCTTGGGCTGTCCTGGGGCCTTGTTGGGCCGTCTTGGGGAGCTGGGGCCCTCCAGAGGTCTTCTGAAGCCATTGGGGGCCCTCTTGGGGGCCTCCAGTGGCCTTTTTGGGGGTCTCCCATGGCTTTCGTGGGTCTCTCTTGGGAGCCTTCTGGGTGCATCTTGGGCTTTTTGCGGGCAGTCTCGGGGCTCTCTGGGGCAGCCTTGGGGCCCTCTTGGGCAGTCTTCAAAGCCTCTGGGAGGCCTCTTGGGCCGTCTTGGGGCGATATCGGGGGCCTATCGGGCCGCTTTGGACGCTACGAAATTCCAAACAGCGGATATGTTAACCTTATACATTTTCCCGAAGGAATGGGACGATGTTTGCTTCGTCGGGGCTCTCTTAACAGCCTCTTGGGGCGTCTTGGGGACCTCTTGGGCCGTCTTCAGACCATCGAGGTTCCTCTTGGAGCGCTCTGGTGCTGTCTTGGGTCTCTCTTGCGCCTCTCCGATGACCCCTCTGATCGCCTTGAGTCTGCTCGCAAGGCCCGGCAAGGCGCCCTGGGAGGCCCGGAAGGGCCCGCGGACCTTTTCCAAGGGCGTCCAGGGGGCCGCTGAAACGTCCGAAAGGGTGTCTAGGGCGTCCCTGGGGGGGGGATCCGGTTTAGGGGGGGGTCCGCGTAATAAAAATATGAGAATAGGAATATATATATATATATATATATATATATATATATATTATATATATATATAATATATATATATATATGCGTGTATATATATATATATATACATATAGCGAGGGAAAGAGATCCTCCCTCCTCTTCCTCTACTTCTACAAGCCAAAGGGAAGGAATCCCTATCCCTTCCCCCCAACAAAGCTGGACCCCCCGATCCGTGGCCCCGGGAGCCCCCTGGACGCCCCTGCAGTAGGCCCCCCAAGCTGTCCGGAACTCCTGGAAGCCGCTGCCTGGACTGGGCAGCGGGCCCCAATCGGTCAGGAGGGCAGCCGAACGGCCCCCCGAGGACCCCAAGAGGCCCCAGACATCCAGCAGACGCCTGAAGAAGTCCAAAGAAAAACTCCACGACGCTTTCGAAACGCAGAAAGACGTTGATGTTCAATGGTTGCAATGGTTCTTGAATGATTTGGGGAATGCTCTGGTCTGCGGTCTTCCAGGCGTCCGAGACCGCCCAGAAGGCTTGAGAATCACCTATCCGAAAGGGCCTCCAATCAGTCTAGGAGAGCCCAGATACGGCATAACCAAGTTCCAAGATGCCCGAAGAGAGTCCCATGAATGCCCAAGATGGTCCCAAGGCACCCCTGGAAGCATTCCATATCGTAGCCGGGTCGTTCAGGGAGACCGCAGTTGGAAGCAGGATGGCCCGAGGAAGCCCCCAGAGGTTCCCAGAAGGCGCCCAGGAGGCCTCCAGGAGGACACAAGAAGTCCTTCAAGACTGCCCCAAACAGACTCTCCAAGAAGGAGCCTCCGCAGAATAAACTAGGGAAGAATTCGCAGGGTAGGGCCATTAGGGGGAAGAGGAAGAGGAAGAGGAAACATGAGGGAAGAATGATGAATAACACTATTATAACGGTGATGCTACACAAGGAAAAAAGGCCTGACCGCAAACTTGTTTGGTTTACCTTCCTGCCCTTCCGCCTGCATGCACAACTTCAATGACCAAGGTGCATGGCGCGAAGCGCCAGTGCAGTCTTGCATACATATTTATGCAGATGTATATACATATGTCTGTATGTATGTATGTATGTATGCATGGATGTATGGATGTATGGATGTATGGATGTATGTATGTATGTATGTTGACCTGCAGTCTTGTGTATAGATATACAGCTTGGAATATGTGTATAGATGTACATATATGTGTATACACATATCCCCTCCCTCGCAGTCCTCCACATCGCCCATCCAACGTTCTCCCTCTCTCCTCGCGCCCGTGACTCAGGCGCTTCAGGAAGCTGCGCAACCTCAGCAGCCTCCTTGCGACTATCAGTTGCCAGGTCTCAGCGTGCCTTCTGCCAGACGGCCCTCGAGCGGGGCCCCCTGCGCAAGCATCCAGGCAAGAAGGGACAGGCCCGAGAGTCCAGACCAGGCAGGGGGAGGGATGGCCCGCCCTTCCCCCCTGCCTCCTCTTTCCTCCGGCAAAAAGGCACCACGGTTTTCCGCTCGGGGCACACAACACCTACCATGGAGCTCGATACCAAGGCTGCTATAGGCTGCTGTGATCCACCATCCACCCAACCCTTCCACCCCCCCCCCCCGTTTGACACATGCCCCACATCCTCTCCAACCAGCCTACCCCTGCCCCTCTCGACGACGCCTGCCCAGCCAGTCTCCCGCATGGCCCACCTCCTTGATCAGGCTTCCGCGCTGGGACTTCCTGCCAATGCGGTAGGATGGCTTCGTCTTCATGGTCCTCATGCACACGTGGGCTGAGGAGGCGATAGGATGGGTACAAAAGAGGACCCTGACATACGGCGACTCCTGATCTCGAGACCCCTTCCCAGGAACCACTTGTGTATCTCGAGCCCCTTCTCATCGACCCAGGGCGCGGAAACTGGCCTCCCAAGGCCCAACGCTGCGAAAATCTGGCTGCCTGGATGGTCTCGAGCCTCCGCATGCCTGGGAGGGCGCCATCTCGGGCCGGACAAAAGGGGGAGCGTGGTAAAGGAGGTTGAGCGAATCGGCTCACGTAACAAACTCAAATTGCGCCTCCGGGCGCCAGAGGCGCAGTGCATCGACGACAGCGCCCGGCGGCGGCGGCGCCGACACCAGATGCACGCGGCAGCTTTCGCATCCCCGCTTTACTCAGCCCCCGTTCCCCAGGTGCGGCCCGAGTCTCCGATCCAGGAGGAGGAGGAGGAGGACGAAGGGGGAGGAGGAGGAGGAAGAGAAGAAGGAGACAGAAGGGAGGAGGAGCAGGAGGAAAATGAGGTGGATGACAACGTGGAGGAGAGAGGAGAAGGAGGAGGAGGAGGAGGAGGAGGACCGGGGCAAGGTAACCCAAGAGAATCAACGATATTGCAATCAACCCTCCCTCCAAGTTCCCCCTTCATAGCCGCCGCCTTAGCTTAAGCAATCTCAGGGCGGCCATTGGCCTCACAGCATGTTTTTTCTCCATGACCTGTCAGGTCTGATGTCACAACACAGGCTGCTGGTGGCCATGATGGCCGCGGGAGTATGCCTTCAACTCAAACTGGAGAGATACTCGAGAGAGATGGGAGGAGCACCGACGCCGCCACAGTTACTATCACATGTATGGCGATGCGGACACTACAACCCTCTCTCATCCTCGCGCCGTGACAGACAGGAAGATATCATCTTGGCGTGTGAGAATTTCGATTGCGCCACACTTGTTGGCACGACACAACGTGCCCAACTTCGGGTACAGCAGCGACGACTTGGCAAACGATGGCAGGTGGAAGGAGGTCGGTGCCCTGGCCAATATACAGATAGTTCCGCAGGCATTACTATGACATTCGGATGCAAAATAAAGCAGCGACACCTACGCCGAATTACAGTCCCAGGTGCAAGCCCATTTGGCCTCTGGCGGGCCCGCGAAGCCCGATCGATCCATCGGGGTCGGTCGCGCCTGCCGCCCGACCGATCGCGGTGGCAGGGCGCATCGTGCATCGGCCAGCCCGCGAAGCCGGGCTCACGCGTGCCGCGCGCCATCATGAGCGGCAGGGGGCCATCCGTGCCTCCCTGCCCCCTGCCGCAGACAGCGGCGCCAGCGGCCGCGCAGCGCCCACCCCCGCGGCGGGACGCCGCGACAGGGCCGAGGCGGAGCTCCAGAGGGAGCTGCGCATCGGCGAGAGCGGGACAAGCGCGGCAACGCTCGGTTGCTGCTGAGGTTGTTCCAAGCCAAGGAGCCGCTGGCGAACCATCACCCGGCGCAGCAGCACCCGCGCAACCAGCAGCACCAGCGCAACCAGCAGCTCCAGCGCTACCAGCAGGACGAGATGGCGCAGAAGGGTCGCTGGGCAGGTTCCGTCAATGGCCAGACCGACAGCACGATGACACTGGGACCGCCAGTCGGAGCTCAGCCATGGCCGTGGAGAAGACCATCGCGCGGAAGATCGTCAGCGAAGGCTCCACACTGGCACAGCCAGCACAACAATAACAGCCAGAACCCGTGCAACACCTACCAGAATAACTACGACCAGAAGAAGAAAAACTGATCTGCATCCAGAAGACGCCACGACCCCAGCGGAAGTAACCAGCCAGATACGACACAGGCGATTCAGATGCAGGGCTTCGTCTACACGAAGAAGCAACAGGATATCATCGACGAGTTCATCCCGAGCACGGAGGTGAGGGCGGCCAATCACGGGGCCTTCTCCGACTCTCCTGACGAGACGGAGATCCGCCGCATGTGGAAGCGCACCAAGGCGGCGCGACCCAGGCGGCTTGCAAACCAGCTCGCAGGAGCACGTCACGCAGGAGTGGACGCAGGACGACTCATTGATGAACTGGAAATCACAAAATGCATGATCAACCTCACCATCGAGCCGAATGAGAGGATCAAGCTTTACACAGAGTATCTGGACGTAGTCAACAAAGGGAGGAGAGCAATTGCAGAAAGTGTCAAAAAGTGGAAAGAGCAAATGGGAAAGGCCGACGCTGACGCAATCAAGATCAAGGCGCTCATCACGGAGGCGAAAGGTCAGCGAGGTATACATGAACGACTAGAAGCAAGAGCTGAAAGCTCAAGCTGTGAAAGAGACGGAAGAGATACATCGGGCGAAGGCAGGGGCGACAAGAAGACGCGCGAGAGGACGCCACATCCACGGCGACAAGGACAGAAACCACAACGCGCCCAAGCCGACGATGGGCACAACGTGACAAAGATGACCGAATAACTCAACGAGCGTCTGGACCTGCAGCAAGAAGAGTACGTTCAACACCAGCACCACCTCTACTTCTTCTACAGCGAGCGCAACGCCAACCTCCGTAAGGGCGAGCAGCGCAGCCAGAAGGACAACGAAGAGATCCAGCGCATGAAACACGAGTACAGGGAGCTAAAGACGGAGACGGCCGCAAAGACTCTAGACAGCACGACGAAGGCCCTGAAGAGGCAAGAGGAGTACTTCGAACGGCAGAGCATGAAATAACACTCCAAGGCAAGGCAAGATATCGAGGAAGCGGAAGCTGCTGCCGTCGAGGCCAGGCGGAAACAGAACGAAGAAGAGCAACGCATCAAGCAACATATTTCGGATGAGAGACAACACGAACGGCAACTCGCGGACATGGCCGGGAAGTTACAGAATGAGTACACGGAGAAGCTCGAGAAACAACGTGAACTCCACAAAGAGGAACAGGCGCACAACAAGGCAAAGCTGCAGGAGGAGGCGCTCATCCACTTCGGGGAGATGCAATCCAAGATCGCCAGAGAACACGACCTGAAGGGGAAGGCTATACAAGCAAGACGCGAAGAACAGCTTCAATTCCAACGAGCCTTTCATCAGCAGCACGAACAATTGCAGCATGAACAACACCAACTACGACGACAGATAGTCCAAGCAGAAGACCGTCTCAACCGCGAGAAGGTCAACGTGCAGGACGCCCAGACCGCAACGTGGGAGTCAATCCACAAGGTGGCAGATTATGAACGCGTGCTACACCAGGAGCATGAGCGAGCACACCACCAATCACAAGAGTGGCTAAGAAACGAGCAGACTACTTGGCAGGAGCTGGTACAACAATCGCAGAAATACGTCAGCAATGAGGAGCATGCTGCGAAGCGACATCACGACAAGCATGAAGAGAAGCGCAAAGCTTACCATGATCGCACACAGGGAGAAACACTACAACATGAACAACGACAGCAACTTCAAGCACATGAGCTCAGGTTGCGATTTCACGAAGAAGTACGTCAACAATAGGCCACCATCGCGGAGGAAAGCGTACAACATGACTACCAACACCGAGCTCTCGAACAGGCGCTAAGACAGGGGCTGCTCAAGAACGAGGAAATGGAAGCGGAGATCATCGGCGAAATGGAGCTCGAGATCGACAGGGGCACAGAAGAAAAACACGCGACGGCAATATCTGGCAATATCGACAGCAGATAATCGACGAGGAAATGGATAGCGCGGCGCACTCCATCATGCCGTGCGAATTCACCCGGCCAGGCTCCGACATCAGCCCGCGCAGAGAGGAATGGAGAAGCATGGCCGACAGCGAGAACAAGAACGCAGGCTCAACGAGCAGCACAGCAGACAGCGACTTCAGCATCAGTGAGTTCGGCTTCGCACCACGACCACCAGCAGAACAGGCCCCGCCACTTCCACCACCAGCCGACCCAGCATCAGCATATTGCACACCAACTCCACCCACATCGCACCCAGAAAAAGCACTTATCAGCCTCGACACGCCACGAACCAGCGACAGTTGGAGGACGCCCATACCAAACATCGACCACGACGACGACCTGAGAGACAACATAGACGACGCGGATGCAATGCTGACCCCTACGCCACCAGCAAGCCCGACGCCACCTGCCGAGCAACCAACCCCAGACTTGGACCCAAGGCAACCCAGATCCCCACCAGCACGAGCACTACAGGCACCACCCGAGAACAATGAAGATGACATCCAACCGAAATCGCCAGCCCACCACGACCATATTGATAGACATCAGCCAAGACGAAGAGAGCGAAGCACCGACAACACCACGACGGACCACCATCGACAGCATCACACCGACAATTCCCCTGTAGCCCATCGAGCCTCCACCGCGCTTTCATCTCGGCGCCCCCGGCAGGGCACAGTCATCCCCGCCGACGACAACCAAGTCAGCTCTCAGAAGCAGCAGCCCGCGCGAACGACCAACGCGCAAGGTGCGCATACACGATGCAAGAGGCGGATTCATCCACCCGACAGATCGACAGCCGATACCAATCGACAACCACGGCGGGTCTGACGACTCAACGTCGCCAAACCACTGAGTAAGACTGGATGTCCAACCACCATGCCGCACGCAGAGTCTGTGGTCGAATCCAAACGGCCACCACACGTAACGCGCCCAAGGGCAATCGCGACACTAGCATCCAGCTTGAGGACCGATGCCGATCGACCCGTGCGGTGACAGCGAACAGCCCGACGGCCCCACCACCCTCTCCACTAAGGAGAAATGGCACTCGGGACGACGTTGAAGCGCGCGCTTTGGGGACAGCGCACCTCAATTTCCCGACGACGCCACAACCCACTCGACAAGCCACCACCACAAACGCGAAGCAAAAAGTAAACAGAAGAAAAAACTAGCGAAGCAACATCCGACTTATGAGGAGAGGAAGAGCCAAGACATATGGGAAATCTACTTGCATGGCCACCTCGACCACGGGCCAGGCCCTGCGACTCCCGGGACGGGAACCTCTAGCCGAGCCGACCCCACTACAACCAACCAAAGAATCGACGCTGGATCTCGGAGAACCCCCGAGACCAGCACGGCGACACCACCACTCAAGACAGTGCGCTTCATAAGCACAACACCACCGAAGCGGGAGCCAGCGAGACCAGCGGTGAACGGCCCACAACGACCCGACCGACCTCCCGAACGCAGCAGCCGCAAGGCGACTCGCCATTTTGGCTCAGAGACGCCACATTTATAGAATATGCCAACACGAAGGCTACAACAAGCTGTTCATTTGACCGAATTCGACAACATCGAGGATACCATCCTCAATGACCTGCACGACGACAGGACACATTGCAACGGCCGCGACGACGAGGATTGCGACCACGACGCGAAGATCGAGGCCCGACTCGACGAAGCAAGCCCGCGACAACTGCAACGGAAACAACGACTTGCACGACGGAGTCAACGACAACTACGGATGCATCCACAATGACCACCACATATACCCTTGTACAATCGATTCAGTGTTCCTGAAGACGCGATGACCGACGCTGATGACGAAAAAGATGACACACTCGACAGCCTCAACCACCAAAAACGCGCACGCGTCAACGCTGTCCAGGCGAGGCAAGGATCAAACTTCGAGACGGGCTCGAAGGGCGGGGGGACAAGGGCGAGTGCTGCCCGCGCCTGCCAGGGGGGGTGGTGAAGGGCAGGGGGGGGGGTAGGACGCCCACTACCCGCGCCCCCGCGGTCCGCCCTAGCTCGCCGCCCCCACCATCCCCACGGCGGAGGAGGAGCTCACCCGAAAACCCAAGAGGCGGAGCACAGGACAGCCGCGACATACCCCACCACGAGCAGAAGCAAGCACTAGGCCTGGGGCTCGCCCCCACCGAGGGCACAGTGACCCCTAGCAATAGCTGGACAAGGTGGGACAGCCACGAATCCCACTTGAAGTCGGCGCGTGGAGGCCGAATAAGTGCGCCCACCACCATTGCGCCACGACCAGCAACAAGCCGACCCCGCACCGACCCCACGGTAAGTGCGCCGACCCAGCGATCGCCACCCCCACTATTCCCACGACGAAGGAAGAGCTCACCCGACCCAACAGCCAAAAACCAGCCTACGCAACAAGCCGTTACACAAACCACCAGTAACGCACAGCACCCACTACCAACCGCCACCGATAATCCGACAGTCCTGACAGCATCCCAAGGCACCGGTGGACTGGCACGCCAAAGAGCTGACCGCCACTCCAAGCCAGCACAATACATGCGACCCGCAGTGCTACCATTCCGACAACCACGACGGCAACGGGGAGTTACGCCACACGACAACGCCAGCAGCTCGACCCCGTGCATAACCAGAGCCACGCAACCATTCAGAGTCAAACCAAACAAAGACCAACCTAAACAACCTGTAACCTACCGCGACGCAATGCAAACAACCGCCCAAGAAGGACCCCAATGACAACTACCACGCCAATACAGCATCAACAAAAAGTTCGACACCAAGTGTGACCTCGGCTACACCAGCAGCTTGAAGGCACAGATCCAGGCGACACCAGCACCGACCCTATACCAGAACGTCTACGGCGACGACCTGCACCCCGCAGCGCGATACGCCCTCGACTCGACCCCCGATGGCAACAACAGCCACAAGACGAAGAACCTCTACACGGACGCGTCCTACTATATTAAAAGAAAGACAGCTGCCCCTGGGCTTTCGAGCTTCTGCAGGAAATCAATATATTCGAAGAACGTACATTCAGGGGCGCCTACCACGGCATCGTCAGCAACAGCCACAACATGGACCTCAACAGCAGCGCATACACCAACGCCACTGGCGAGATCGTGGCAGTAATACAGACACTCATGTGGATCATTGCGGCCCACGAATCGCAGCACGTCAACACCTTCACAGACTGCAAGACTATCATCGACATATGCCACGGTACGGCTACTTCGACCGCAGATCACGACCTCTCTGTGCACCTCAAGCTTGTCTTCGCCTGCGCCAGCACCATTGCCAACATCGACCTCCGCCGCGTGCCAAGACACGAAGGGGTGCCTTGGAACGAACTAGCGGACTGCTTATCAAAGCGCGAGCGAAAGAAACACGAGAAGAACGAGCCCACCAACAACATCCCGCGAAGCTTCCAACTCACTATCCGGACCAGCAAATACTACCAATGGAAAAAAAATCGACAAGAGCAACCAAGATAGAGGCGCATACCCAACTAAGCAAGGCCAAAACCTCATCTTCGAGAACACGCAGCGCGACGCCAACCCCGAGTACATGATTGCACCGGCGGAAAAAAAACGCTCAGCGAATATTAAGGTCAACATCATGACCTACAACATCGAAAGCGCCAAAGAAGCGGAGCCGTCAGTCAAGAAAAAAATGACCAGAGCTGGACGACTGGCCAACGAGTGGCGGGGGCCGATCATACGACGTCAGCTACAACATCGCGGACTACACCTTATTGAGATCCACGAAAGAAGGAACGAGCGACGAGCAGCCACCAGCAACGGGTACCACATGATCAGCAGCCCACGCCACAACTACAACAGCGAAGTGTGGGCCAGACTTACGCTACCATATGCTACACCACCAACGGGGCCACAATTCTTCGAACCATCCCAGGCCACGGCTACTCATCGCGCGGACCCATGCGAAGGCATTCGGCCACATCGTCTGCGTTGCGCATGCACCGCACAAAAAGAAGAACGGCAAAGAACGAAACGAATTTTGGGAGACCTTCACCAAGCAAGTATCGAAGTTCAACCCGTCAATGATCTTCATTGGCGCGAACGGGCGAGCGGAATCTACGACATCACAGAGGGCTGGATGTGCAGGACTACAACAGCAACAATATGAAATTGGACAGCGACTACACGAACTGGCAGCGTCTGCACACATGCCCATCGCCAATACCAACAGGTCAGACGGCAAAAATCACAAAAAAACGTGGAAAGACGCCCATGGACACGCACGTCGCATCGACTACATCGTGCTAAGCGAGCAGCTACATCAAGCCGTGACAACATGTGCGCCGATGCCAGACCTAGAGACGATAGACAAAGCACGCCAAAGCAGACCAACCACGAGAAGATTACTCCAGTGCTCGCACATGTTGCCTGCCAAACATCTACCAGGGCCAGCAGGAAGCTGCTCCCAAAGACCGACAACGCAAAGCTGACGCGAGGGGGCGATCAACAAGTTCAAGCAGATGCTTGATGCGACGGTGATCCCCGGCTGGCATGCCAGCCTCGACCAGCGCGCCGACTTCTACGCGCTCAGCATTATGGGGGCAGCCACTGCAGCATTTCCCAAAAGCCAGCACAAGAACATGCAAGAGTACATTCCCGACCAGATCTTCGCTTTCATCATTGACCGACGTCCGCTCGTCACGCTACTACGGAAGGCAGCGCAGCATGGACGACAGCACCACCTCGTTACTAGAAGAATCATCAAAGAGATAGCCTACACAATCGAACACCCGACAGTAAGCTCACCGAGAAAGTACACCGACCAGCACTACAACGGACTTATACGACTCGCTATCGACGCACAGCGGGCCAACATCAGCAACGAATCCAACGGATGTTTCCACGCTGCACGAGATTGGTACAATGACACCCGGGAAACATCATCACGACTGGTCAACGGCGACTACGGCGAGCTCCTCAACTTGCAAGCTACACGTGCAGCAGATGCGAGGCACAAACATGAGCCATACCACGAATGGAAACGAGTACAAGCTTCTACTTTTCGGTGGGCGCAGGCGCCGCAAGACACGGACATTCCCTATGACGATGGACAGCAACGGCGAGGTCATGACAGACGCTGCGTCTAAGCGCAACGATGCCGCCCACCACTTCGGCAACATTGAAACTGCAGCATCCATGACAAAGACCGACATTCAACGCGATGCTACAACGCGGACGACATCTGCGACAGCAATACGGTACGAAGCATCGACAACTTCGCCAGCATCTACGAGCTCGAAGAACAACTGGCGCGGTGCAAACTCGTACGGGTTGAGGGCCTGACGAAGTTGCCGACGACCTTGCCCGCGCAGCACCTCGACAGATGGCGCGCCACATGCACCCGCCCATTACAAAGACTGCACCGTTCATCCGAGAAGCAGTGACGCACACATGATCGCGAATGTCACACTTCTGGATAGGGAAAGGGACCGAAAAAATGCTACAACACCACCGATCAATATCGCTCGCCAACATCATCATCAAGCACCACTACAAGTACTTACGCCAGTGCATGAAGCACTTGCTACCTGGGCTAATCTTCAGCACTCAGATGGGAGGCCGAAACCACTACGGCACGGACTACAAACAACTCATTATGCGGTTGACCTTCAACCTTGCAGCCGCGGTAGTAGCCACGCGTTTGGTACACAATATAAAGATAAACTCCAACGACATCGACGACCTGATCGGCCACGTGGACATCCCTCAACGCATGCAACCCGCTATTCAGGCCCTCGTGAACAACGACGGCATCGTCAGCACCCACGTAGACAACAAGCAGATGCTCTCGATGCTGACCGAAGCTCACCGCAACACATGGTCCTTCACAGAGCGCGACTCAGACTACGCAACACCAAGACTAAGAACACGTCCAGGAGTACCGATCACATTCAACGCGTTGATGTCCGCAGTTGCGAAAGAACACCACGAAGAGGCCATCAGAGCGGACGCCACCGTCATAATACCAGTCAACCCACCAATATTCAGCATAAACCCCGAAGACCAGCACGTGACGACAACATCATTCGTCGACGATGTGCAAGCTATGGCAACGGTCATCGACGGCAATGCGATCGAGTCAACCGTCACAACCATGTGGGGGATACTGATACGAGCGACACGATCACGAGGACTCCCCATCAACACCACCAAGTCCAACTACCTCGTTTTCGCCAGCAACAAGGATGAACAAATCATTGCGGGACAAATGCTTATCGACCATAAGCAGTACGCGGATGTGGGGGGTGACAGACACTAGCGCGCGCTCGATCAAAGTCCTGGGCGCAATGGTGAACGATCGGAACGACTGCACCCAGGAAGCTGCAGCATGAGCACTTGCCCTAGAGGAGGCTACTACACCACTCCGGAAGACGGTGTTCAAGCGCGACAAGGGCACGAACACGGCCAAGATACATTACCTCAATGCTCTTCGTTACTCACGACTACTATACAACGCAGGTAGCTGGATACCTGCAAAAAAGACGGGCACGGACAGGATTACCACTGCCTGCACAGCGGCTGCGAGGATGGCACTGGGCACTGACCATCAGACAAGTCAGCGTGAGAAGATCGCCAACATCAAGATCACCAGCTGGGCAGGCATCGCGACACTCCCACAAAGACTCCGGCAAGCAAGGCTACGAGAGATTATGCGGCTCACCACCGCGTGCCCGACTGAACTAAGAGCCCTGCTTGACTACGACATCGAACACAACGGCAGATGGTCTACTGCGATTGCAAACGACCTCCACCACACCAAAACTTACACCAGCAAGCGCCACAACACGCCCAATCACAACGACATGCGAGAACGTATAGGCATGGTAAAAGACGAACCATCGAAATTCAAGAGTATGACCGCACATGCCTACAAGACAGCCATAGATTTCAACAAGGAAGAAGCAGCCACAGCTGCCTGGAGACGGCGCATCAGAGACATCTGCGACGGCACCACTATTCCGACGCCTGACAGCGAAGCCCCACAACACGATTGCAGATACTTGCGCTAATGATGCGGGCAGATCCTGAACGGCAAACCAGCGCACCAAAAGCACACGCGCGCGAAGCACAGTCAGCAGGGAAGCATCATCAATTACATCCACGAAACGACGTGCCAGGTCTGTATGAGGGAGTACTGGACGGTCAACCGATTGTACAAGCACATGTGCGCCAGCTGGCAGTGTGCATCACTCGCCATGCAGTTCTGCAAGCGACTCGGCGATGGCGCAGCAAACGGCATATCCGAGGAGATACGGCACATGCGGCGGACCAACAAAAACAAAGGAATACCCGAAGATTACGCAGAACGCCACTGCGTCCAACTCCACGGGCCACCACTTGCACAATGTACAGGCGCGAACGATTAAAGCATCTCGATGGTTCCTGCAGCAGTCTCTCTGCCACCACAAGCAGACGAAGAGCAAGACGAGCGACGAGGACAGATGGAAGGCGTCCTGTGAGGCGGTCAGCGCCCACGACATACGCGGCCGGGTACAACCGACGGAGAGACAGCAGAGCCCTGCAACGACAGGACACATCAGACTACGACAATCTTGATCAGCACTGACCAGAGTGCCACCAGTGACGACACTATGCGCATCGTCGGCGGCACCGGGCAGCAAGTAAACCTACAACACCGACGGGTACGCGCACTTACCATAGCTAACCACATGCGCCAGAAACACAACGACAGAAAGCCCGATCCCACCAACAACGCTACCCACGATGCTATACGGAATGGTACAACCGACGCCACGTACTACAATAAGTCCACACCGAGCCTAAGCAACAGCACCCAATTCCGCGACGAACAACACCCGTGGGGTAGAAGAGATTCCAGCAGACACGACTCTACGACCACCATGGAAGATAACGCGAAGATGCGAGACGCCATCGCCCTCATGTACATGCGCATTGCCAATGACACGGCCTGCTTGGTGAACATTGGACCAATGACGGCAACTGCTCCACATGAACTACAACATCTTGAGAGACACAACCTCGTCACCGTGACCGACCCATTCACCGCAAGCAAGCACTTTCTGCACACCTGGCGGCAACACGCAGAAGACACATCGACGGACAAGAGACTTGCGGCCTCAACGAATACGTCACCTACTACGACTGCTACGTCAGAGAGAGCGAGCATACGAGTCCACGAGCAGACCCCACAGCGCAGGGCGTAGGTTGGGGGATACTGTGACGCATGCATCATGGACGAGCAACATGTAGAACTCAAGTCCCATCGGGAAGCACGCAAACAGTCGCTTCCTGGGGCGCTGCATGGTACATGTCTGGGAGCACGCATCCCCTCAGACCATGGTCAGGTGACGAGAGTGAACCATCGCACCTCGGGGGGTCGTGGCATCTCCCCTCAGAGCCAACATCCCCTTCGGAGGGCTGTCTGGGGCTGAGGATGAGGGCCGCGGCTCCACAGTGCGAACAGGGGCTGCGTGCGGACCGATGGGCTCACGCCGTCTCGGTTTTGCTGCCCGTAACATGGGCGCATGAATACCGACGGAAGCAACAACCTCGATGGGCTCAGCGGCATCGAGCTCGCAGAGCCCTACACCACCACGAAGCACCCCCTTGGCGGTGGGCGCGCCTGCCCCTCGGCAGATGGCCTGGGGGGTGACGGCGACCGCTGAGGGGAGAAGAGGAGACGGACCCCCGTTGACAAGGCGCCCGTCGGGCACACGCCCGGGGCCCTCGGAGGCCTTCGTCCCCCCTCCTTTTCCAAAGCCCTGGGGGCGTCCTCCTCTCTCCCCCTGGCCTGGCCTCGGTTCCTCGGTCTCGTCGGGCTCGTTGGCCCCGCCTCCCCCCCCATCCTCTCGTGCCCAGGCAGCGCCCTCCCCCGACTTCGGCCTGGGCGGGGGCCGTGTGCGCGCGCAGCGTGTGCGGTCGCCTCGCTTTCGCCTCCCGCGCTCGGCTCGCTCGGCGTCGGCGCGTTCGGTGCGTGCACGGCGCGCGTCCGAACACGAATGCGCGGTGCCCGCGCGCGGCAGCGCGCGCTCGGGCGCCGCGGGGCCACGCGGAGGCCCGCGAGCGGCCCGCAGCGGCAGTTCCAGGCGCGGCCCTCGCGGGTCGGGGCCTCGCAGTCAGAGTGGCACCATCATTTTAAAAGTTTCTTGTATCGGATCCTACACCCTGCGAAATGCTTAAGAAATCATGGGTTAAGAAGTTCATGGTCTCAGAAGTTGAATAAAAACCCACAAATTCTATTCAAAACTTAGGATTTACATTGAAACGTTAAGAATGAACGAGACTCTGGCCGAAAATCTAAGTTTTCTTAAGCATCGCCTAAGGTGTACTTCCCGCCGGAAGTGAAGACAAAGAAGGAGGGGCCCAAGTATGCGCGTGGCCTCGTCGACTGGATCGCAGGAAATATTGAGCAGAACACCGAGCAGGGGCGCCCCCATACTATGCGCGGATTTGAGCGATGGCATGGGAGCTGCGCCGCCGCCGAGCTGCACGACGGTTCGGACAGAAGCTATTGGGGAAATGGGGGCGCGCACTGAACATCTGGCGGGACAGTTACTACGTGAGCTGCTGGAAAGCCACCACATGACAGCCAGAAGTGCCGAGCTGGGTCAATCTACTTGGTGCGGAGCATGCGGGGTGGAGACTCTCATTGACTACATGTGTGTACCTACCAGCCTGCGCTGCACTCGCGCAGGCACAATGGTGCAGCTATCGCGACGACCCCAACTGATTGGCACCAGAATGCGACGAGACCACATGCTCCTGCATCTACAAGTTCAACTACCTGCTTGGACGACGGCACAGAAACAGACGACACGTACAAAATGGGACAGGGACAAGATGCTTGAGACGTTCGATGGCCCCGCTGTGCGTGATGGTTGCATTCTTGCCGTGGACAAAAAGGTTGCAGCAGGATGAAGGGCTCATGCGAGGTCTTGCGTCGATGACGTGCCCAGTGCTCTGTGGGCAACACTCGAAGGGGTGATGATGGAGGTTGAAGAAGAGTACTTCACGGCGGAGCAGCAAGAGGATCATCGATACGCTGCTCTACAATTACACCGTCGGCAACTACTACGACAGCGTCAAGACTTTCGAGTTGCATTGGGCAGTACTAGAGGGGCAATGGTGAATAGTGTACTCGACGTCAGCCACGAACCTGTTGCTGCTGACCAACTCCCAGACGAAGAACGACGGATTCCAGAAGAACTGAGAGCCCTGTCTCGACATATGATGAAGCGAGAACGGATACTCAACAGGAAGTCATTTCAGGAGAGAACCATCAATGAGATGTGGGAGCAGTGGAGGAAAAGATATATATATATATATATATATATACATAAATATATGTATGATGTATATCGCCTGGCCAGACACGCAGCAGGTAGCAAGCTTGGCACCGAGCGGCGCCCCTATCTTGCTGCGCAGGCCGCGCCACCGACGGAGAAGGAATGGTTGGATCAGCTCTCACTCCCAAGGTGTGAAGGAGGCATGCAAGCTACCCTCATCCCGTCCTGGATCAACTTTGCCCGAGCCCGAGTCGATGAAGATTTGACTCCTGATTCGACCGGTCCCCTGAATGAGCAACTGAGAAACAAAAACAAGTCGGATGTTTGCAAACTCGAAAGATGGGCTCTGCGAGCTCCCAAGAGAAAGGCTGTTCCGAGCTGGGCCGCCCCTGTGGAGCTTTTAGCGATCCCTTTGGCCCTGCCCACGGTTGCCTCGTATAGAAGTCGTGCTCTGGGGGCTCCATAGCCCGAGCTAGATGCGCCAGTTGCTAGATCTCATTTGGAAGACGCGTGCCTCAGAATTCGAACCGGTATGCGCACCCCTGTCACCTGGCACTCCAGCATGGGGGTCTCTTGGGCAACAAAAGCCGACGGTGCCACTTTGGGGGGGGAGCCCGCGGGGCTTCGAACGATTCACCTCCTCCCTCCGCTCGGTAAGGGCTGGTGCTCCACCTACTCCTCGCCCCCAGAGATGCCACCCCAGGTGCTTGGTTTTTCACCCCACCGACGCAAGGATAATGCCATTGCCAATTCCTTAATCATGATGTGGCGTATCCGCAGAGCGGGCCGGATAGGACTGTTGCACCTACGCGATCTCACGAATGCGTTCGCGAGTGTGAAATGGGCAGACATGCGGGCCGATGCAGTGGAGCTGATGGAGGACGGCCTCGCGCGTCTAGGCTGCCAGCGTTTCGAGGAAGCTGCAGTGACGCTGCAGTGCGAAGTGGGCCCCCGTTTTTTCAAACCAGGATGCGGAGGCATGATGGGGACCCATACATCGTGTGGCAATTTGTCCAGAGCTTCCAGACCGCTATCCAGGATTGGGGAAAGCGTCTTGAGCGGGAGGGGTTGGTGCCCTCTGGGAGTTGGCCACTCAGCGCCCATTCCTGGATAGGGCCGTGGATGTGTCACTCAGCCTGTGCGCCGACGGTATGTTGAAGTTTCTTATCGGTGGGCCACACCAAGGGATCCAGGACCTTGCTCAGATGAGCGAGCGATCCAATGCCCTCCTGGATCAAGCCCTGGCCAAAATCGGTTGCAAGCAGAATCTGAGCAGGCGAGAATCATTCCTGTGCTTTCGGGGCCTGGGTCGGGGACCTACGCGCGTGCCCTCAGAATGCAAAGGGTCACCCTTCCCGCCCCACACTGTACCCACGCTGTGCATTTAGGAGGACGAGTAGGAGCTAATTGTAGCTATGCAGGTGAGTATGCATACCGCAAGAAGGCGGGTGCGGCGGCTTCCTACACCTTAGGGGCTGTTTGGTCTTGAAAGCATACCCGTGGAGGGTGAAGCGCCCACTTCTTATATGCTGTGTACAAAACACCGCGCTGCAAACTCATGAAGCCTATCTGCTCCAATCAACAGTATAATGAATTAGATCATTTAGTAGCACGGTACGCTAGGAGTGCGATGAGGCGAGCGACGAGAAACAGACACTGGACAACAGCATCGCGCACTCAGCACAACACAAGTACTGGAGCATTGGCGAGTGGCACCCACGAGCGTCGAGATGCGGGCGCGGCGCCTGCGGAGGCATCAGACCATGATCGCCCACCAGTGGAGGAATGGCCAGATTATCACCTCCATGTTCGGTCACTTCTCGTTTGAGGACGAACCGACGCTAATCCCGAGAGACCTGAACAAAAATATGCAAATCCGTGGGCACTCCAATTTCGAGAGGACTACGTGAGGGAGCAGATGGGCTTGATGGGGAGGGCGGGTATCTTGGGATGTGGATTCGTGCGGGGTGGTTACAGGTGTTCACCGATGAGGAGATGAATAAGGAATTGATCAATCAACATGTTACACTATTGCGGAAAGGAATGTATATGTCAGCAGTACCGCCACCAGAATAGCACCCATGCCAGTTGCCTACCCAAGCCACTACTACTGCTACTACAAACACAGGTGGAGGAGGATGGCAATGTGGGTTTGTCTTGGATGATGGAATATTGTGCACGGCTTGCTTTGACACATATAAGGCAGTCACACAACATAGGATGGATCAACATGGACAGCGTGACGTGTGGACTACAATAGTTACAATGAATGGGTGCCCTTTCTGCCTTGTCGTCTCCGGATGTGTGAAGACTGCACAGCGACATCTTCTCTCGAGTGTGGCCAGGGGTGGACAGTGTATTGTTCGCCCGAGATATATGAAAGCGACAGCATCCTGATCGGGTCGACCGCTATCTTTGTGAATATCGGGCCCAACCCTTTGAACAGCTACAAGAGCACTTGCAGAGCCACGGGCCACCATTCCAAGTACTATCAGAGCTGATATCGGCACGGCGACATCGATGTTGCAATGTCCTTTGCTGTCGCCGCCCCCTGCTTGGGGCCTGAAGAGAGGTGAACCCAGCTCAGGCTCAGGCGGACCAGCTCGCAAGGTGCAGATCCAAGAGCTGCTCGCCAAAGGAGAGGGCGTGAGCACAGTCAAGAAGTTGCTCATCGTCCTCGCAACGCTCAATTTGACGAACGCGGCCGAGATCAGGGACATCACAGGCATACTGTGGAATACGGTGCTCGTCGACGCAAAGTCGCCCATCGCAGTCGAGATAATGGCCCAAAGGGAAGTCACACCACGAGGCCACCAAGACGGCCAACGGAGACCCTGCCGCTCAAGAACGCCTTGGGCCGCCGTACGTACACATCTTCGCAGGCCTCATGCTCGGCTTGTCTTCGCTCGAGCCAACCAACAAGCAGTGCCTGACAGGTCTGGACGAAGGAGGTGGTGGCGGAGGGCAAGACTGCCATCGATCTGTTGGGCAAAGCGATGTACTGCAAATGTGAGGCAACCAAAGTCAAGGACGGGAAACCAGGCCTGGCGAAGGTAACGATTGCGATGCGTACGGAGTTCGGCACTGTGCAGACGGCGATAATGGCGGCGCTGGTGCAGAGTGGCGGCGTCAAGAAGCACGGCTCAGCTCCCAGGGCCCCCGGGAGCGGGCCGCACAGGACCTCCTCGAGGTGCTCGAGTGTACGTCGACGGGCAGCAAGGTGAAGCAGTAAGACACACGCAGCCGCCGAGGCTGACGGCAGTCCAATGTGTGCAGATTGCACAGTTCTCCCATCGGCTTCTGCAGATGGTAGAGCGAGGAGTTGTGACGCTGGAGGCCGCGCTACGACACCCAGGGGTTGCAGCCAGCAGTTGGAGGCTGCAGCCGCCCGAGAGGCGGAAGAGAGGGAAGGGGAAAGGGGGGTGGGTGAGTGGCCGTGGTGTTTCTCAGGCCGCTGAGCCTTCTTATGGGAACAAAACTCACCCACCCACGTGAACCTAAGTTTTGAGCATGTTCTCTTTTTAGAAGAGGTCTGAGGCTGGATGTAGGAAGTGAGCCAGTCGAGCTCTAGACGGTGGGAGTGGCCATTGTGTCCCCACCGTCCAGGGCGGGGTGGCTCGCCCCGCCCTTCAGCTTCAATAGTCTCTCGTGGTTGTGATGGTGCGGGGAGGCCCCTCAGCTCAGTCGGCAAACGAGGGTGCCGCAGACCGCCTGTGCAGTGCTGCTGCCTGCACAAGTGGCCCCCAGAAGTTCCTTGATAGGTCCTCAGGGCGAAAACAAGTTTCAATCTGAATGTTACAAACTGGCAAATCCAGCCAGGTTGCCCAGGCATCTAACACGAACAGACGAACCCAGTGCCCCCAGAGTTCGATTCCGATCCCTACAACAATTCATTTCACTGCAGAAAATTGTCCTTTAGGAGGCAACCGTCTGAGAAGCCTCAACCGTACAAAAAACATTTCTGGGGCATCAGCGCCGCGGACCAACTTGACTGCTGCATTCTGACATTTCTAAACGGTGCTAGAGCAGCAATCAACGTGACGGTTGCGCCCTGACAATCCTAAACCGTACCAGAAGACCATTCCTGGGGCTTCAACCATACGAGCATTTAAAACTGCTGCAAACGTTTGGCACGAATGTGCGCGGCGCTGAGGCGAGACCCGCATTTTGAAAAGGAACCGCTCCATCCTTGAAACTGGTCCGAACGTTGAAGCCGAATGTGCACGGCGCCACAGCGAAAACCACATTTTGAAAACGTCCCACTCTCCGCCCTTGAACATGTTGCAAACTTTGAACGAACGTGCGCGGCGCTGAGGCGAGAGCCACATTTTCGGAAAGGCCGCCCGCCATCCCTCCGTGGAACTGCTGGAAATCTCGGTCGAAAGCGGTGAGGAAGTCTCGGGCGACACGCCGGGCCCGCCCTGCCGACGTCTAGGGGCGCGACAGGGAAGAGTTATCCACAAGGATCACGGGTGAAGGAGGCCCGGGGAGGAGGAGGACAGGTCACTGCACCGACCTTGCAGACGTGCTGCAGCGGATTGTTGCATGGATGTGCGTGCGTAATGCAAAACCCCGGAACGGCGAGTGAAAAACGAAGTGAAATTCGCGTGGATTGCTTCTTTTCTTCATTCCCGGCCAGAAAAAACCTCACGAAATTCACCTCGAAATCCGAAGCGAGATTCTCCAGGACACCCCGGGCCCATCCCATCGTTTTCCAAACGAAATCCGCTCTGCGATGTTGGCGCCATGAGACAGGGGAGGACAGGGAAGGAGGAGGACGAGGAGGCGGAGGAGGACGAGGAGGCGGAGGCGGAGGAGGAGGAGGAGCAGGAGGAGGAGGAGGAGGGGGAGAAGGAGGAGGACGAATAGGCACCCTCACCCATTCTGAGCAGCAGGGGCACCGGGCTGATCACCCTCCGCCCTCCGCCTCGCCGCTGGCGGGCACGGCCCCTGGCGCAAACAAGGCCCACGGCCCCCAGCCAGCCTCCCCCTGGCCGTTAGGTTGGGCATGTCCCCCTACAGGCGGATTTTGGACGAACAATAGAACATAGCTCAAAAATGCACCCCAAATGGTCAAACATTGTCCAAAAAGAATCGTCCCCACCGTGTTTTGTTCTACTATTTTCGAAGATTCCTCCTGTGGAGGGATAGGCCTGACCTAATCCTAGGGCCCGCGGCGAGGGCCAAGTGCTCGTTCTGGCGGCCCTCCTCGAGCCAGTCGCTCCAGTCGTGCCGCGACGCTGCGCCGAACGAATCCGTCGGCCTGCCTTGGAACCGAACCGATTCACAATGAGGAACGCGCGTCAAGCTGGAAGATCGAACGGATCCGTGAGGCCAGCCCTAGGATCGGGGCGATCGACATGGGTACGGAAGTGTGGGCACAATGCCCAACAAGACGTCTCGTTGATTTCGAACCGGGCTCTCTGTCCGCGCCGCCGCGGGCGTTGTCCGTTTGAGACAGAAGGCCGCCTGCCCAGCAGCGGCCGCTGCCAGTTTTGGACAACATCTGCTGTTGGGCATCGCGCCCATGTCTTCCGTACCCGTCGTTCATTTCTAATCGTGCTCATTTCAAATGATGCTCGTTTCTAAGTGCTCCTGCCCCCCTAATTAGTGGCCATGAAGAGGCCCAAGATAGAACAATTAGGAATGAACAGATCTGGCCCCCTAAAAGATCAAAGAACTTTCGAATACTTCGAAATGAACCATGTGTACCCATTTCGGGCGTCCAGACGGGAAGGTCCCCGCAAGCGAGCATCTCCTGAGGGATCTCCGGAGCCCAACTGCTCGATGTCGGCCCCCTGCCCTGGGCCGTCCTGCTCGGCCGCCCGAGCCGCCGGGTGCTCACCCAGGGGGGGGGCCTCCCGGCCCGCAGGCCTCCGTCGAGCACGACGCACGCCCGACGCCCCCCCTGGCAGCGGCTCCCAGCGGGAGCCTCTTCGCGGAGCTGCGGTGCGATCCGCTCCTCCTCCGGATGGGGCCGGGGAGGTTCCCCTGCGCCGTCGGCCTCGGATCGAAGAACTGGTCTGCTCGGGGAGTGGGCTCGGGGGCCGCAGGCCACAGCACTCGTGTCCTCCGCGGCGGACCGATGGCGTCCCTGGCCATCCCTCCTCTCACACCCGCCCCCCCCCCTCCCAGGGGTGGAACTGTCGGCGGCGCGCCGAGGGCGAACAGGAGGGGGGGCGGGCCTTCTCAGAAGGCAGCGGGGCTTCCAGAAGCCCTCCTGCCCTCTGGCCGTTCTGAGAGGCCCTCTCTGTTTAGAAACCTCTCAAAGGCCCGAGGCCTTCAGAGCCTTCTAAGAAGGCCCGCCCCCTCTGCCTTCCCCCCTGGGCGCGCCGCAGATTCATATCTCCGCCTCCCCCCCACGGATGGCTCGAGTCAGATGTGGCTACTGCAGCTGTTCCTCGGGCCACCTCTCGAAGGAGGGCTCGGCCTGGATCAGTCGACGCAGGGAGTGGACATATCAATGCGGCAACGACAAGAAGGACAAGGAGGAGGAGCATCCGCAGGGCGAGATGGAGCAGGTGAGGGAGGAGCCCGCCTGGCACATCGCCAACACGCAGTCGGCAGCTGTCAATGCTATCTACGCAAGCCCATCGCACAACGCAGGGCAACCTACACGGAAGACTACATTGCGGACAGCCCGTCCAGACCGAGGCGCATCGGAAACGGGCTAGCTACCCAAGCTTCGCTACGAAATCTTTGCCACGTCGTAGATGGGCATCACTGCATTGTCGTCAGGCTTCGTGAATGGCTTGAGCGCTCTGATGATTGCCTCAACCACCTCCGACGGCCCATCGACGAGCACCTTCTGCTTATTCTTGATGTAGACCACCTCGGCGGGTCTCTTGATCCGCCTCGTGCCCCACAGCCTGTCTGGCACCTTGGCCTCGCACTGGTTTAGAGAAGCGGAGCGCCATATCGCCTGGGTCTCCGTCACCGATACCCAGGAGCCAACCACCTGGCGCA
This sequence comes from Prorocentrum cordatum, assembly GCA_963575745.1. NCBI lineage: Eukaryota > Dinophyceae > Prorocentrales > Prorocentraceae > Prorocentrum > Prorocentrum cordatum. The sequence goes on from CAUYUJ010000547.1 coordinate 326,352, forward strand.
GGAGCTCGAGCTGCTGCTCCTCCTTCAGCGCGTCCTGCTCGTCGCTCAGCGCCTCTAGAGGAAGAAAGACTGCATCAGCAGAAACTTTCGACTGTCCGCGCGGATTTCTTGACTCTGCGCAGGGGCGGCACCAGAGGCGCCGCCAGGTGGCTCCAGCGCAGACCCAAGAAATCCGCACGGACCGTCGAACGTGTATGCTTATGCAGCTTCTTCTTCTTCGAGCCTCATTGAACTGGATGGTGAATTCCCTCGTGTCCATCGTGGCCCGCCGAATCTGAGGGAACGGCTTGTGCGTGACCCAGTGCCCGCCCTCGCCGTCGGCCTCGCCCTCGAAGTAGAACTGCTCCCCGGGCTTCGTCGGCAGCATCGTCAGCACATCTTGAGTTAACTGCCAGTCAGTCAGCGCGACGGGGTCTGGCCGATGCGGGTCTAAGCGGCAGGACCCCATCAGAATCCACTGCGCGATGGTATAGTCCTTGTCGTCCTTCGTCCAAGCCGCTGACGAGATGATGTCCATGCCAGTCTTCTGATCCTTGTCGAACTCGAACCGAATCTTGCCCACTGCTTTGGAGGGGCGTTCCTCCTTCACTCGTTTCTTAAACGCCTTTGTCTTGGAAAGCTTACCTTCCTTCACCTTCTGCCGGTCTTCAGCACTTTCAATCACCATGGACGCTTTGTCGCTATATGGCAACCGGAGCCCATTGCGCGCGTTGATCGTCGTGCTGTCGAACACCAGCTCCCAATTGTTCGACTCGTGTAACTGCAGGAGACGCTTCTGCAGATGTGACAAGAACGACCCCTGCCGCAGCGTCTCCTTTTGGAACAGGCCCAGAGTGACGTGCCTTATGACTGGCGCCCGGTCCGCGTCGACGACCAGCTGCGGCCAGACTAGATGAAACGACGACTTCAGCATGTCTTTGCCCTTATTGTATCCCGACGCGCTATAAACCAGGACCTCAAGATAATCCAGCTGCGGATACACCATGTGGATGGCATGGGCTCGCCGCCTCATCATCTCACCTGGATCCCCGTGGACCTTGTCGCCTGTTCGCATTGGCCTCTTTATGAGCAAGTCGTCGGGCGGGCGCGGCTTTTGACCAGCCGGTAGCTCACCCTCCCAGTCCGTGCGGCACTGGACGTCCAGGTCCTCGATAAAGGGAAATCTGGGCGTCTGCCTCTCCGACATGTAGTGGTACATCCCCCGCAAGAAGAGCCAATCGATGTTCTCAAACAACTGTTTTTGCACCTCTGGCGAGTCAGGGAAGTACCACTTGCCTGTGGTGGTGAACACGTCCGAGGCACCCATCAGGCTGCAGTGCGTCATGTTGTTACCCGTGGTCTCGTACAGGAAGAAGAACTGCCTAATCCGCCGACCCCTTGTGGGTTTCCAGTCGTGTGAGATTGCCTCCCCCCAACGAATTCCTCCCTGGGGACCAATCCTGGAATTTGACCCCCCTTGGCCGAGGACGACCCCAGCACGAGCGCGCCATGGGAGGATTCAACATGGCCCCCACACGGCCAAAGAAGTCCTCAAGACGCCGCAGGAGGCCTCCAAGAGGCTTCCCAACAGCGCACCAAGAGGCCAAAGTCTGGAACTTTCCTTAGGTGTTCGAAGGTTTTTTGGCTGTCTCGCCTGTTCGGCGTACTGACGCTCCAAGACAATCCAAGAGACCTCCAAGATCGCCCCAAGACGGCCCCCAGACGGCCCAAGAGGCGCCCAAGAGGTCCCCAACACGGCCCAAGAGGCTCCCAAGGTGGCTCCAAGAGGGGCCCCAGAGGCCAACCACGAACCCGAAATTCCAGCCTTGCGACTCGAGAGGGCCCCAGAAGACCCCAAGAGCGCCACAAGAGGCTTCCAAGAGGCGTCCAAGAGCGAAACGAGACCCAAAAGAGGCCCGACAAGGCCCCCTGTCAGGCTTCAAAGCTGCCTCCAACAGGCTCCCGAGAAGCTTACGACCCCTCGAACACTCAAGAGCCCTCTGACCCACTAAAAAGCACTGTGGTGGGATGGGCCGAAGGCGATGCGACATTCAACGGGTCGGGAGCCCGAAAACGGTTTTCAAAGGCCGACATCGATGACCCCCCCCCCAGGATCGACAATCGACACAAGGCCATTCATTACACTTGCCCCTGGGCCCCCGGCTGCGGCAAGCGCTCTTCTCCTCCTTCACCTCCCCCTCACCTTCCCCTTCCTCCTCCTCCTCCTCCTCCTCCTCCTCCTCCTCCTCCTCCAACTCCTCCTCCTCCTCCTCCTCCTCCTCCTCCTCCTCCTACTCCCTCCTCCTTCTCCCCATTGTTGTCCTCCTCGTTCTCCTCCTCTTCCTCGTCCCTTCTCCTCCTCCTCGTCGTCGTCCTCCTCCTCCTCCATTTGTTTTTTGGCCTTCGCTCGTCCGACGTTGTTTGTTTTTTTTCCGCTCCTGCTCGGAGGTCCCACCAGAAACAGCATCCCCCAGCCCCTAAGCTCAAACGGCTCTGACGACGACGATGATGACGATGGCGATGAATATGGAGATAGTGACGGCGGTGCTGATAATGATGCTGATGATGGTGGTGGTGAGATGCTGATGACGATCATGATGGTGATGGTGATGCTGAAAATAATGATGATGATGATGCTGCTGCTGATGATGATGGTGATGCTGATGATGAAGCTGATGATTATGACGATGATAATGATTCTGATACTGATGCTCATGCTGGTGATGATGAGGAGGAGGCGGATGTGGCGCAGGCCTGTAGAATCTCCTCGAACTTTGGCATGTCGCATGCTTTCACATGCTTCTTGATGTACCAGTCACTGCCGCTCTTCTTCTGGGGGAAGAGGTGCTCGATGGTGGAGGGAGCGCGGAAGTCGCTCTGCAGCGCGCCCTGCAGCTGCGCCTTGAAGTCCCAATGTTGAAACATCTGCTCGACAATCTCTGTGGCCAAGCCTTTGAGGTGGTTGAAATTGAGCCCCGGTTGACGCTTCATCCCCCACTCCTGCCGCATCCTGGCCCTCTTGTCGGTCAAGTACTGCCTGTCCTCCCTCTTCATGTTGATCCCGGCCGCAACCCGCTCGAACATCGGGTTCGAGAGGTGCAGCAGCGTGTGGAAAGAGGTGATCCCGTACTTGTCGCAGAGGTTGCTCTTGATGTCCTTCCAGAGCCCGTCCTCCCTGTGGCCCAGGTTCATCGGGTCCCACCTCTCCTGGCCCCGGAGGGGCACCTGCCCCAGCGGCAGCAGCATCTTCCGCCCCGCGTGGCGACCGAAGTCGTACTCTATGAAGCGCCACTCGTGGTAGTTGCTGCAGCGGACAAAGTGCTCGAGAAGCTCGCAACCCTCGAAGGAGGTGCTCACCACGTTCACCTTTAGGTCGGGCATGTCCCCCTACAGGCGGATTCGGGGCGAAGAATCCATAATATCCGAAAAATGCCAAACATATCCAAAATCATACAAAAACAGCATCCCCTGACTACTTTTGCACAGTCCTCCTGTAGAAGGACACGCCCGACTTAAGTTCACCTCGTTCCGCTGGTACTGCAGCTTCAGGTCGTCCCAGTCGGGGTCCCGCGGGCGCGGGGGCTCCGGCGGCTTCCCGGCGGCCACGAAGAGGATGCCCGTGAGCTCTATGCGGCCCCCCTTCGCACCCTCGGGGCAGAAGATGCGGCCGTACTGGTCCACGTCCACGCGGCGCCTCTCCTCGAGCGCATTCTTTTCAGCAGGGGCCAGTCCACAAGGAACCTTCCATAAGAAACCAAAGCCTGAGACCCCAGGGCGTGCATTGATTTTTGGTGTTGGAACGTCACGCTTTCCATCGCAAAACCATCGAATTCCAAAAGAAACCCAGGGCACCCTGGACCATGCAGGGTGCTTCTTGGCATGGGTTTCCACTGATCTACGGCCAATGACGGGCATCGTGGGGGGAGGAGAGGGGGGAGAGGACGGGAAGGGGCAGAACGTGGCCCCCCCAGACTGGGATGCCGGGCGCGCTGAAACAGTGCCGGAGACGCACTGGAGGGGGGGAGGGAGGGCGTCGCGTTATGGAGGGAGTGGAGGGTAGTGGTCATAACTCGCGTTATGGCCCAGAGTGTAAAACAACATGCCCAGCGGTGCCAAGAAGGAGAGAGAGAGATACGATGATGACGATGATGGTGATGATGATGATGATGCTGATGATGATGATGATGTTAATGATGATGATGATGATGATACTGATGATGATGATGATGAAACGCCCAGCCCATTTTCCGCCAGGAGTGCGAAGCGATGCTATCTCTGGTGTCGACAAGTCTTCCGACTTTGCAATCACAGATCAGACAGACTCGAGCTCGAGGAAACGCTTAACATCAAGCTAAGCGGGCACCTGATCCATGTTGTTCTGCAACTTTAAAAGGAGAGGGCGGCGGTGGGGCAGACGGTTGGCCAGGAAAAACTACAGATCGGTGTTGACGGCGTGTTTCGGTCTTTTGCATATCATTAATCAGCAAGCTTATACACATGAAACGCCCAGCCCATTTTCCGCCAGGAGTGCGAAGCGATGCTATCTCTGGTGTCGACAAGTCTTCCGACTTTGCAATCACAGATCACACAGACTCGAGCTCGAGGAAACGCTTAACATCAAGCTAAGCGGGCACCAACTCTTTTTTGCACAGAACAACTCTTCTTCCAAAAACGCTACTGGCTTCAGCCGCACCAAATTCTCTGTATTCGCTGAACTTTCTTTTCGGCAAGCGCGAGCTGGAAGCATCGGACGATGTTAGTGCACAAATCAGCTGGATAAGCCTCGGCCAGGAGCGTGCGAAAAACGCCGTCAGCATTTTTTCCCTGCAACTGATCATGCGGACGGCCCGTGCGGGAACAGATCCCGCGGGGGCCTCGACAGAGGCAATGCAACGGCTGGAGGTCTACGTGATCGTATATAATGCGAGTGCGTTTTCGGCAAGACTGGCCGAACTGGCAGAAATCCAACACGACAGAGCGACATGTTCTTTGCAATCTTATGAATTGAGGCGTCAGCCAAATTCTAGACATGTGAGGGTTCTCGATTGCTACCGGCAAGCGCACGGCTTGGCACAGCATAAACAGCGAGGCTGAAAACTTCATCAGGGCGTTGCCGACTCTGACCTTTTCAGCGTCACGAGGCGCTAGGTCGGGCAACCCCATCACGTGCAGGTCACTCCGCAAGGGCGGGGGCCCTGGTCGGATGTCCCGTGCACGGCTCCAGCTGTGGCAAGGGGTGCCCAGCCAGATGGCAGCAATCAGCCCGTTGTTGACCCATCCTCGCACCAGGCGTTGCACCCGCTGGCGAGTGAGGTCATACTCATCTCCCCAGCGGATGTCCCACTCAAAAATGGCATAGCCCAAAACATGCTGGCGACGTCGCCAGGCTCGGCTGAGATTGCCGGAGCCGCTGAACACTTCGAGCGCTACGGCCCCGCCCGCACGGGCGGCAAAGGCCGGCAGCGCTCGCAGAGGATGTCGCCAATCTTCTTGGCGCAGGCGATGGCGTGGTCGAGGAACGGCTGCGGCAGCTTGGCCAGCTGGTCGGCGATGCGGCCTCCCTTGCCGCACCTCGTCACCGAGCTGTCGCTGGCCCAGCGGCCGCGGGCCTTCACCTCCGCGATGCCGCGACGGCCGCTGGCCAGGTCGGCGGACGCTCCGCCGTGTCGCAGCTGGTACAGGCCTGGTGGGCCCTCGAGGCCCAGCTGCTGGCCCGCCGTGCGGAACGCCTGTGCCAGCTGCACGTGCCGCACCTGGGCCACGAGACCCTTGTCGTCGACGCTGGCCTTGAGCAGCTCCAGCACGTCGCCGATGAAGCGGTAGAACGGCAGGTCGCCCAGCACGCTCTCGTTGAAGGCGCCGGTCTTGCTGGGCGTCTCCTCCTCCATGGGGAACAGCACGAGCGACCACGCATCGTGACCCGCCGCCCGCACCGGCGGCGCCACCTGCCGCCCGGTCAGCGACATCAGCTCCACGGGGCGCAGGTAGAACACGAACATCACGATGATGAGGCGGGCAGCGTGCAGGTCCTGGTTCGCCACGAGCTTGTTTGCCACCGCGCAGGCGACCTCCCATGGCAGCGGCAGCCGGCTCCGAGGCGGCACCAGTCGCCTCCACCCCTTCAGCGCTCGGCTGAACCGGGGCAGTCCGGCGACGGACAGGAGCCGCGGGTAGTAGTACAGCAGCACCGCCTTGAGCCTTGTCCCCTCCTGGGCGTCGCCGCCGTCGTAGTCCTGAGCGGCCTTGAGGCGCAGGCCCAGGGTCTTGGAGAACCCCCTGAACTCCACGAGCACCGACTGGTAGACCCGCTGGTTGTGGTCGCCCACGCTCTCCCTCTCGAGCAGCGAGAGGCCCTCGCCGTCTGTCGCGCGCTTGTCCTCGGGGAACTTCGCTTGCCGGACAGCGTCACGCTCCCCCCTCGTGGCCAGCACCTCGGGCCGAGGCTTGGCGGGTCTCGCCGATGCCTTCGCCCGGGCTTGCCTCTGGGTCGGCCGCGGCCGCGGACCAGCCTGGGACAGTGCCGCTGCTCGCGACAGGGTGAGCGGCTCGCCCTGCACAGGTCGCCGCTTCGCAGCCCCGCCTGGCCTCACCAGGCTGCCGGTCGCCAGAACCGCATCCCCCGAAGACGGCAGGGTCAAAGCACCTGCGAGTGGTCGCGGGAGGCCGGTCGTCATCCGGCTCGGACAAACCTGGTGGAGGCCGAAAGTGCCCAGGTTTGAGCCCAAATGGCTTCGGCTGATAGCGACGCGAAGGCTCGTCGGCCACATTCAACTCAGACCGAATCCACCGAACTCGAGGATACAAATCGGCCGCAAACACCGTCGCCGCCCACTGCCTGCACACTCTCATTAAGGCCACGCTCGACGATCGGCCCTTCTCAAGGGCCAGGACCTCGGACATCCCGTCGGTCAGAAACAAAATCCGCTTGCCAAACTCGCTTAAACCCCGGCTCGCATGTCGGACCCCCCAGACCAGAGCGCGCCCTTCCAAGATGGGCATCGCCTCCCGCCGCATCCAGCGGCCGGCCGAAACGGTGGTCCAGGATCCCTCAAGGATTTCGGGCCCGATCTCCGGGACAGCCCCACTCCGATCCGCCTCGCCGAGGGCTTCCAGGTGCCGAGCCGTCCCGACACGATCCAGGTCGTCCAGACCGGCCGCCGCGGCTAAGTTCAGCTCCTCCCGGAGCGAGGCGTCTCTCGGCCGAACGCGATCCTCGGCCCCCCGCGAGAAGCGCCACCGGTCCGACCACCGGCCAGCCTCCGCGATGGACTGAGTGTCACGCTCAGCCAAGCAAACCCCCCGACCCCAAGGGGAGGCGTCTGTACACCGCACCTTCGAGCTCCAATCGGCATCGAGGCGACGACGGAGGAGTGGGAGGAGACCTACTGCCCAACGAAGCTCCCTCCGCACGGCAGCCCACAACCTACGGCGAGTGTCGGCCCCCCGCTGACTGAAGGCATACGCGGCGGAGAACACGCACAGGGCCTCAGGCCGAATTCGAGCGGCAAACGTGAAATGTCCAATGATGGCCTCGAGGTCCCTACCAGTAGCGAAGCCCCTCTCTAGGAGCCCTTCTATGCCGAGACGGAGCCTCCACGCTCGGCGAGGGCTCACACGAACCTGAGGGCACTCGTCACTAAACTCCCAACCCAAAACGGACCCGCCAACCGAGCTCTCACGAGGATGCATGCAGAGCCCCGCGGTGGTCAGGGCGTCTAGAACGGAATCGGCCACGGCATCGACCTCACTGGCCTGACGCCCGATGGCCGCGAAGTTGTCCACGTATTCCGTGTGAGCAAACCCCGAGCGGCCCAGACGCACCCCGGGCTTCTTATCCGAGAGCTTGTTTGAAAGGGACACGCCGGGCTGCCGAAAGGCATGAAATTCGTGAATTCGCTGGCACCACCACAAAGCATGGTTCCAACCCATCGGCACAACACGCAGGTGCGGGTACACGAGCTGGGTCGGAGAGACAGTGGCGCCGTCGAGCTCAGAGATTCCAGCGAGTCCGGCCGTGACAGGGCGGAGACAGAATAAGGGGACGAGCTCAGGAGGGAGGAGGAGGTGGTAAAAGGCATCCTGGATGTCGACCTGGGCGAGGCACACTGGGGGCCCCGGGTCAACCTCGAGGGGCGCAAACGATCCGCCAGTGGCCAGGTCGACCGGATCAGGAGAGGCGAAACACAAGTTGGATAAACGCGCGTCGACAATCAATCTTTGCTTGCCGTTCTTTTTTCCAAACAGTAAACAGGCCTACCCGCGGCGATCCATGCCGCCTCCACTCGAGCATGCCTGCGCCGTCGAGGGCCGCAAGGGGTCGCGCATACCGGCGCGGCCTCCCCTGCAGCGAAGGATCGTAGTATGGGCGCTTCAAGGCCGACTCGGCCACCCGCGCCGCCGCCTCCGATGGAGGCAAAACTTTGTCTTTTAAAAAGGCATCGACTACCATTGGACCCTCATCCCCGAGCAAAGTAGTCAGCGCTCGAGGACCGTCCCCACCAGCAGGCAGAGACAAAAGAGAAATGTCGAGCCGTGCGACAGACACCTTCTCGCCGGTGTAGCTGCGCTTGGCCAGGAGCTCCGCGAGGGCTCCCTGGCGAGTCAGGTCGGCGGGCGGCCGTCCGAGCTCAGCTACCGCAGCCTGGATCATCCCCAAGCTGCGCTCCTGCCCGGCACTGGCCCGCTGTCCCTGAGGTTGCGGATCAGCAGACCCGCGGTCGAGCTCGTTCAGCGTGATCGCGCAGCAGCGAGCCCAGTCTTCGCAATGGGCTCGCTCCCCTCGGCGGCGTTGCCCCCGACGAGACTTTGGCTGGCCGCCATCGTCGCTGCCCGTGCTCGGCAGGCGGTAGTGAGGCAAAGGAAGCAGATCACGGTTGACAACCCTGCCCTCATGTGAGCCACGTACATCGGCCGCGCTGGGGCTCATCTCCAGCGGCCCCCCTGCATACTCGCCGCGGGATCGGGGGCTCCCGCGGCGGCCCCCTTCACTGGTCACGCTTGCCCGCGAGTCGCCGTTCCTCGCGGGCTTTCCTCATCTGCTTCATGATGCCAGAGTCCCGCTCCAGCTCGGAGGCGACGTAGGTCAGCAGCTCGGGCGCCACCATCACCTCGCCGTACTCGCGATGCTTCCCCGAGAAGACGGCCATCTCCTCAAGGCGCGCTCCCTTGCCGCCCTTCTTGTCCTGCTGCTTGCTGGAGTCCGACTGCCGATGGACCTCGTAGTAAAAGTACTCGATGAGCTGCATCCGCCGAACGATGTCCTCCGCCGCCGCTAGGTTCACCACGTCGCACTGGTCGTGGGTCCCCAAGCGCTCGAGGATCTTCGCCAGCGTCTCGTGCTCGGACACCCCCCACTGGTCCATGGACAGCCTGTTGTCGGCCCGCCAGCGCCGATCCCAGCCCACGGGCCCCTCACTCCGTCGGTCGAGGAACTTGGTGCACCACTCTGCCGTCTGCGGGCCCGGCACGGGCCAGTCCGTCTGCTTCACTGCGCTCACATCACGGGCCACGTCACGCCAGGGACGATGTCGGTCGCCTCGGGAGTCCCTCTGCAGCTTCAGCAACCTCGCGTCGTGGTGGGCCTCCTTCGACCTGTAGGCCTCCACATCCGCGTCGCCGATGTCCTCCATCAGCACGGATACCCCCATCAGCACGATAACCCCCTTTCGGCCCGACACCATCTCCGAGCCGTTGAAAGCCACGTCATCTCCTCGGCCCACGCTGCCTCCAGGGAACTCAACGCTCTCAGCCGCCACCCAGCGCACAGTGTGGACCGTCACCGGCTGCACCGTCGGCCGCGCTGGCGGCCGGAAGTCGCGGCCGACCCCCATGAGGCCCTGGAGCGCCGCCGGGCCCGGCCCGTCGTCCTCGCCCTCGCCAGGCGCCCCCGGCGCGGGAGGCTGGGCCGGCACGTAGGCGGGCGCTCCTGCCGCCACGCGGCCAGCCCCACCCGCCTGGGCCACGGCCGGCCCGGCGGCAGCGCCGCCCGCGGCGCCAGCGGCACCTCCAGCTCCCCACACGGCGATGCCGTACCCGCGGCGCTGATCCTCCAGCCCAGCGGTGTAGGCACCCTCCTGCATCAGTCTGCGCAGCGTCGACGCCGACGGGAACTGACCGAAGTGATAGATCAGGTTCCGCGGCACGCCCTCTGGCACCTCGCTGTTCGGGCCCAACCAACGCACGGCGACGGCGTCATTGAAGTCCTCAATGTACATGTCACCATCCGGCGTCAGGATGAGGGCCCGGGAGTCCGAGGACACCAGTCCGGCGAGCACTATTCTCCAGTGCCACTCCGCGGCCCCGTAGTTCACCAGACAGCTGCGACCGGCCAGATGCAGGGTGCCCTGCGGATGGCCCCGCGCCTGCATGGCGCCTCGCGCAGCACGTTCCCAGGACGAAGCCGACCAGCACCGCCACGCCGCCGAGCCCGCACGCGAAGCTCAGCGCCACTCGCGTCTCCGGCCAGCAGTCCTGCCGGCCCAGCGCCTCGGCGGCCTCCGCCGGGCACGTGCTCGGCGGGCACGCGGGCGGAGGCGGGCACGCTGGCGCCGCGGGCGCCTCGGGGCAGGCGCGGGCCTCCACGGCCGGCACCGCCGGGCAGGTGACGCTCACCTGCGGGCACGAGACCGCCGGCGCTGGCGGGCACGTGCAAGCGCCCGCCGGCGGGCAGGCCGGCGAGGCAGGGCACGGTGGCGGCTGGCACTTTCCCAGCCACGCGCCGCCCAGGTTGGCCACCCCCAGCACGGCGGCCTGGGCAAGCTGGCCCAGCATCAAGGGCCCCTGGTCCGTTTCCCCCCTGCCCCCCGGGGAGGGGGGGGCTCGAGCCAGGAAAAACTACAGATCGGTGTTGACGGCGTGTTTCGGTCTTTTGCATATCATTAATCAGCAAGCTTATACAAATGAATATTCTGATGATGATGATGATGATGGTGACGACGATGATGATGATGATGATGCTGATGCTGATGCTGATGATGACGATGACGATGACGATGACGATGACGATGACGATGATGATGATGATGATGATGATGATGATGATGATGATGATGATGATGATGCTGATGATGATGATGCTGATGCTGATGCTGATGCTGATGCTGATGCTGATGCTGATGCTGATGCTGATGCTGATGCTGATGCTGATGCTGCTGATGATGATGATGATGATGAGGAGGAGGAGGAGGAGGAGGAGGAGAAGGAGGAGGAGCCCCCAGGAGGGCACTTCGGCGTGTGGGCGGCACGTTGAGGCTCCTGGGGTGAACTAAAATCCGCCAAGACGTCGCCTGTGCAGGGGCGGCGCGGCGGGCCAGGAGCGTCGGTGCCTTGACGGGCCTGGGGCGGCCCCCCCGAACTTGAGCGGGGTCCCGCTGTGGTTCGGGTGTGCCGTCTCAGGTCTCTCAGGGACCTGGCGTTCTGGGGCCGCGAGGGTACCCCCCCTGGGACGGCGTGGATCTCGGTCCGCGTCGTCCTGGGGGTACCTGCTCCTGCGGGGGCAGGCTCCAGCCACTGTATTGGCCCTCCCGTCACGTCGCGGGGCAAGGGTGTGGCTGGGGGGATCGGCCTACGGGCACGGCTCAAGACGTGGTCCCACCTGACCCCCCTTGGGCAAGGGGGTCTGCGGGGGTGGGCCTGGGCACCCATCACCTTCCCGCACCGAGTGCCCCGCTCGGTGGCCCGTTGGGGGTGCCCAGTGTCACCTGGTGCAGGAAGAGCCAGGTAGGCATGGGGGCTGGCCACTTTCGGTGGTCAGTGCTGCACATGGAGCAGCACGTGGTGAGGCCGGCGCTTTTCTTCACTTGCTCTCTTTGCTCTTTCCTCTTTCTTGCCTCGGGCCCCGCCGGCGGTGCGGCTCCTAGCTCTAGGGGGTCGCGGGGGGGAGGCGTTTGGCCCCCCCTTCTTTCGAGGCGGTCTGGACAACCATTCCGCAAGGCTGCGTCGAGGATAGGGAGGAGGAGGAGGAGGAGGAGGAGGAGGAGGAGGGGAGCAATACCCCATGGAAGAGGAGGAGGAGGAGGAGGAGGAGGCGGAGGAGGAGGAGGAGGAGAAGGAGGAGGAGGAGGAGGAGGAGGGAGAGAGGAGGATGGGGATGAGGGGGAGGAGGAGGAGGAGGAGGAGGAGGAGGAGGAGGAGGAGGAGGACGGAGATGGAGAGGATGCTTGGATTGGATTGGCCCCTTCGTGTAGCGAATCAACGAAACCTCAAGCTAGGACTACCCTAACTTGTGCCACTTAGTCTTTAAGTGGCTTCCCTGCGACAGAATGACCCATATATTTCCGAGTGGAACCTGTGAGTTCCCCAGAGCATTCGGAAGCGAGGTTCTTCCGCAACTGCCTGGCTCCAAAGACACCGCAGTCGGAGCAGATCCGAGTATTCAAGAGGGTGGAGCACAATGCCGAATGAGAGGGGTGGATCCAACCGCCCCCCAAATGAACCTGAAACACACTCGGCAAACGGGAATGCTCTAAATCGAAGCATTCGGGGCGAAGCCACTTCGTCCGAGTGTCCTTGGAGGCGCTCCCTCTGTACCTGCTGCATCGCTTCCCGCATTCGCTGAGACGGTGGGAAGAAGCAAAAAGAGCGACACAAGCAGGGGCGGGCGGGGGGGAAGGCCTGGCCGATGGAGTGGGTGAGGGGGAGGGCCGCGCAGCCATCGCCTCTAAGGTGGAACGGAGGAGCCTCCTGCCCACCAGCGATGCCTCAAACTCCACTTTCTGGACACGCAGCCGCTGAGAGTCGAATCGTGTCTGCTCCATGGCCTGCACAATCATCTGCCATGGTGTTCCCTACGACACGGAATTATGGATCGCCACATGCATCGAGGTTCTCAGCTCCGGTGTGCGACGGAACCTGTAGCGCAACGGCTTGCGAGACATCTCGCTGCTGAGTCCCCGCAATATCGCCGATCCTTCTCCGGGATAGCGAGTTGGAGCCCTAGGGATCCTGCCAACATCTGTTGTACCACCCACCCGCCACCGCACTGTTATCCGCGATATAGATCACGGGACCGCTAGTGAACTTCAATGCCAGGTACAGGCCCCGCAACTCGCCCCGAGGAACAGTCTGAAGAACCCCAGGGAGCCCACCAAAGACGGCCCCATCGACCCAAGGGGGATCGTAACTGACCAGGGAGACAACGCCCACTCCACAACGCCTAAGTCGACTGTCTCGCGAATCCCCCCCCACTCGCATCCCCAAACACAAATGTCGGCCGCTCGATGGTGCCCTGGCCGAGCACAAACTCCGTGCTCAAGGGGTTGGATCTGGAGTAGAGCTGCCAAGTCTGACCTTCAGAAGCCGATGGAACCCGGGTCCACAAACTGGGGATGAGGCCGCGGAACCAGAAACACGGCTCGGCCTCCTGGCCCGCCTGGGCCCTGGGGACCAAAAACTGCAACTGATCGTGAATCTGGTGACCGCCGCTTTTGGGACAGAGCCACTGGCGGTGAAATTGTGTTTCAGATCCTTCACCGCACCTGGGACACAAGTCATCAGCAATGGCACCCGTCTCCCCGAGCACCCTAGATAGTGGCCGCGCGCCGTCGATCGCAAGTGACAACATCGCCTCCGCGAGCCTGGGCCCGTTGGGAATGCTCTGCAGCAACCTAATCGTGTCCCGAAGACAAACGTTGTCCCGCGCTGGAGCCCCATCCCCACAAAAATGGGAGGCCGCCGAAGTCCACGAAGTTTCTTCCGAATCGATCCCTCGAAGTCGGCCGACAAACCATCGGTGATTTCCGAGGTAGTAAGTTGGTCGCCGTGAAAAGTCCCACCATGTCCAGGCTCGTCATCGTTCGATGGCATGTCCCGCTCCGCGGGGGAAACTGGATTCCAGCCAAACGCGAGCAATTATCCAATGATCATGGAGATCGGCCCTCGCGCATGCTGGGCAACCTGATTCGGAGCAAGTGACCAAAGCTGCTGTACAAGATCAGGCCGCACAGCTCGCACCGGCGAGCGGATGCTGGGCTCCTCGAGCCACGCGCGAAGCCACGGGCGGAGGCTTTCGCGTGGCAAACGGCGCTCAGGATCGCGCCCCTCGGCGCGAAGATCTAATAAGGTAGCTGAACATCTGCCTCTCTTCCCAGCCGAGAGAGCGCGACCGAGACGACGCCGACGCTGGAGACGAAACCCACCGAAACCACCCGTGATCTGATGCCCGCGTGCTCCCGCCGCGAACCAGCCATCCCGGTAAGACCCATGCTAACATATGTCCTGGAAGTTGTCGCAAAGGTTCGTATCCTGCTGCCCATGTGTTTAGCCTTGACGACCCACTTGTTCCGAATAGCCCCAGCCGCCCTACCCGAACCGAGGTCGACCAAGAACGTTAGTTTGGAGACCATGTCGAACGTGAAACCCCTTCCTCCTAAGACGACGGAAGACGAAGATGGCATCATCTGGATGGGAGCTGAGAACGCCGCTCTTTGCTGGCCACAGGGAGCCCGTGCCCCTGCAAAGCCTGGCAAGCGTCGAGCAATCCTAGGGAAAGCCTGCCGCGCACGAGGGTGCGAGTGCCTGCCGTGTGCTGAGTCAGACCATCGACCCACATGCGCATCGTCACACGCGGATGAGCTGCGGTGAATTGCTGCTAAATGAAGTACACCCGGCACCGCTCACAGAAAGTCCTACTACGGAGCCCCTGGAATAGACCCTGCGAAGGTTGAATCGCCAACGAGCACGATCCGATGTGAAATGGGACTCGAGGCGCCAGACACATCATCAGCTCCAAGCCCAAGAAAACATGTGGGAATCCCATTTGCAAAGCAGACCTCACCAGGGGCCCCCATTGCATCGCATCATAGAAGCCCTCGGCATCCAAGGAACCCGCGCCGAAAGAGATCCCCATGCGCGCAAGGCCTTCACCCCGCAACGCGCGCAGGAAGGCCTCGCGGAGAGCGGAGATCCCCGCCGCGGCCGCGCCCCTGTCGGGCTGGGTGTCCTGAGACCACGCTCGAGTGGCATCCTCGCGGGCAAGGGGCCAGGTCCGGGAAGACATGGACATCAATATTATAACACTGCCCCCCCCCCGCCCTCCCCCCCAAGAGGCGCCCAAGAACCACCGGCATCTGCCGGGGCCATGCGACGCAAATCTCGCACGGGGAGTTCGTCTATCCCACGTCCTGCCCCGGCCTTCATGGCGCGCGAGGCCGCGTGGGCGCGAGCGGGTGGAAGCGGCCCAAGCTGCCCCACAGCTGCCGCAGCAAGAATCTCGGCGCACAAGTCAGCCACGCCCGAAACCTCGAGCTCCTGAGGGCTCCATAGGGCTTGGCCTTCTGGTCGACGATGCCGAGGATGAAACAAAACCTCGCCATCAACCCGAAGCTCGTCAGGAACGGGGGATCCTTCTTCAAGGACTTGCGGGGGATTCCAGGAGGCTTCGGGCGTGGCAACCCAGTAGCGAAAATATTTGAGTGACTTCCCAACCGCCCGTCGCCGGGCACGAGCAACAGCGCGCTTGGCCGCGTTGGCCATCTCGTGGACACTGGCATCAGGCAGGCGCTCGACGCGTAGAATTCTAGACTGCCAATCACTCCATGCTGGCCCCCCCCCCCCCCCTCCTCGTCTTTCCGAGGCATCAACGAGAGGCGCGCGCGCGCGTGCTGGCTGGTCAGCTGTCAGAGCAGGCGCTGCCTCGCAAAGCTTGGCCTGCTGTCGAAGCCCGTCGCCACGTCCACGGCGCCCGCTGAGTCAGGAGAACTGTCGCCAGACGCCCCCGCCACGAGGCCGCAAGATCATGGAGAGGCCGGCCCCAAATCTTGTCCGAGGCCATCACCCCGGCCGGCCCCGAAGCCCGAGACGTAGCACCGCCGAGACGCACCCCGCGATGCAGTGCGATCGCCTGCTCCAGAGAAGCGACCCAAGCCTCGCACAAGGCGCTTGCTCGAAGAGCGCAAGGCCCGACAACGGCATGAGCGGCGCATTCCCGAACCACAAACCAAACCTCCTCTTCTACGTATGTTCCCGCGTGCCCGACCCCCCCCCCTGCGCGCGCTCCGCGAGTCAGGCGGGAAGGAGACAGATGGAGGGTGATCCCCACTGTCTGCCGAAGGTTGGTTATGGGCGACGGCGGCCCCTGACTGCTCGCGCAAGCGCTTTTCCGCAACGGACAGGCCAGGACCTACTTCCACCGCCTCGGCTTCTTCGGGCCACGGCTGCTGGGTGACGGGCGTGTCGGCGTTAACCGCTACATCAACAAAGGATCTGGCAAAATCGAGCTCTCCGTCGGGCCCCCCTTCGGAGTCGACAGACCAAACGGGCGCAGGCGCGCGCTCGGGCGCAGCGAGATCACCGAACATGGCCTTGGAGGCCTCCGCAGCACGCTCTCGCGCCAGAATGCGCTGCTCGTGTCGCCGCTGTCTATCGATGCTCGATTTGGATCCCGGTGTCGGTGGCGCAACAGGCCGCGGCACCCGTGGAAGTTGAGCAGGTAGAACAAGCTCGCGGCGCAGACGTTGATGCCCCGACCCTAGTCGCCGAACCTGGAGCGCACAGCGAAAAGCCCATGGCACTGCAAGTATGGCCATGAATCCAGCTATGAACGGGCAGCATGGCTCGCTCACGATGAGGTAGTCGAGATGCGCGCCCCTGCCAGATTCGAAAGTAGCCTCGATGTCCGGCGCAAAAATAGCGCCTCCTACTCGCCGAAGGAACCCACGTGATTGAAGCACTTCTGGCGAGACATTGAAATCCCCTGCAACGAGCCAAGGTAAACCTGTGAAACGAAGGCCCCCAGTCAAGCGTATCTCTGCAGGTTCCGCCCTCCGAAGCTGTCGGAACTGCAACCATAGAAGACGATCGCAACAACTGATGGCCCGTGCTGACGCATCGCCATGGCCGCAAAGCCGTCCACCGCGTCGAAGCCATCACAATGAAGATCTCTACCTGCAGCATCGTCGACCGCAACGTGTTGAACCTGGATATGTCCTCTACTGAACCACATGTCGCCACCCTTGTCGGCTCACTCCTTCGTGCCATCAGTACGCCCACAGCCATTCGCCCAAGCGGGATTCTGGAGTAGGTTGAAGTTGCGCTTCCTGGCCTCATGGCGCCAATGGAGGATGTCTGCGCGTGGCCCCACGTGCGTCTCGACAGGGCCAATATGATGAAACGGGGCACAAGCAGGGCCACGAATGTAGTTCCACGCTTTCTTGCCCAATGCACTTCTGTTAGCGACCGACGTGAAGGCGTCCGCCCCACTCTTGGCGAGTAAAGGCCGTTCCCCTGCATCGTCATCCGATGTCTGCTCGCAGAATCCAGAGTCGCCAGATGCCCGTGTGCTCTGCGATGAGGCAACCCCGGACGCAGCCGACCTCGCCGCGCCAGGCCTCACTGCCAGTCAAACCAGTTGCTTGACAGCAGCAGCGAGCTCCAAAGCCTGGCCCGCCGCCACCTTTGCGGCCGTGAGCTTGGCAGCCGCCGCCTTGATACGCACCTCTTTGTCCTCTGCGGACTCGACAAGCGCAGCCGCCGCCGCTGGGCTCGCTGGGGCCGCTGCTGCGCCCGCTCCCGCCGTCTGGCCGCCGTCGGAAGCACCCGACTCCGCGCCTGGGGCCGCGGCACCGTCCGTCGCCCTGCGCTTCTTGGCCAGACGCGTCTGGATCTGCTGTTGCAAATCTTTCGCCCTGGCCAGCCAAGCTTGCGCTGCCGTGTCATTAGCCGACAAATCCTGCTTGGTGGCACTGAGATCCGCCTCGAGCTTGCGCAGGGCCTCGACCTCGCTCGGCTCTGCGTCGAGCTGGTCCAGGCGGGCGAAGAAAGACTCGCCCCACTGAAGCACGAAGAGCTCCGCGTCCGAACACTTGGCGGGCGCCTCCGCTGGAATGATGCCGCACTTCGCCGCCAGCAGCGCCTTTACCGCCATGGCCTTGGCCTCCTGCGCCGTGACCAGCGCGACGGCACAATCCCGCTCCCGCTCCTTGGTCTTGAGCAGGTTGGCCTCACACCGCTGGGGCGCCTCGAACGCCTGCTCGTGCTTCAGTTCGGCGTCCTTGACCGCACCGACCGCGCGGCGCAGCGCCTCCTCGACGGTCGGCGGGGCGCCCTGCTGCCTTGATGTTGGCAACATTCGCCTGCAAGGCGCGGGTGAGCGCCACGTCGCCTGGGGTGACCGCCAAGGCGCTCTCGAGCGCCGCGAGCGAGGACGGCGCACGGGCTGCGGGAGCCAGGGCTAGACGCTGCCCTGCATCGCCACGGCCCGCGGGGCTGCCAGCGCTCTTCTTCGGCTGGTAGAGCTTGACTGTACGGTGGCACGAGGAACCTTCCGATTTGCCTGGGCCAGAACGGGATTCCACTCATGCGTACCGCAGCCCTTACATGTACCCCATGCCTCCGAAGCCATCAATGTGCCCTCCTTCGCCACCGAGAAGGGCGGCCCACGGAGGGTTGCTGCCTCGGTGCCCCCCAAGCGCCCCGTGGAGGCGAGGGCTCGACTCTGAGCTCCAAGTGGTGCTCAAGCCGAGGCTTGAGAGGAGGGAGAGGAGGAGGAGGAGGAGGAGGAGGAGGAGGAGGAGGAGGAGGAGGAGGAGGAGGAAGGAGGAGGAGGAGGAGGAGGAGGAGGAGGAGGAGGAGGAGGAGGGGAGGGCGGGGAGGGAGAGGAGGGAGGGAGCAGTCTCCTCCAGGTCGCTGCCCCCGCGGGTGAAGAAGCACTGCCGGTGGGGCGGCCAGTAGCCCTGCGGCAGCTGGGCCAGGGGCTGCTTCGAGTTTGGGGGGCGAGCCGTTGACCTGAGCATCGTTCAACCGATCCCCATCTCCTCTCCCTCCTCCTCCTCCTCCTCCTCCTCCTCCTCCTCCTCCTCCTCCTCCTCCTCCTCCTCATCCTCCTCCTCCTCTTCCTCCTCGTCCTCCTCCTCCTCCTCCTCCTCCTGCTCCTCCTCCCACTGGCCGATTTACCCCCCTGGATGGGGATACGGGCTGCTCTCTTCGGGTTTCGAGGAGCATATTCCCGACTGAGGTGGTGAGACGGTGGGGCTCGAGATGTGGGATGGATATGGGGATAGGGATCGGTTGGACGATACTAACGACCACTCCAGGTGGCCCTCCAACATGACCAGGTCGCCCTGCCGCATGGCAGCCCCGGTCACGATGCGCTTGGGCGCTCGTCGTCGGGGGACCTCCCTGGGGACAATCGCTCCACTCGTGCGTCGAAGCTGCGTCGATCCAGTGACCGATACGATTCCTAAGGGGTGCGTGGGGTTCACTTCGTTCGGGAGTTCCCGAGCGAAATGAACCCCGACCCCCCCCTTAGAAATCGTGGAGGGTGGGGGTAGGGTTCACATGTGGTCACCTAGTCGAACGCCCGTCGACTTGAGTCGACCTTGAGTCGAGGCTGAGCCGAACCTGAGTCGGACTTGAGCCGGACCTGAGTCGAACGCGAGTCGAACTGATGTCGCACCAGAGTCGAACAGATCCGTTCGGTGGGTCCAGGAAGGTCCTCGAAACGAGCATCCAACGATGCTCTTGTTGGTGGCGGTGCCCATCAGGTAGTCCACTTTTTGCTTTCCGGACGCGAGGTCCGCCTTGTCCTTAGACGCCTGCTGCAGCAGGTGCGACGGCTGGACGGGGACGCCGTCGATCAACGAGAAGCGCACACCGCTCAAGCAGAGCCGGCCCTTCTTCTTCTGCTGGAGGACCCGCATGTTTCCCTTCGCGTCCACCATGTGCACCTTTCCGCCCTGTACGGAGATGGTCCCGTTGGGGCGTATCGTCAATGCCACCGAGTGCTCCACGACGTCGTCCTCTTGACGCAGGAGGCTCGCCAAGCAGCGGATCTCGCGTCGCGGCCTGAAGCCCTCTGGCAGCAAGGCAACGTGCTGTGCCAGCGGGCCGTAGACAGCCTCCTGCAGCTCCCCCTGCAAGAAAACGTAGCTACCACATTTCCGCAGTGCTGGAGGATTGCTCTCTTCAGGGTGCAGTGCCCAATCCTCTTGCCCTTCCTGCGGCTTCGACTTGGACATCTGCATGAGCCAGTCTCGCAGCGCATACTGTGCTATCGGAATAGGGATGGGCTCCTCATGCGAAATCACGCATGCGAGGCCTGAGAAGTGCAGCACCATCGGGTTGGTGCTCTTGCTGAAATTGATTGTTATCCGGCCATCACTCCTCAACATCATGCTGGTACCGCACTGGTAGATACCCTCGTACCTGGACATCGCTGTCGGAGCCAGATGTGAGATGTTGCTAGGCGGCGACCCGCGTGGATCCACCCAACAGACTGTCAGATCCCAGCCCGCCTGATTCTTCATCGGCGCAACCGTGGTGATGCAACCAGATACCAAAACGATGTCGCCGCGCCAGTATATCTTCGGAGTGAACTGACCACCAAGCTTCATGAGATCGAAGCCGGCCCACTCGCTGTTCAGCTTGAGATCCTCCCCGTGCGGGCGCCACCCTGGGGCCCCCCTTGCGCGCGCCTCCACGGAGCCCGAACCCGATCCCCGCCGGCCGACAGAAGTGGCCGAACGGGCTCGGC
Source organism: Prorocentrum cordatum (assembly GCA_963575745.1). Classification (NCBI taxonomy): domain Eukaryota; class Dinophyceae; order Prorocentrales; family Prorocentraceae; genus Prorocentrum; species Prorocentrum cordatum. The sequence goes on from CAUYUJ010000547.1 coordinate 346,798, forward strand.
CGAGACGAGGTCTCGTCGTCGTCGTCGTCTTCGTCGTCGTCGTCTTCGTCGTCGCTTGTCGTCGTGGGAGCTGGCCTTGCTCGGACGCCGAGTGGGATCGACCCAGAGCCCCTTCGGCCACCGAACGGGCTCAGGCGACCGACGGGGCTCGAAAGCAGAGCCTCCGGCAGCAAGGGAGGAGAGAGAAGGGAGGGGGGGGACGAGCTCATACCATGCCCCCCTCGCGTCGTCTGCCCAAATATCCGGCGCCGTCTGCCCTGTTGAAGCGCCGACCCCACGGGGAGCTCACGGCGGTGCCCAGGAGGCCCCCCAGCGCAGCGCACCCACTCCTTCTCCTCTCTCTGATCTTCCTGAGGTGCCCAGAGGTCTCCGGAGGCCCCCGAGGGTCTCGAAGAAGTTGGGTCTGCACAGGAGGATATGACGAGGAGGACGGGAGGGCTACGGGAATGCGGCCGTCCCTCCTCCCTCAGACACGATCCCAGGACCTGTCATAGAGCGCGTTCCGACCAAGATCTCGGAGCGACCCTCCCCCTCTTCTCCTCCTCCTTCTCCTCCTCCTCCTGTTCCTCCTTCTCCTCCTCCTCCTCCTCCTCCTCCTCGTCCTCGTCCTCGTCCTCCTCCTCCTCCTCCCTTTCCCGCCTCTCCCCCTCCCCCTCCCCCCCTCGCTGAGGAGGGGAGCGCCCGCTCTGCCCGAAGCTCTCCCGCCATCGGCTGAGAAACCCCGAGCCGTCGACCCCGACCGCGAGGACGGTCCGCACCAAGAGAGAACAAAAGCAAGGACCATGACCAAGACTGAACGCTGACATGACGGCGTCGATCTTGGTCACCGTTCATATTGGCCACCGTTTCTTCGTCGATTCTCTTCGGAAGCCGGCCGTGGCCAGCATGTGCCGTGCCCTAGACAGGCGTCGGCAAGATCCCGCGACATCTCGGCCATGGCGACCGTGCCCAGACCCCCGACGCCATGACAATGTCACAAGGTCGACCCCTAAAAGGTCTTGACCCATTCCCCAGGACCGGCTTCCATATCAGCACGCGCGCAAGAGCGTTCGAATAAATTTGATGCGCGCGCGAGAGGCCCGCTTGGTTAAATGTCATGAAAACGCAGAGTAAACATGCGAAAGTACGCGTGCGCATGTTTTTTCGAACAAACACGTTGCAAAACCATGCGTTTTATAGGTTCGGGAGACTCGATGCTTAAATCCTTACAGAACCAAAGTGTTCCTGAAGGATTGCAGCACGCGCGCGCGACGAGGCGCACGCGTGCACCTCGTCCGATTTCTGGGAAGGGATTATTGTAAATGAGCGTTTTCGACAAACGAGCGCGCGGGCATCTAGACTATGCGAGGGAGGTCGGGGGAAGGGTCGACGCTGGCTTAGCTGGGACGCTACGAGCCCATCTTTAGAATGAACGATGGGGCGTCCTCATATGTTAATTGCACATCCCGAAGGGTGCCGAGAACCCCGGGGAGGAAGAATCCGAATTCTGATTTAGCATTGAAACCCGGTATTGCTCGCAATGCGTTGTCAACCCCACTGCTCGCGCAACCATCCCACCCGCCCATGCACAATTTGATTTGCAAATCCAACGCAACGACCATTGCGATGACCGTGTGGCTCTGGCTGTCGCGTCGCTGCGGTAGCGACGGCGACGGTGGCGACGGGCGGCACCGCCCGCAAAAACCGGCATTGGTCCCAAAATGGTTAAGACAAATCAGAACCCATCAATGCAATCACTGTCTGGGGAACTGGTATAACGGGGGAGGCGATACCGTTTGGGCTGAGATGGTTTGATATCGGATTTCGAATGGACGACTGTGCATAATCACGTGTGGGTTGTGATACCCTACATGGAATAATCCCGGGGTTGTCGTAGTGGTACCTACTTCTTGTTTTCCAGCAAATTAAATGGTCCGACGTGGCGCCACCAATATATGTTGTGCAATCCCTATGGTGCAATGTTAAGTGGTGTAAATTATATGTTGTGCGACTTACGCGTTGCAGTCCAGGGTGTGCAATGTTTGTAGTGCAATATATGTTGTGCGGTCTATGCAGCGCACCCTGTGATGCATTCTATGTTGTGCAATACACGTTGTCCCAACTATGTGGTGCAATATATGATGTGCCATCTACGTGATGCTATCTATCTGCGGCAACTCACTTGCGGAATTCGCAGTTGCCAACTCCACTGGTCACGCAATCGTCCCACCGACCCACCCGCAACTTGTTTTGCACAACGCATGGGACAGCGATTGCCATGAGTGTGTGGTGTTGAGCGGTGCATGCATGCGGCCGCGTGAGCCCGCGCATGCTCGCGCGCGCAGCGGCCGACTAGTTTGGCGCGACCGACGCGGCCGTGGTGGCGCTGGCCTCCGGGCGCTTTCCAGCGGGCACGGCAGTGCGAATCGGCCACTTCGGCGGGCGCGGTATCATGGCAACGCCGACAACGGTAGATACGATGATGATGATAGCGATGCGGGCGACGATAATGAGAACGGCGACGGCACGGCCTGTGACGGCGCCGATGCTGATCAAACCGACGACGATAACGGCGTCCTCGCGTCGATGATGAAGGTTTCGAAAGGTGTTAGACATGCGCGCACGACCGACGCGCGAGAGTGACCAGCATGGTGCTATTTGACACGGCGCGTGCCCCCCAGCTCGGGCGCAGGGCGCAGAGTTTTCGGGACAGCCGGCTTTGAATTCCGTACGGGACCTACGGTTCGCCAAGGATTTCGGCATGCGCGCGCGACGACACGCGCGTGTGCAGTTCGTCGTGTTTTTTTTTTTTGCAAGGGATTCTTGAAGACTGATGATTCTTGATGAACGAGTGCGCGGGCAAACTTGTTTTGCAAAGGATGAAGGGGGCGAGCTCCGCTTGGGCTGGGAGGATGGTATGAATGAGCGATTCGGATGGACGATGGGCAGAAACATATGCAAATTGCAGCAATAAGCCGGGGGAAGGTCGATCCGAATACTCTTTGAAAAGAGGGTCTCAACGCGTCGCAAGTTATACGCGTTCTCATTCGCCGCCCAGAGCGGCGGACAGGCCCACGCGACGGGCGGCAGCGAGGCGGCGACGGGACGGCGACGGCGACCACGGAGCCACCAGACCGCCAGACAGGCCCAGGCGATGGGCGGCAACGAAGCGGCGCCGAGGCGGCAACGGCGGCTACATAGCCGCCGGGGCGGCAAACAGGCCCACATAGTTTGAACATAACGTAAAAAAAACCTGAGTGCAAGCACTGGTCGGAACGAAAACCGATGGTTTCGTAAGACTCGGCGAAAGCGCGCAGACTTGTTTGACAAAGTGTCCCGGCAAAGCATCCTAACAGCGATGTGTATAAGCATATCTGGAAGCATTCCCCTTAAGGTTCAGGTGAGAATCCAGTTGTAGAATTCTGCTGTTCTCGCAGTCGCAGTGGCAACGGCCTTAGGATCCTATGGAATCCTAAGGATTCCTGGAATTCCTAAGGCATCCTTTAGGCATCCTTAGGGATCCATAAGAATATTTAGGAAACCTTAGGAATCCTGATTCCTAGGGATTGCTGGGGATTCCTAAGGATTCCTTGGGAAGTCTAAGGATTCCTATGGAATTCTAAGGATTTCGAAGGAATCGCCTGCCGCGGCCTCAGCCTTGGCCTGCCTCAGCCTCAGCCTGCCTCAGCCTCAGCCTCAGCCTGTCTCAGCCTCAGCCTGCCTCAGCCTCAGCCACAGCCTCAGCCTCAGCCTGCCTCAGCTTCAGCCTCAGCCTCAGCCTGCCTCGGCCTCAGCCTCAGCCTCAGCCTGCCTCAGCCACAGCCTGCCTCAGCCTCAGCCTGCATCAGCCTCAGCCTCAGCCTGCCTCAGCCGCAGCTTGCCTCAACCTCAGCCACGGCCTCAGCCTCAGCTTCAGCCTCAGCCTCAGCCTGCCTCGGCCTCAGCCTCAGCCTCAGCCTCAGCCTGCCTCAGCCACAGCCTCAGCCTGCCTCAGCCTCAGCCTGCATCAGCCTCAGCCTCAGCCTGCCTCAGCCGCAGCTTGCCTCAGCCTCAGCCACAGCTTCAGCCTCAGCCTCAGCCTGCCTCAGCTTCAGCCTCAGCCTCAGCCTGCCTCGGCCTCAGCCTCAGCCTGAGCCTGCCTCAGCCACAGCCTCAGCCTGCCTCAGCCTCAGCCTGCATCAGCCTCAGCCTCAGCCTCAGCTTCAGCCTCAGCCTCAGCCTGCCTCAGACTCAGCCTGCCTCAGCCTCAACTTCAGCCTGCCTCGGCCTCAGCCTGCGTCAGCTTTAGCCTCAGGCTGCCTCAGCCTCAGCCTGCCTCAGCCTCAGCCTCAGCCTGCCTCGGCGTGCCTCAACCTCAGCCTCAGCCTGCCTCGGCCTCAGCCTGCCTCGGCCTCAGCCTGCCTCAGCTCGGGCATTCAAAATATGGCACAAGACTTGTGTTCTGGGAACACGAAGATCACGAAGTGGCCCACAGTTGGCTCCGGGCAAACTAAATATAGTACAAGAATGGTGTTCCGGTAACGCGAAGAACACGAAGTGGTCTACAGTTGGCTCCGGGCATGTGGCCTGGGAATGGTGTTCTGGGAACACGAAGAACACGAAGTGGCCTACAGCTGGCTCCGGGCATTCAAAATGTGGCCTGGGAATGGTGTTCTGGGAACACGAAGAACACGAAGTGGCCTACAGTTGGCTCCGGGCATTCAAAATGTGGCATGGGAAGGGTGTTCTGGGAACACGAAGAACACGAAGTGGCCTACAGTTGGCTCTGGGCATTCAGAATGTGGCCTGGGAGTGGATATTCCTAAGAATTCCTACAGATTCCTAAGGATTCCTGGGGCTGCACTTTTGTCCGGTTCCTTGTCCGGATCCCGCCCGGACCCCCCTGGGGCGTCAAGATGCTCTCTTTTGATCCCACTAGAAACCTATCAGCAAAAGCTGTTAGGTAAACATGTTGGGAAACCTACGGTTATTGTTATATGTGTTCGGGACATCGATTTTGAAACCCTTACAGAAACTCCGTTTTTAATTTCGAAATGCGCGCGAGACGACGCGCGCGTGGACTTTGTGATAAACAAGTGCGCGAACAGAGAAATATTTGACAAGGATGAGGGGGGGACGATCAGGGGACTCCCTGAGGTGATCTGCCATCAAAGACGACGAGGCAAAAACATACGTGATTTGAATTGTCCAAGGTGGTATCGAAATACACGGGGCAAGGTATAGGTGCAATCTGTGTTGTGCAATTCACCCGACTCGCGCAATCGTCCCACACACCCACGCGAAGCTTGGTTTGCAAAACCCATGCGGCGACGATTGCGATGACTGCTCGGCGCTGGCTGGCTCATCGCCGCGGCCGCGCTAGCGCGCGTGCTCGCGCGCACAGCTGCCAGCTAGTTTGGGCGCGGCCGAAGCGGCCGCGGTGGCGTTGGCCAATGGGAAATTCCCAGCGGGACTTCAGTGCGAGCCGGCGACTTGGACGGGCGATGTATCAGGGCAACGCCCGCAACGGTAGACGCGATGATGATAGCAGCGATGCTGGTGACGATGATGACAACGACGACGGCACGGCGAGTGACGGCGCCGGTGCTGCTCACGCCGACGACGATGACGGCGTCCCCTCGTCGGTGGTGAACGTTTTGGAAGGACTTCGGCATGCGCGCTCGTACGAAGCCCGAGAGTGGACACCATGGTTTTATTTGGTGCGGTTCGTGCCCCCACCCCCCAGCACGCGCGCAAGAGCGTTCTTGCGACTCCGACATGCGCGCGAGAGAAGCCGGTTGGGCAACATGCTATGCAACTATAAAAACAAACAAGGTTTTTTCCTCAAGAGCTCGCAAGGGCGCGGGAGCAGGTTTTTTGAAAATTCGTGTTGCGAAGCCATGTGCCTTTTAATGTTTTCGGGACACTCGGTTTTGACATCCTTCCCATACCTGCAACGTTTTTGAAGAATTTCGGCATCCGCGCGCGATGACGCGCGCGCGTGCACTTCGTACCGCTTTTGCGAAGGATCCTTGCGACAGCACGCGCGCAAGGGCGTTTGAAAGATTTCGACATGCGCACGAGAGAGGCCCACTTGGTAGCATTAAAAGAAACATGTTTGAACAACAGCTACCGTTTTTTCCCTACCTAGGCTCTGCCTAGAAGGGTTCTTACTCGGTGTGCTGAAAGGGCCGGGCAGTGCACTACGCCCCCGGCGGTTCCCCCAGTATCCGCCCCGCGGTTCCCCCAGTTACGTCCCCTTAGCTTAGCGTTGCATATCTCATCTTAGCTTAGCTTAGCTTAGCCCAGCTTAGCTTCATCTTAGCTTCGCTTAGCTGTAGCTTAGCTTAACTTCGCTTAGTTTAGCTTAGCTTAGCTTAGCTTTAGCTTAGCTTTAGCTCAGCTTTAGCTTAGCTTTACCTTAGCGCTAGCTTAGCTTTAGCTCTGATTTAGCTTAGCTTTAGCTTCGCTTTAGCTTAGCTTTACCTTAGCGCTAGCTTAGCTTGAACTTAGCTTCAGCTTAGCTTTATATTCGCTCTAGCTTAGCGTTAGCTTAGCTTCAGCTTAGCTTCAGCTTAGCTTTAGCTTAGCTTTAGCTTAGCTTAGCTTTAGCTTAGCTTTAGCTTAGCTTTAGCTTTGCTTTAGCTTAGCTTTAGCTTAGCTTCAGCTTGGCTTTAGCTTAGCTTTAGCTTAGCGTTAGCTTAGCTTCAGCTAAGCTTTAGCTCAGCTTTAGCTTAGATTTACCGTTCTTGCTAATGCTGCTTTCCTAAAGGCTCCAACTCCTAGGTAGGGTTGCACTGGGATCACTCAATTCGCAACAGCGGGGGCGCAGGCTCTTGCTTCGACACCGTGTGATCTTTATATGTGTTCGGGACGCTCGATGTTCAACTCCTTAAGAAACCTGGAGCGTGTTAGAGAGAATTCTGGCATGCGCGCGCGACGACGCGCGCGTACGCACTTCGCCTCGCTCTTGCACGGGAGTCTTGCGACAGCACGCGCGCAAGGGCGTTCTTGCGATTCCGAAACACGCGTGCGAAACGCCCCGTTGGTAGCAGGTCATGAACATGTTTACAAGCGATGGTTCTTCTTTAGAACTCACAACCATATGTGTTTATGTGTTTTCGGGGCACTCGACTTTAAAATCCTTGCGAACCTAAGAGGTGTTTGAAGGATTTCGGCATGCGCGCGCGACGACGCGCGAGTGCGTACTCCGTCGCATTCTTGAGAACTGATGAATTGTGATACGCGAGTACGCACGCATACTATTTTGGCACAGGATGAAGATGGCGATGCCGGTGTGGATGGGACGATACGAAATCACACTGAGGATGGACGATGGGGGCAGAAACGAAAACGGGTACTGCTAAGTCCAGGGGGGGAAGGTAGATCCTATTACCTTTTTGGAAGGAAAATCCAAGCGGCGACGGGGCGGCGACGCCGACCACGGAACCGCCAGACGAGCACCCAGGCCCACACGACGGGCGGCGACGAGGCGGCGACGGGGCGGCGACGGCGACCACGGAGCGGCCAGACCGCCAGACAGGCCCAGAAGACTGGCGGCGACGAGGCGGCGACGGGGCGGCGACGGCGACGACTGCCAGACAGGCCCAGGTCCTTACGACACGCAAGTCGCAAACCCTAAGTGCAAGCACTGCTTCGTGAATCTCCTCTCGAATGAGAAAGGAGCTGTTGCAGCAAGTAAAATGTCACAGTCGACTGCTGACGAGGCACAGAAAGATTGAGCCAAACAACAAAGGATGTGACCTCGCCAGCCACTCAGCATGCCATGTTCGAACAAGGGAGGCCCTCCTCTTCTTCCCCATGATACAGGGAGGCAGGAGACAAGGGCACCAAGATCGCACAGAACTGCCCGTGAGGAGGGTCTGGGTGAGTGTTCATGCCCCCCTCCCTCGAAGACGAACACGACGACGCCGCCGACGCCGACGACGGCGACGAATGCCGAGTGACGAACGACGACGCCGAAAGACGACGACGGCGGCCAACGACGAACGACCAGTCAAAACTGGTAGCAAGGATGTGCGATAAGGATGCAAGCCCCTTGGACGCCCATATCGAAGCTGTTCGAGCGGGGCTGGCCATCGAGAGCGGTTACGGATGGACCGAAGAGGCAAGGACACAAGAGTACCTGGGGACACGCAAAGGTACCGATACCGCAACTCCACGGCCCTCTCCTGGGGTGCGTTCTGACCAGAATTTCGAGGCGCATCCAGCGGTGGCGACGGGGGCCTCCCGGGAGGCCGAGAAAGGGAAACACAGGCGAAGGGCAGCGGCATGGGTGCCCTCTCCTCCTCCGAATACCCCTGGGAAGGCTGCCCATCCCTGCTATCGGCTTCGACGGTATGACGACGACGAGAGCCTGCTCCATCCGAAGTTCCCCAGCCATCGCGGCCAGAAGCCCCCGAGGCTCTGCCCAAAGTGGTCCTCGGGCGGCCGCGCGGCAGGGCGCGCCCGCCGCGCGCGCGGCGGGGGGGGCCGTCTCCCTGGGCCGAGCCTTTATATGCGCCGTCGCCGGGCCCGCTGCCCATGCACGGGCATCTCCCCAGCTGGGAGGAGGATGAGGATGAGGATTGTCGCTCCGCCGCGCGGGCTCCTACGCCTTTTGTTCCCCGGCTGGGTGCGCCCACATGTCGGTGTATCCCAGGGGGACAGCGAGGACGGAAGAGAAAAGAGAGAGAGAGAGGAGAGGCAGGGAGAGCGAGAGAGAGAGAGAGCGAGGGAGAGCGAGGAAAAAGAGCAAGCAAACAAGCCGCGACCTGTTCACAGCAGGGCTCTCCACAAGGATGAGGATGAGGATGAGAGTCGACTTTGGCGAGCACAGTCGAGGTTGACTGGAGAGGACACGCGAGAGGACACAGGACCCGTCCGAGGGCCACGTTGCCGTAGGATTGCAGAACGCATGGTTCTCGAAACGAAGGACACAAGAGCACCCTTGATTTGGCAGGGCCGACCTACGAATCAGCATCGACTGCACGACGAAACGGTCCTCCCGCTGCCTCCTCCTCCTCCTCCTCCTCCTCCTCCTCCTCCTCCATCTCCTCCTCCTTCTCCTCCTCCTCCTCCTCATCATCATCATCATCATCCTGCTCCCGCGGGCGCGGCTCCCGCCCTCTCTTGAGAATGTTCTCTGGGCCTCGAATTTTTGTGGGTGCGATGAACTGAGGAGCCCCACGGAGAGTCTTACCTGAGCCTGCCTCCTCCCTTGAACATTTGGACTGGAGTCCACACAGGTGGTCGTTCGGACGAGATCATCCGGTGGGAGAGGAGGCAAGAACGGTCAGCGCCGATGTTGTCCGTTTGGGCTCGTGGGGGGATCAGGGAAAAATATGGATGGCGACGACGAGGCGGCGGATGACGAGGATGACAACGGAGGTTGACGGGGAGGGCCGCGAGGGGAGCAGGAGGACAACGAGTAGGAAGGCAAGCACGACGACGAGGAGGAAGAGATGAAAGAGGAGACGCGTACGAGGAGGAACGAAGCGGCCCTCCCCCCGCGCTCTCAAAACAGATGATGAACCTCGTGAGCCGTCAAGTCGTTTGGGGGCTCTCTTTGGGAGCATTTTGAGAGCCTCCTGAAGGCCTCTGTGACCCTCTTGGGCTGTCTGGGCACGTCCCGAGGGTCTGTGGGGGCTCTCCTTGGGGTGTCTCTAAAGGGGCCCCAGAACACACAAATAAATACACACAAATAAACATATTCCCCATAGTTTCCCATATTTTCTCAGGTTTGGCCTTCCCCCCACTTCCCATATTTTCGCATATTTTCCTGGGGATCGACGATTAATTGTGTCTGTGTGTTTTTTCCCCTCCTGAGTCTCGGTGCTCGCTTGGACTGCCTTGGGGCTCTGCTGGGCAATCTCGGGGCCTCGTCGGGCGCCCTTGGAGGCCTCTCTGGGCGGCTACCCCAGAGGTCTGTGGCAGTGCCCGGGAGCCTCTGCAGACGTCCAGGGCCCCCGAAGGCCCGACAAGGATCAGAAACGATGCAGAAACAGCGATCCTGAAGCCTCGCTCGAGTCCAACCTCCTCCTCCTCCTCCTCCTCCTCCTCCTCCTCCTCCTCCTCCTCCTCCTGATGCTCCTCCTCCGAGGGGGAACTTCAGGGGGAGCCGGCTTTGGGGTGGAACTATCTGCCTGGAATCGGCGATTACATCGCCGATAGATAGGCGACCATAGCGAATCCAAACGTTCCTGGGCGGGGCAGAGCTATCGCGCCCCTATCGGCGCTGACTGGGCGATTGGGGGTCGATGCGCTTCCCCTGGAGCCTATCCCCACACAACGCTGCCCCTGACTCCTCCTGCTCGCGAGCGCCCTTCGCGCGCCCCAGGTTCGGTGGCAACCCATGGGAGCCTCCCATACCATCTTGTCGGCTCTTGCGAATCGACGCTACTCGACGCTAAATCGACGCGAATCGACGCTAATCGATGCTAGCCGACGCTAAATCGGGGCTATCTCATCGACTCCCAGACGCTAATCGAGACGAGTCAGTGCTAGAGACAGAATTGCGAGGGTACACAAGGCTCCCATGATTTGCTACCGAACCCCAGGGCCCAGGGGCCGATGGGACGGGCCTGCGGGTGGTGATGAACCCCTTGTGGAGCCCCGCCGCCATGCCGGTGGGCTCCGGCTTCACGTACCCCGCCTTCGCCATAGCCGAGCCTCCAGCCGAGGCACGGGGAGGCAAAAGATCTGGAGGCTTGGAACGGGCACCAACACTAACACTCGGCTGCGAGCCGGGGGGGGGGGAAGGGAGAAGGGGCGGGCCTTCTCAGAAGGCTCGGGAGTTCCCAGGCCTCCTGAAAAGTGCTCTAAGCCTTCCCCGAAGACACAGGAGGCTTCTCGTCAGAAGGCGGAGGGGCCTCGGAGAAGTTCCGCCGCCTTGCGAGAGGAAGCCTTCTCATTCTCACTTCCCCAGCTCGCTCGCCGCCGAAACTCAGAGGGGTGCATCCGCTGGGGGAGCCATACTGGAAGCCCGAATGTCACCATTATTAGCGAAGTCGGGATCATCTGCCCCCGGTGCAGGCAACCGCCGATGTTGGTATGGGTGCCACCCTCTTAGGCTCCGAGTGATGGGGGAGGGCTGCCCGGACCTCCTCCCTTCGTGAATGAACGAGGGGGGGAAGTGACAATGAGAACGCCCTCTCAGAAGGCGGCGGGGCTCCTAAGAAGCCCTCCAGCCATTTGACAAGTGTTATGTGTCTCCGGGGAAGGCTTGAGAAACTTCTCAGAAGACCGGGAAGCTTCTGAGCCTTCTGAGAAGGCCTGCTCCTCCTCACTTCCCCCCTGAGCGCGCCGCCGGGTGAAGAGATCGCAACGGCGAGCTGCTGTCAAGTTCTGCTTCTGGGGGCCCTGACTGGGCCCTGGGGCACGCAACAAAAACGGCCCAGGATGAAAAACGGATCCTGGGGGGAGAGCTCCAGACCTCCGGAGGTCCACGCTGCGTGCGAAATTATTCAGCGCAGGGATGCCCATGCGTGCATCTCTTCTCTGACAAGCTTCCTTGCCTATGAGTGTCTGAGTATGCGCGAGTCTGAACGCCTGCGCACGTGTGGATCTGAACCCAAATCATCCTGGGCATGGGTGGGCATCCCCTGGCGGCTCCTCCACTGGATGCCCGACATGCCGTGCCTCATATACATCGCCGAGTCCAGGGCTGGGAAAACCCGGGATACCTCCTGTAAGGGCGCCCAGAGGTCCCACGTGCCAAGGATCCGGGGGGTCAGGGAGTCCGGCTTTTGGAAGGGGTGGGAGTGGACGGGCTCCGCCCCGCCAAGTATAAAATACATAAAAAAACATCATATGTAGATACATATACATATATAGAGAGATATAGACACATATGTCTATGTATATGAATGTATTCCCCAAATCATGGGTGCCCTGAGGGGTTCTTACTTCTGTTCTCAGGAACTGCGCCTGGTTATCGGACTGGCCAACTTGTAGCCGCCCGTCGCCGCCCGTCGCCGCCGTGCTTGGTCACGATTTTGATTGTGCGAGGTGCGCAGTTTATATTGCTTTGGCGTTGCTTTGCGTTGCGTCGCATTACTTTGCACTGCGTTGCATCGCTTGGCAATGCGTTTGCATTGCGTTTGCATTGCGTTTGCAGTGCTTTGCATTGCTTAGCACTGCTTTGCATTCCCACTGCGTTGGTTTGCATGTTTTTGCATTGTCTTGTATTGCTTTGCGTTGCTTTGCAAAATCATTACGCATTACATTGGTTTGTATGCTAAGCGCTGCGTTACGTTGCTCTTGCCAAAGGGACGGCCCAAGAGGCCCACAAGATCGCCCCAAGATCGCCAAAGAGGTCTCCAAGATGGCCCCATGACGGCCCAAGAGGCCCCCAAGATGCCCCCAAGAGGGCCCCAAGACGGCCCAAGAGGCCTCCACGACGACCAACATGGCCTCCAAGACGGCTAAGATTGCCCCAAGATGCCTCCAAGACGGCCCAAGATGCACCCAAGACGGCCCGAGATGGCCTCCAGATGGCCTAAGCTGGCCCAAGAGGCCCCCCAAAGTCCTCCAGACGGCCCAAGGAGCCTCCAAGAGGTCCTCCAGGAGGGCCCGAAGAGGCCAAAATCATTGATGTCCCTCAGGTGTTTGAAAGATTTGAGCATTTGCACCTTTTCTGCCTTCCGGCTGCTCAAGACGGCCCAAGAAGCCCCCAAGATCCCCCACGAGGCCTCCAAGATGGCCCTATGACGGCCCAAGAGGCCCCAAAGACGGCCCCAGGAGGGCCCAAGAGGCCTCCAAAACGGCCAAAATGGCATCCAGGACTGCTAAGATGGCCCCAAGATGGCCTCCAAGACGGCCCAAGATGCACCCAAGACGGCCTAAGATGGCCTCAAGATGGCCCAAGACGGCCCAAGAGCCCCTCAAGAGGCCTTCAAGACGGCCCAAAAGGCGTCCAGGAGGTCTTCAGGGAGGGCACGAAGAGGCCAAAATCATTGGTTTGCCTTTGGCTTTTGAAAGATTTCGGCATGTGCTTCTTCTCGGCATTCCGACGGCTCAAGACGGCGCAAGAGGCCCCCAGGATCGCCCAAGAGGCCTCCGAGATGAAGGCCCCCAAGACGCCCCAAGAGAGCCCCAAAACGGCCCAAGAGGCCTCCAAGACGCCCAAGATGGCCTCTAAGAACCCCTGATATGCCCCAAGAGGGCCCCAAGACGACCCAAACAGGCCCCCAAGAAGGCTCCCGGCGACGTCAGACAAGCCAGGAACGCCCTGAGACGGCCAAAGAGGCCCCCAAGAAGCCCTCAAAGGCCACCCAAACCATCCAAGAGGCCCCCAGGAAACTCCTAGTAGGCCCCAAGAGTGCCCCAACAGGAGGCCAAGAGGCCTCCTCCTCCTCCTCCTCCTTCTCCTCCTCTTTTTTCCTCATCCTCCCCCTCCTCCTCTTCTTGCTCCTCCACGTGTTCCCCGAAGTCTTTCCAAACCGACTCGGGGATCAACTGGCCCGATAGCTTGGCCAAGCTCTGGCCCAGCTTTCGGCCACAGAGGCGCTTCCAAAGGGGCAGGGGGCGGCGGTGATTCGCCGTAGGCGTCTTAGATCGGCCGCCCCCTGTTGATTCATCACATGGGGTGCCTGGCGTGCTGGATTTCTTACGTTCTGATTTTGGTTCCTTTTCCAAAAGAACTCCCCCTGGGGCTTCGGCCCGTCCCGCCAGCTGCCTGCCTCATCGGCTCCTTAGATGGCCCAAGATGGCCTCAAAGATGCCTCCAAGACGGCCTCCAAGACAGCTAAGATGGCCTCAAGACGCCTCCAAGACGGCCAAAGATGCACCCAAGACGGCCTAGGATAGCCTCAAGATGACCCAAGACGGCATCAGAGGCTTCCAACAGGCCTCTAAGAGGCCTCCAAGAGTACTCCAGAAAGGCCCGAAGCGGCCAAAATCATTGATTTCCCTTGGGTTTTTGAAAGATGTTTGGATTTGCGCCTTTTCGGCCTTCCGGCGGCCCCAGACGGCCCAAGAGGCCCCCACGGTCGCCCCAGAGGCCTCCAAGATGGCCCCATGACGGCCCAAGAGGCCCCCAAGACGGCCCCAAGAGGGCCTCAAGACGGCCGAAGAGGTATCTAAGACGCCGGCCCAAGACGCCTCCAAGACGACCAGTGTGGCCCAAGATGGCCTCCAAGATGCGTTCAAGATGGCAAGGATGGCCCCAAGAGGGCCCAAGATAGCCCCAAAATGGCCTCCAAGACAATCCCAATGTGCCTCCAAGACCGCCAAGATGACCCAATACAAACCTAGAATAGCCCAAGAGGCTCCCGAGAGGCCTCCTCCTCCCTTTTCCTTGTTCCTCCCTCTCGTCCCCTTCCCCGTCCTTCCCCACGTGTTCCCCGAAGGCTTTCCGAGCCGACTCGGGGAACTCATGGTCCGACAGCTTCGCCAAGATCTAGCACAACCTTCGGCCACAGAGGCGTGTCCAGAAAGGCAGGGGGCGGCGGTGATTCGCTGTAGGCATCTTCGACAAAGATCGCCATCATAACCCAAAAGACAGCCCCACCATGCTCCCACAAAGCTTCTGGACGGCCGCACGAGCCCATCAGGAACCCACAGAACGCTAAGCAAAATCGTCCGCCCGAGGCCTCCCTGAAGCTCTCTCTCTCTCTCTCTATCACTCTCTATCTCTCTCTCTCTCTCTCTCTCTCTCTCTCTTTCCTCACACCACGTTTCCTTCCTTCGACTCCTACTCCCAATTCCCCGACCGGACCCTCATGCCCTGCACCCCTACAATTATTCCTTCCTCCTTCCGCTCGTATGCGCTTCGAAAGTCGAATGGGATAGCCTTCCATAAAATTGCGAGCCAAAAGCCTACAACGACAAGTTGCCGCATTCAACCATTTTCGTCGTCCTCCCCCTGCTCTCCACACGCAGTGGGTCGAGATACTCTAAGGGACTGCACGCGACTTGTCCTTGAGTTCTGCAGTGCTGCTCGTTTACTCTACAAGCAGTCTGACGGCAGCCACAGCAGAACTTTAAACGTGGCGGAAGCCGCGTCAGTACCCGCATTGCCGCAGGCTCTCCCCCCTCGGGGGGTCGGCGGAATGGCGTAGGCCACTTGGATAGAAAGAGAGAGAGAGAGAGAGAGACTGACAGAGAGACATGAACATGAACACGTGTTTCGTAATTCGCGATAACGACCGTCACTGGCCCAGACCACCCCCCTCCGCCGTGCCCTAGCAACGGCACGGTTCGCACCGACAACATCTGGGATTTGCCGTTCCTGGGATTCCCAGGCGGCGCTGGCGCGAATCGTGACGCTACGGGCCCACATCCCTACCCATCCCTGTAATGCCCATGTAGGCCGCGGGTGGGTCGCGGGTGGGTCGCGGGTAGGTCCCGGGCAAGATCGCGGAATGGGTCGCGGGTGGGTCGCGGACCAGGTCGCGGGTGGGTCGCGGGTGGGTCGCGGGCCGGGTCGCCGGGGGGACGACGACAACAAATAACAACACACGACAGCAAGCCACAACAAGCAACAACAACCACAACTACAACAACTACGTGCAACAACAACAAACAAATAAATAAATCAATAAACAACAACCAACAACCAACAACGACATAAACAACAACAACAAAAAACAATCCGCACCGCAGAACCTTACTTCAGCCACGCGCCCAGGAATAATGAATGACCGTTCGGCCCCCTCACTCTGATAATGAGATCGGAACAAATAGATGAGATCCATTGATGTTCGGGTTGTAGGGTCTGGAGGTGGACAGTGTGACTGGTGATTGGGGAGATCAAGATCGACAAACAGTCTGTCCTAGGGCAGAAGAACATCCTTCAAGAATATGAGACCCTCCACCGGCCCAAACTGAAGAACATTCGAGGATGCCCTCCTCCAGGATGCACAAGAAAATCACACAAACATGAAGAAGATTAGGGTACCCTCCCCGAACCGACCTCCATGTTATACCTCGGTCCGGCCGTACTGATAGATCGCGGATCCGATCCGACGCCAATCGCAAACCAGAAGCTGATCCCATCCCCCCGAAAATATCCTCATCACCCTAACGCTGGCCACATGTATGCATGTACACACGTATGTATGTATGTACGTATGCATGCATGATGTATGTATGTATGTATGTGTGTATGTATGTGTGTATGTATGTATGTATGTGTGTATGTATGTATGTATGTATGTATGTATGTATGTATGTATGTATGTATGTATGTATGCGTGCGTGCGTGCGCGCGTGCGTGCGTGCGTGCGTGCGTGCGTGCGTGCGTGCGTGCGTGCATGCATATATGTATGCATGCATGCATGCATGCATGCATGCATGTATGTATGTATGTATGCATGTATGTATATATGTATCGGATTGAGGGCAATAAACAAATGAGAAAGGACATAATCGTGAAGGAAAGGAGAACAGAAATGATAAGGGAAGCCGTGCAGAGTGGAATTCTATGTTCCCCACCTGTCAATACACTTGACACGAGTACGCCGCATGACCCCATTCGTAGGCATCCTACAAGAAAACCACAAACAATTGCGCTGCGAAGCGGATCGAAACGATCTGACGTATGTGCCGATGCATCCGACCAATCTGAGACATGAGACCGCTCTACAGTGGTGACAGCAACTCACGTGACACGCAAATGCATGAAGAGCTTTGCCACATTCTGATTATCTGTCCTGGCAGGTCCCCACCAGCATTGAGGCAGTGAGCCTGGTTGTCGCCTGCGCTGCACCACCTGTCGACCGCTGGCCTACGCTTGTTTGAGCCTCAAAACGATGTTGCAGTTCGCGCGCAGGGGGGGGGCTGACTTTTCACACTGAAGCCTGCTGGATGAGCACGGTGGACGAGACGGTGATGGAAAGGCGAGATGGGGAAGTGTGAGAGAAGGACGAAGAAGGGAACAGCAGCAGCAAGCAGCCAGGCACGGTGTGTGTGTGTGTGTGTGTGGCAGAGGGGTTGGAGACTGCAACGGACTCACGCCAGGCCAGAATGTATCCGGATCTGTGGCGAGATTGAGTGAGACATCTGTCGTCGCCCTGCAGTGTCGCGAGTGCCCCAGGCGCAGCAGCTCAAGTCTCGAATTCACGCATGAGTGACCCTGGGTTAGAGTGATCTTTGGTGCGCGGCTTTGTGGGGGCCGCTGGGAAAAAACCCGAGCTCGCAAGACGCTGCTACCGTCTCGCGTTGAGTCACTTTGGGGCCCCCTGTGTGCCCGCACCAAAGGTCACTCCAGCGAAAGGTCACTCTTACGTCTAGTCGAACGTCAGCTCGCGGCAACTCGGACCAGCCTGCAGCATGCTTCCCCGCACCAGTGCCACCAGGCCGCCAGCTCCCAGAGCTGGAGAGGGGGGCCGAGCAGCTGCTGGACGCAGAATGCTGCACAATCCCGCGCGACCAGTGTGCCGGCGCGAGCTTCCACGCGCCTCCCCGAAAGACGAAGCCAGGACGAAGATACCCATCGGTCGGAACAGGTAGGTAGAACCATGAAGTAGGAGGGCGTTGAAAGTAGATCCGATGTCCGTCCGCCCCCTGCGGAGGAGGGAAGAGGTGAAGCCACTCGATCATGGAATCTGGAAATCCAAAAATACATGCTTTCAACGAATGATGGGCAAAATGTGGTGTGGAAAAATCGAGAATCTATCAGACCCGGCGGCACTGGAGGATGTCTCGGGCGCCACGGTCTTCTCAGAGCGTCCCGGAACGCTCCGAAAGCGTTCCAAAAAAAGCTCTGGAACGAATGTTTATCCTCCTCCTAGCACTGTCCGACAGCGTGCTGGCGCGAACTTCCACGCACCCCCCCTGCCACCGATTCAATGTTGGTTGGCGTCGCCAGCGGGGTGCGGGATTTCGGCCAGTCGCCAGATCGACACCACGCGTCGCAGATCGCCAATGTTAAGTTTGGGGCGCGGGGGGTGTTTCTACCAAAAACCATGTATAAAATGCAAGATGTTGTCCATCAACCGAGGGGCGACGAACGCGATCGCGAAGGTGGATGATGCGGCGGGGCAGTCAGGCAGGGAAGAAACAAAAAAGGAGGCGGAGGGAACCTCGGAAACCGCATGGCGGGGAGGCTGGAAGGCAGGCGGACGGGCGGCGCTCACACAAATGCACGCGCGCACCCTTCCAGAGAGGGCCGAGGTGTTGTGGGTGTCAACTGGACTCGCGCCAACCTCGTAGTTTACAGCGCAAGGGAAAATACGCCCTGGGCAAGTGCCGAATGCAGGCTTGAGCTCGGCCGTGTGTGAATACAGTCCGAGCCCGTCCCCGATCACGGCAGTCTGCCTACGGAAGCCCGTACGGGAGATTCTCACTGACTGTGTCCTCCAGATGACTCAGAAAGGCGTGTCAGAGACGCGTTGGGTGAAGCGCCCCGTCGCGAACCGGTGAAGGATGGTGTCGGTCACCCTCCGTTTGTGTTACCATGATGGTGCTCGGTGAGTGCCATGCCATATAGAGGTCATCCAGCAATGAGCCTGGAAGAACTCGAATATGAACACCCCTACGCCCGCCCAGAGAAAGCCACAGTCGATCCTCATACGTATGCCTGCGGAACCCGAACGAGGAGGAGTGCCGAAGCACCGGCATGGCAAGCCTCTCGGCACCAATGGAGGCCAAGATCTCTACTGCTGCAACTGCCCAACCACGAATGAAATCGAGGTACATTCAGCCGACCCTGTCGGCGTGTGACAGCGGCTGTTCCGTCGCTATCGCCGTCGCGTCGCCGCCACCATCGCGTCCCCTCCTTCCCCTGAGTCCGTCGCCGCTCTCACCCTTTCCTTGGGCCCTCGTCCTCAAGCACGCCAGACAAAGCGAAATACACCAGCCCATCCACAGCGAAATTAAGCAACATTGTCATTGAGTCGAAAGGAAACCACTTCCCGCTGATCCCATGCCCGCGGAAGCGGAAGGGTGTAGAGCAGCTGGCCGTGGCGACGAGGGCTCGCCAGGACGAGCAGCGGTGTCGGTACTTTTTGCTGGGGGCACCAAGGAATACCGATAGTACCGCCACTCCCCGGACTTCTCCAGGGGTGCGTTCTGACCCGAATTGCGAGGCGAATCCAGCGGTGGCGACGAGGGCCTCACAGGAGGCCCAAGAAGGGGAAAACGAGGCAAGGGTAGCGTTATGGGTATCTTTTGCTCCTTCGATCTCCTCCCCTGCTGCACTGCGACTTTCCCCAGTTCTGCCGGCAGCGGGGTTCAGGGCCCCCGCAGTGGACCTCTCCCTCCGCCCTCGACCCCGCCCGCCGCTCACGGGAGAGGGCCACCGCGGGCGTCCCGACGCGCTGAGGCGGAGCAGCGGGCGCGAGGGCGTATCAAGAGGGTTGGAGCAAGCGCGCACGTGCAGAGGGCAGAAAAAACGCCCTCACAAGAAACACCCGGACGAGCGAAGCCTCTGGTGAACGGTGATCGCACCAAGGGGGGGGGGATCGAACAGGGCAGGGCTGCTCCGTAGCCGCCCAGCGTGCCTGTTCAGGAAGCGCCGGTGGTGGGGGTCGGGGTGCTTCTTCCTCCCTCGCACGTGGGAGGGGGGGCGGGGCGAGGCCGAGGGGAAGGACGGACGGGAGAGGGGGGGGGGGGGCTGACGCTGCGGGCGCAACCGCGCGCCCTTCGGCCTGCGCGAAAAGAGGGGAGGGGGCGGGAAGCGCGGGGAGCGGCCTGCAGTCCTCGTTTGCCGAGGTCGGGGTGCTGAGTTGTGAGCTGGTGGACGCTGGAGGTCACGTGGTGCAGGTGGAAGTGGAGGGTCGGAGTGCTGGGTGGGCGGCAGGGCGAAGTGGGGGGGCGGCGGGCGAAGACGAGGAGGGGCCGAGGTGGGCGAGGAGGAGGCATGCGCACGGGGAGGGGCGGTGGGCGGGGCAGCGACGAGGTCATTGCTTGCCATCGCTCGGACGTCCACTCCCCGTGCACGTGTCGGTCTCGTGCGTTTACTTGCTCGCAGCGTGGTGCGAGGTGTTCCTCGATGGGCCTCGCCGAGAAAGACGCTCACGTCCGAGCGATGCCGAGATGGAGAAGCTGCGCGGGAGAGCAGGCAGGAAGAGATGAAGGGACGTTCGGCTCGTTCGGTCTCTCCCGGCCAAGCTCGCCCTGGAAACAGCGCGCGACCTCCGCACAACAGTCGTACGCACGCGGCCGGTGGCATTCAGAGGCCAGGGCACAAAAAGGGCCGAGTCGGGTCCAGCGGCTCAGAAAAAGTGGCCGATAGCATCGATCCAACATGGTTCGAGTAGTGGATCGACCACAGAATCGACTTACTCCAACATGTGTCTTTCGTCGAACCCATGGAAAATGCTGCGTCTGTTTGGGAGATCTGACGAGGACATCAAGTTGGGGGTAAATAAATTATGTAGCCGATCCCCTACTCGAATGGTTACATCGCCTCACCTCAGCACGGGGCCGGAGGCTCGCCCAAGCGTGCGGTGGAGGCTCACAAAGCTCGGGCCCACGCAGCACCAGCAGAAGGCACTGCCGAGAGCGCTTTACGGACCAGCGCATCCATGGCCCTGAAAAACTGGAGGTGCGAGTTCGCGCGCGTGCGATTGCGTTCTGGATGAGGTAATGGGTGTCCCAAGCTACGTCGCTGCGAAGCACGAGGATAATCGCGCGTCGACCGTCGCGAATGGAATCGTCGCATTCGCTGGCGAAACGACACTCCCAGCTATGACCGCCGAGACCTTGGGCAGCTCTACGTGGGCAGAGCTCTAGTACGAAACACGTCCTGGATAAACCAAACCACGCCATTCCGACAAACAGAGAACGATCAGACTACCGATGTGAGAGCCGACAGTATGCAAGCGTGGGATGGTTCCAGTGGACTCGCGGCTCTGCTAATTGTCCTTCGCTGGATCAGACTTACGGTTGAGTAGGGCTGGGGGTCAGGTCTGCAAAGCACCCCAAACGGACGTCAATCAAGGGGCGAAACCAACCTGTTCGGTCAAGCTGACATTGATGCGCTACTGCCGGCGTCACACCAAAACTTTGGACATCAACGAATAGTTGGAAATTGTACATCTTCGTTGGCTTAACCGGCGAGGCGTTTGGCCAGCTTGGCGTCCATATTTGGTGGTCCTGCAGAGGAAGGCGCTCTCTGACCCTCGGCCCTACTCAAACTTACGGTTAGGTCGGGCATGTCCTCCTACACGCGGATTTGTACGGAAATTAAAAGATAGTCAAAACATATTCGAACATACTAAAAAATACTCGAAACATCGTCCCCAGACTATTGTTTGACTATTTCCGAATGTTCCTCCTGTAGAGGGACACGTCCGACTTAACCCTACACAAAGTTACGCTTACGTGGGGCCTGTTCCTCTACAGGAGGAGTATTCAAAGATAGTCCAAAAATCGTCTGGGGACAATGTTTCTTCATTTCTTGACCATTTTGGGGCATTTGTTTGTGACATTTGTTTTATTTGTCGTCCAAAATTCCCCTGTAGGAGGACAGGCCCGTTTCAAACCTACGGTCGAGAAATTGTGATCAGCGTGTCGCGGCGGCGGCCCCCGGCGAAACGCGGCGTGCCTTGCACGCGGGTGGCGCGCCGCCCCGCTCCTCGTGGGCTGGGAGAGGCTGGAAGAAAAGCTCCGGGCCTCGACGCTCTTGGATACACACGCTTGGAGCTCCTCCTCCGCCTTCCTCCTCCTCCTCCTCCTCCTCCTCCTCCTCCTCCTCCATCCTCCATCCTCCTCTTCCTCCTCCTCATACTCATACTCCTCCTCCTCCTCCCTCCTCCCTCCTCCCTCCTCCCTCCTCCTCCTCCTCCTCCTCCTCCTCCTCCTCCTCCTCCTCCTCCTTCCCCCTCCGGGAAGTGGTTACATTTGAGGCCAGTCCACACGAGGCCTTTCACAAGACACCCAACCCTGAGACCCCGGGACGCCCATTGATTTTTGGTGTGGGGACGTCGCGCCTTCCACCGCAAAGCCATCGAGACCCAAGAAACCCAGGGCACCCTGGAGGCAAGCAGGGTGCTTCCTGGCATGGGTTTCCACTGTAGCAGGTCGCGGTGGGCCAGAGCTGGCAGCGCGACATGCTGAGGAAACGGCTCCCGACGGCAAAACTGCCCAGTGGTCTTCTGGGGCCCCCTGGGCCCTCGCGGGCCTTCGCGGGGCCTTCGCGGGGCGCCCCTGCCATCTCACGATGTACATCTGAGCCTGCATGCGCTGCAACTGGCCCGCCGATGCTGTATCTTCTCTCTGCCACCTCCACCCTCCACTTTCTCATCTCTCTTTCGCCTCTTCCACCCCCCTCCTCCTCCTCCTCCTCCTCCTCCTCCTCCTCCTCCTCCTCCTCCTCCTTTTCCTCCTCCTCCTCCTCCTCCTCCTCCTCCTCCTCCTCCTCCTCCTCCTCCTCCTCCTCCTCCTCCTCCCACCTCCTCCTCCTCCTCCTCCTCCTCCTCCTCCTCCTCCTCCTCCTCCTCCTCCTCCTCCTCCTCCTCCTCCTCCTCCTCCTCCTCCTCCTCCTCCTGCTTCCCCTCCTCCCTCCTTCACCTCCCCCCCCCTCCTCCGCATCACTCCCCTCCATGCTCACGTCTGCTGCCCCCAAACCCCAGCATCCTAATCATTTGGCCTTGATCCTCTTTCACCCCTCCAGCTCCATTTTCCTTGTTGTCCCATCATCTTCCTGACTCCTGTTTATCCCAAACCTGCTCGCCTTTGTCTTCGTCCTGGTCCTTGTACTCATGGTGGTCATTATATCCCTCCTCATCCTCATTATCCTTCTCATACTGCTCTGTCTCCTCCTCCTCCTACTCCTCGTTTCACGCATCCCTCCTCCTGACTCATCCTGTTTCCTCCACAACTTCCTCCTCCTACCACCTCCTCCTCCTCCTCCTCCTCCTCCTCCTCCTCCTCCTCCTCCTCCCCCTCCTCCTCCTCCTCCTCCTCCTCCTCCTCCTCATCCCCCTCCTCCCCCCCTCCTCCTCCTCCTCCTCCTCCTCCTCCTCCTCCTCCTCATCATCATCATCATCATCATCATCATCACTCCCCTTCTGCTGTCCCCAAACCCCACCCTCCTAATCAGTTGGCGATCCTCTTTCATTTGGCGACACACAGCTCCCATTATCAGCGTGTTCCCATCATCTTCCTGACTCCTGCTCGTCCTGAACCTGCTCGCCTTTGTCTTCTTCCTGGTCCTTGTACTCATGGCGAGCATCATATCCCTCCTCATCCTGATTATCCTCCTCATACTGCTCCGTCTCCTCCTACTCCACTCCTCGTGTCACTCATCCCTCCGCCTGGCTATTCCTGTTGCCTCCTCCCCTTCCTCATCCTACCACCTCCTCCTCCTCCTCGTCCTTTCCCCCCATCCATAATACTTATTCTCTTAGTGTCGGGATTTATTTCCAGCGCAACCGTCCTGGCTTCTTTCCCCTCCTCTCGAAACGGCAGGGGAGAATTGCGACCGATATGTTTTGTGGTTTCCTCGTTGGAGCGTGGGAGCATGCGCGACGACCTGGTCGCCGAGACGCAAGCACTGGTCTTTCGGAAAAGAGCCGAAGGGCCGATGATGACGTCTGCACCGCCACCGTGAGGGCCGAGGAGCGCGTCGTCGAGTGTGCCACCGCGGGATGGTCGCGGTATGGCCACAGGTGCTTTGAATGCGTCGGTAGGTCTTGGATTCGCGATCAAGCCCTGGCGTGTGAGCTGAGCCCCCCAGTCAGTTGGTCCAAGTGCAGTATACCTTCTAGCGTGGGACCAGACTGGTCAACCCAAGCAATGCTGCTGCACGTTGTTTCAACTTGCCGCGACTGTCCTCCAGCGGGAGACATCTTCCGCAACGCTTTCTTAGATGTACCATCCACGAACCGACCTCGCTCGTATACCTCGGTCCGGCTGTAGTCTGCTGGTATTTGCTGAGCTCCAAGACGTTCCAGCATGGCATGCAAAGTGAGGTCGGCCTTGATTACGCATCGCCCATCCTGCAAGCTAAGCTGTTCCACACCAGTGCGATGTGCCGGCACGCCCGTGACGTCGCCTCCTCTCCTCAGGGAGGTGCAGGGAGTGAGTGTGAAGCCTCGGTGCGTGTCGCTGCCTTGGCGCCTCTGACCCAAAAGATTGAATCAGTTGGTCGGTTGTGTAAGATCAGGGGGGGCGGGGGACGGACGGCCGCCTTGTTAAGCATAACGTTGAGTCCACTAGCAAGTGCCCTTCGCAGAGGCCTCCTAGATGGGATCGGAGTAGATGGGGTCGGAGGATTGCGCCGCATCGCCGATGCATCGGCGATGCATCGGCGATGCATCGGCGATGCACCAGCGATGCATCGTTGACGTCGGCGATGCATCGGCGACGTTTACGCGGAGCAAATCGGGCTCCGCATCGAGCCGCATCGCCGATGCATTGGCGATGCGGCGCAATCCTCCGATCCCATCTGCTCCGACCCCATCTAGGAGGCCTAGACTTCGTGAGGTCAGCCCGATCCCCTCCACCAGCGCCTCTGGCACTGCCGAGCGTGTGGGGCAAAGCGCGCCGATTCCACCCAAGAAGAAAACGTGGCACGTGGCGCGCGCGGCGGAGCCGCTTGACCTGAGATGGTCCAGGCTCATCGTGTTCATACCTGACGAGGGCACATGTCATACACCCTTGGACGCGTTGTGGCCAGACTTCTGGGAGGCCCAGTGGGGGAGTCCACCTCCCCGGGGGGGGGGCCAGGAGCTCAGTGCCAAGGTATGACGGCACTGCCACGAGATATGCTTTCCAGACGCTCCGTCGGACTCGAGCCCACTGACGAGTATAAAATCAGGTGCAGGCTCCGAGGCGTCGTGCGGAATATATAGCATTCTTCAAACTATTCCTGCCGCTGAGCACTTCGCCCTTTTTACGGTCGGAAGTTCTGCTCAATGTGTCGCGGCGGCGGCCCCGTCGACACGCTGTGCATTGCGAGTCGGAAGCGTGCCGCTCCGCTCTGCGGGGCGGGAAGCAACAGCTCGAGACGACGACGCTCGGGGACTGGACTGGGACGTGGATAGCGTCTCGTGCCGAAGCGTGATGGGCCAGAACCGGCGGAGCTGAACGCTATCCCCAAACACCCGGCCGCACGCATACACGTGCCCATCTTGCCATCGCTCGGACGTCCGTTCCCCGTGCATGTTTGGGTTTCGTGCGTGCTTCACCTGACCAAATAATCACTCTTGGCGGTAAGAGCGCTGACCGTCTTGCTAAAGATGCCCTCCAACTTCATGCCCTACGCCACCGCCCTTTAGAGCGCGGAGACCGGGAGCCTGACGACTAAGTCGTCGTGGCACGAGTGGTCTGACGTGGACGAGGGTGAGATGAGGTGTGATGGGTGCCTCCGTTTGTCCGAGGCTGGTTCAGACCTGGCTCCCACGCAATGACCAGGGCCTCCCTCCTCCTGCAGCTGCGTGGCAGCGAAAGCGAGCACAGTCACAGTTTGCAGGCTGCTTGGGCGGTGCGCTCCCGTCCCTCAGTTTGCACTGAGCAGTGTGGATGTGTTGCTGAGCGGCGGCTCGCCCTTCGCTCGTCCAGCAGTGCGAGCGCCCTATCGCGCACGTGGGCATCCGCAGCACCGCAGGCGCAATAATAACCTGCGCTTGATGATGGGAGTGATCGTGGGGGAGCGGACGGGGCTGGGAGGAGGAACATCGTCTCACAGCTACTCCGCTGGCAGAGAGCAGTACTCCTGGGATAGACGTCCCTGGGGCTCATCTCCAGGCTCGCGAGGCCGAGACTAACAAAATGCATCGAACAAGCTTTCGCTCGGGCCCCTGCGTTCGCAAAATGATGTTCTCGGGACCAGAGATGTGTCGGAAAGGTGCGCCCTGGCCGAGGCGAATGGCATTGACGTGATCAAACTGGTACTGCTTTCTGCCTGTCCATCCTGCTCCTCCTCCCCCTCGTCCATCGTCCTCCTTGTCCCCCTCCTCCATCCTCCTCCCCCTTCTCCATCCTCCTCCCCCTCCTCCATCCTCCTCCCCCTCCTCCATCCTGCATTCCTTTTCCTTATACATTGTTTTTCCCTGTCACACCCCGAAGCAAAGTTTAGGGCGGGCTGGGCGTTCCGCCTGAGCCTTCCTCATCGCTCATGACTCTGAAGCTCTGAAGCTTAAAACATGGCAGCAATTTCGCAGATGGAGGGCGGGTGGTTTTCAACATGTGGCCCTCGCCTCAGCGCCGCGCACATTCGCTGTTTGAACATGTGCAAGGGCTTCACGGCTTGAGGGCGGCTCATTCTCAAACTGTGGCTCTCGCCTCAGCGCCGCGCACATGCGATTCAAACTCTGCAAGGGCTTAAAGGATTGAGGGCGGCACCTTTTCAACATGTGGCTCTCACCTTAGCGCCGCGCACATTCTTTAGAAACTTTGCAAGGGCTTCTTCATGGATTGAGGGCGGCTCCTTTTCAAAATGTGGCTCTCGCATCAGCGCCGCGCACACTTGTTTTTCTTAATGTTGCAAGAGTTCCACGGATTCCCATCATCATCGTACCAGGAATGGTGTTTTGGAAGTATTCAGGATTATGCGGGCGCAACAGTTCTGTTGACTCGCGGTGTCGAAGTCCCAAAAATGACATCGTCAGGACGCAGCAGTCAGGTTGATCCGTGGCGTGGAAGTCCCGAGAACAATGGTTTGGCATGCTTCAAGGCCATCAAACGGTTGTCTTCCAACGAGGCAGTCCCTCAATGGAAATGAGCCGTTATATGGGGACTATGAAGAGGGAGCTTGGAGGGAGGGTTCATTCCAACGTCGCTGATGCCTCTTGGGTTTGCACTAGTCCTCCTGCTCCTCCTGCTCCTCCTGCTCATCCTTCTCCTCCTCCTCCTCCTCCCCCCCTTCCTCCTCCTCCTCCTCCTCCTCCTCCTCCTCCTCCTCCTCCTCCTCCTCCTCCTCCTCCCCCTCCCCTCATCCTCCTCCTCCTCCTGCTCCTCCTCCTCTCCTCCTCCTCCTCCTCCTCCTCCATGTCCCCCTCCTCCTCTTCATTCTCCTCCTCCTCCCTTCTCCTCTTCTTCCTCCTCCTCCTCCTGCTCATCCTCCTCTTCCTCCTCCTTCCTCATTCCTCATTCATCCTTCTTCCTTCCTCCTTCCTCCTATCTCCTTCCTCCTTCCTCCTTCCTCTTTACTCCTTCCTCCTTCCTCCTTGCTTCTTCCTCCTCCCTCCTCCCTCATCCCTCCTCCTTCCCCCTCCCTTCTTCCTCCGTCATCCCTCCTTCCTCCTCCTCCTCCTCATCATCATCCTCCTTCTCCTCTCACCACCTCACCCACCAACCACACCCGTCTAAAAAGCACATTTCGATGTGAGTCTCGTATGGCTGATCGCGCGTGCGGAGTGGAGAATGGGGATTGGTCAGCATGGGCCACGCTCACTAGCTAATCAACTCCACTGCAGCCCAGCTTGCATTACCCGTGGCAGCACAGCCGCAGCGAAGCGCTTCAAATACACTGCAGCGACCACTGCAGGACAATAGAGGAGAGATGGCCGCACACTCGTTTTCGCATCCCTCCCCCCCTCTCACCCTCTCCTTCCTGCTCCGCCCCCCGTTCCCCTCTCCTTCCCTCCCTTTCTCCCCCCAGCATCTCTTCCCCTCTGCCCGCGCCCCCCTCCTTCCCCTCCTCTCTGCCGGCCAGACACCGGGCTGGGTGCTGGAGCACCCCATCTCCACGCCGAGAGAGCGATTAGGGATTAGGAAGAAGCCTCACCCTGGCGGTGGAGATGGCACGGGAAGGGAGAAGCTGGCCAGCACCACCCATCGGCGGCGCGCGCCAGGGAGGAAGCGCGGAGGGCGCGGGCCGTCCGAGGAGCTTCCCGAGCCTCCCCCGAGGCCACACAGAGAGCTCCTCGGAGAGCCAAAGAGCTCCTTCGCCCGAGCAGCCCCCTCTCACTTGCCTCCCCAGGCAGGATCGCGTCGGAAAACAAATAGGACGGGAGGTGTCTGGCCATTGTCGGCCTCGGGGGGCCCCCGCCGGGCCTCGGAACCGCCAAAAAACGACTCGGGATGTGAAACCAACTGGTACCGGGGAACGGGTCGGGACTTCCAGGGACCCCGCCCTGAAAAATGCAGGGCGTCGAATGTCTGGGTCGGCTACACGCAAGAATGACCCCAGGCAGCAGTGAACTGCAATGTGCGGCTTTGGGGGGGGTCGCGGAGAGGCCAAACCCAGGCGCTCCAGACACTGCTATCGCATGGCGCTCGGCGATCAAGGGACCCTGATGGGCCTGCACCAGAGGTCACTCTGGCGAGGGTTCACTCTTGACGACGTACGTGTAGTCGGTTCCCCCTCGGCGCGCCGCCGGGTGAAGCCCCCACAGGCCCAGCTTGGAGCCTCAGTCCCAGTGGACATCAGCTCCAGGCCCGTCTGGGAGGCCGATGCCCACTGGCGCTGTTCGGGGCCTGGGGAGGCCTTGGTGGTGGGCACGTTCCCTCCTCCCGAGTTGGGCGCACCCGCCTGCTGCAGACGGCCGCACGAGCGGGCGAAGCGCATGCAGGATGATTCGGTGGATGACGGGAGGAGGAAGGTCACGAGCGGCGAACGTATCCAAAATCCACGCCGTCGCGGCCTGGACTCCGGGGCGCGATCGCGTGGATACGCGGTCGAATGGATACGTTCCGCGCAAGGTACCCGCGAACAAAAACACCCCGCATCGACGGCGACACGGTTCAGGGGCCCAGCCCGCGAGGTTGTGGATACGGACATGGTTTCCAACCACTAGTCGGGGGGTCACAAACACAGGCACTTGAGTAGTCGGACGGGTCGTGGGAGGCCAGAGCGTAAGCTCCAGGTGCAGGAACGGTGGCTCTGTCGCGTTTCCCACGGATCTGTGGGCTGCAAGACATGACAACGAGAGGAGCAAAACGGCAACTCGGAAAAGACATCACAGGAAGCAATTCCACATCAGGGCTGTCCTTTCCCCAGTCGCCCCCTCCTCCGCCTGACGCTACGAGGCAGCATCCTGGTCATCTGAAAGAGCAGGAGAGGCCCAGATGCGGTGGAGGCACGGGATGAACCCACTCAAACTGAGCCCCTGGGCTCATCCTGGGGTCCACTCTCAGAAGCGTTCAGAGCTGCATCAAGCCCTCCTCCTCCTCCTCCTCCTCCTCCTCCTCCTCCTCCCCCTCCTCCACCTCCACCTCCACCCTCCACATCCTCCTACTCCACCTCTTCCTCATACTCCTCCTCCGCCTCCTCCTCCTTCCCTCCTCAACCTCCCTCCTGCCTCCTCGAGGTAAAGTTCACAGACTACTAAACAGGACGAGTTCGCACGGGGCGCCCTGAAGCGTCCTGGAGCGACCGCACAGGCTGGAGGCCTCTACAATACACACCTATAGGTATGCGAATAGTTATGCATATGTGCACCAGCACCTATCTTGTGGTAAAGCATCGCGTGGTACGTAGTATTGAATGCCATGGCGTAGTATAGCCTATGCCAGCGTGGTGCAGTTTTGCAGTGCATTGCATGCATTGAACAGCTTTGCATCGCATCACGGCACCGCATTGCCAAGCATGGCACATCATAGCATGGCATTGCATAATGTAGCGAAGTCCCCGAGAAACCCTCAGGGACACAGCGGGGAGGGTAGCAATCGCGACCCCCCCGCTTGCACATCGTGAGTGAGAGACCCAAGGCAAACCCTGAGTGCTGGCTATCTCTATCATTTTCTGTGTGGAAGAAAAAGACACCCTCCTCATCCTCCGCCTCCGTCCTCCCACTACTCCCCCCCCCGACCCCCTCCGCCCCTCTCCCTCCTTCCCCCATCTCCGCTTCCGCATCCCTCCCAGACCTCCTCTGCATCCTCCCATTCCCCACCCCCAACGGCAGGCTCGAGCGGTGAGGCCCCCTGCGCTGGCCCCTGACACCGCGTGGACAGTTCCATCTTGAGTTAGGTCGGGCATGCCCCCCTGCAGGCGGATTCGGGAGACAACATAAAACATGCTCCAGAAATGCGCAACAGTGGCCAACAAATGTCACCACATCGCCCCCTATATACGATGTGCTGGCTGTGTCTGCGTATTGATCCTGCAGAGGGACGCGCCCGACTTGGAGAGGCCGTCCACGCGGCTCTTCGATCGCCAGACCTTTCCCTACTGGCCGAGTGCCTGGGCCGCTGGCGGCGCTCCAACCCTCGACGGGCCCGCGCCGGGGGGGGCCGCCGCCGCGCCCCAATGAGCGACGCCGAGCCTGCCGCCCCCCCCCCCCTGCGCGCAGACCTCCCGAGGGGCCCTGGACCCGAATCGAGGGGCAACGCTGCTGGGCCCTCTCGGCCCCCGGATTGGGCGCCCGAGTTATCCGGGGTAACTCGGGTTTGGATTCCCGAAAAAGGAACCCGAGTTAGCCCTGACCCGAGTTACCCCTGATGATTCGGGGCTCTGACCAGACGGCTCCCAACGTTCCGCCCCCGCTCCGGGCGGGCACAACTCTGCGGCGGCGCGCACGGAGGGGTATGGGGTGGAGGGGGGAAGGCTTCTTGGAAGGAGGCTGCTTCTCCTTGGAAGGCGCCGGCCTCCCATCTACAGACAAGGCTCGCGCCTTCCAAGAAGCAGGGTGCTTCTGTGAGGGGCAACGATAGGGGGGGGGGGGATAGGCCTAGGGGGAGAAACATCGACCTGGAATCGGCGATACATCGCCGATAGAGCGGCGACAGGCCCCCGATGGTAAATCCGCACGTTCCTGGGCAGGTTGGGGCCATCTCGTCCCTATCGGCGATCAATTGGCGATTGGGGGTCGATGCATCCCCCCTCTGCCTATCCCCCCCCTTCCCCCCCCTATCGTTGCCCCTGACGAATAAAGAGAGGCGCAGGGCAGACCCCAGCAGCTGACACATGGCATGCCCCAAGATACCCCCGCCGCAGACACCAGGCAGCGGCAAACCGTCAGCACAGCTCTCAGAGAATGGATGCCAGAATCGAGGGCACCCCGAGAGAGAGAGAGAGAACGAGAACGAGAGGTCCGTACACTGTCCCACGAGGGCTGTAAGGTACCATAGGCGCTAAACGGCTGCACCTCGGTGACGAATCCAAAACACAGAAGCGAGGCGGATGCCGGGCGCTGGTGCCAAGCACGTGGCGAACGGCAAAGGCGCAACAGGGCGCCTAGCCTACTCTCGGTAATGAGGGGGAACGGTCGGGGGGGTCCGGCTCAGAGCGGAAACATCTGCCTGGAATCGGCGATGCGTCGCCGATTCATAGGCGATAGGCGCCTGATAGCGAAGCTGCACGGTCCTGGGCGGAATGGGCTGACAGGCCCCCATGGGCGACGAATGGGCGATCGGGGGTCGATGCATCCCTCCCTGAGCCTATCCACCCCAACGTTGCCCCTGAGGTAGGCACTCCACCAACACAGAGATCTGATGCGCGATGATCCTCTGACCCCGCTCCCGGCTGGGCGGTTTGGAAATGTCCGTGCGATGTGCTGAACGGTCTGCAGACTTGGGTTAGGGGGTACTAAGGCGGCCCGCGCTTTAGAGCGTCTTCTTTATATGTTTGTGATGTTTCTCAGTATCTCTCTCTGTCTCGCGCTCTCTCCCTATCGGGACCCCTGGGAGAAGCCATTGCGTAGGTTTTACTCGGTTGGCAGGTTTTGAAACCGAATCGCGCTCGTTCCACCTCCATTGTACTCCTCCGTCGTCCTCTCTCGTTGTTTTGTTTGTTCTCTCTCTCTCTCTCTTTCTCTCGCTCTCTCTCTCTCTCTGTCTCTCTCTCCGTATATAAACATGTTTGTATCATAACTCTCTCCTCTCTCCCCCTCTCTTTCTCTTCTCTTTCTCTATCCCTCTCTCCTCTCTCTCTCTCTCCCTCTCTCTCCTCTTCCTTTCTCTCTCTCCCTCTCTCTCTCTCTGGGCCTCGAAGTGTAAGGTGCCACGTGTGGCTCGCACCAACACAAGCGAAGAACCGCTTCACCCGCTCCAGTGCCTCGGCGGATGCCTTCCCGCTGTGCCGGTGGCGTGGCCAGGAGGGGGACGAGGCACGTTCGCGCCATCTCGACCCCAGCGTCGGCTCTCGACACTGCTAGAAGAAGAACAAGCGGCATATGGACATAAACTTCTGGGGCTCCGCGAGGATTTCTTGGATCTGCGCTGGGCCTCCCTGGCGGCGCCTCCGGCGCCGCCCCTGGCGCGCTCCGCGCGCCAAGGGGGGGGGGTCCAGCGCAGATCCAAGAAATCCGCGCGGAGCGCCAAAAGTTTATGTTTAGGGCGTGTTCTCTTCAGTGCACTGCGGGGATCGCTGAACCTTCAAGGATCGCTCGTGTCCGAAACGTCCCATCGTTCACCATCGACCGATTCTGGGTGGCCGGCGGCGTTCCACTGTTCAACGTGGAACGCCGGCGGCGGGGTCGCGGCTGGTCGACGCGGCCATCCTGATCTTCTGATCTCTGTTCATCAGTTTTCGAGCGGCGTAGAGCTGCCCCTCCTCCCAGGAAGCCTTTTGGCGCGGTCCCACACGTGCTGCCGTGCCGAGGCCTCGAGGGGGCTCGGCTCCCTCTGCGGCGCGGCTGAAACGCGCAACGGCGCGCGAGGGCGCGTCGTCACAGCCGTGCTCTGCCACGAAGCGCTCCCTGTCGCTTCGGTCGGCCTCGCCGCCCCCCTCGTTCTCGGGAGGGGCCCCCCCGTGCTCAGGTCGGGGCGTGTCCCCCTAGAAGACATCAAGAATAGTCACGATAATATGCAGAAGTGGCCAACAAATAATCGACAACTCGTCCCCAGACGATTCTTTGACTATTGTTGCATCTTCCTCCTGCAGAGGGCCGCGCCCGACGTCACCCCTGTGGCGGCCCGCAGGCCGTGGGCCTGCGCAGCCCCTCGGGGGCGAGGCTGCCTTCCGTCGACGCTGCCGCGGCCGCAGAGCGCGCCGCGTTTCCGCTCTCCGGCGCCGAAACGAGCCGGGTCGGCCGAGGGGGCGTGCACCTCAGGATCGTGCGCTGCGTGCTTCTCGCGCTCTCGCTCTCGCTCTCGCTCTCGCTCTCGCTCTTGCTCTCGCTCTCGCTCTCGCTCTCACGCTCCGTCTGGACCGCGCCCCCCTGGGAGAGAAAGCATCGCGCGGCTCTTCTTCCTTCCCCGTCTACTCTTCTTCATGGAAGCTCTCCAGACTTTGAGGACGAATCGTGCTCATCCCAACTCCGTCACACTTCTCCGGTTCCTCCTCCTCCTCCTCCTCCTCCTCCTCCTCCTCCTCCTCCTCCTCCTCCCCCTCTCGCTCATCCTCCTGCTCCTCCCTACTCCTCGTACTCCTCACCCATTCCCTGAAAACCAACAGCATTGGACAGACAAACAAAAAACAATGCGACGGCAGAACATTCCGTATGCAAAGCTCCAATCACAATGTCTCCCAAAATCACCTGCGCGTTTGCTCGTCAGGTCCCCCTTGCGCCTTGTGCTTCCGATCCAAAGCTTGGGGGGGAGAGCACGACGGGGAGGAATGGCAGGAGAAGGCGGCCGGGGTGCACGGAGGCGGCGGCGGCAGAGGGGGGAGGAGGGCTGAGGTGGAGGGCCGAGGAGGGCCGAGAATGAGGCAGAAGGATGAGAAGCGAGACAGAGGATAGACGGGGCTAGCGTTGGGGAGGAGGGTTGAGGAGACTGGTTGAGGAGTAAGGTTCAGGAGAACTGTGGAAGATGAGGGCGGGGAGAGTCGAATCAGGAGGAGGCGGAGGAGGAGGAGGAGGAGGAACACCAGCAGAGGAGCAGAAGGAGGCGGGAGGAAGACGAGGGTTGGAGAAACGGTTGAGGCGTGCTGCGGCGGAGAGTGTTAGGGCTGAGATTAGCAAGCTGAATAGAGAAGGGGCAAGAGGCAGAAAGAGAAGGGAGGAGGATGAGAACGGTTGGGAAGAAGGATAGAGGTGGAGGGCTTGGTACTAGGAGCGAGAGGGAGGGTTGAGGAATAAAGTGGGAGGATTGAGGTTTGAGGGTTGAGGAGGTGAACATGATTGAGGAGGGTGGTGGATTGGGGAGCATGGTTGATGTGGACGAGGGCTGACGACGAGGAAAGAGGAGCATTCAGGAGGATGCGCATGAGGAGGGTAGGGGAGCATTGTCGAGGGGCATGCGGAGGGTCGAGGGTGAAGGTTGAGGAGGGTTGATAAAGATGGTTGAAGGTGAGCGGTGAGGCGGAAGGTTGGGAAGGCGAGGAGCGAGTGCTGAGGAGACGAATCGGTGGCGAGCGTTTCGGAGGTGATCTCCCTCTTACTCCGCTCTCCTCCGCAACCCGCACCCTCGACCTTGCTCCTCGACGCTGTTCCTCTGCACTCCTCCCCAACGCTGATCCAGATCCCTCCCCCCTCGAGACAATACGTTGTAAGGGAACGCCAGGGGGGTACTGGCTCACCGGGGGGGGAGGGACAGCGCCCAGGAATCGGCGATGCATCGCCGACAGATGGGCGATACAGTGGAGGCCAGTCCACAAGAAGCCTTCCACAAGAAACCCAACCCTGAGACCCCAGGGCGTCCACTGGTTCTTGGTGTGGGAACGTCACGCCTTCCATAGCAACACCCCCATGAAACCCAAGACACCCAGGGCACCCTGGAGGCAAGCAGGGCGTTGCTTGGCATTGGCCTCCACTGTTGGGCCCCTATTGCAGATCCGCACGGTCCTGGGCGTGGTGGGCCCTCGGGCCCCCATCGGCGATCAAAATGCCCCCCCCCCTGGGCCAGTCCCCCCCTTCTTACGCTGCCCCTGGGGAACCTGATTGTCACAGAGAGCGCCTGCGCCTGTCTGGAGGAGTGCGCACCTGATGCCATGGCCCGTCCTGGCGAGCAGCACTGTACGCTGCTGACCTCGCCCGGGTCGAGGGCGCAACTGCCCTTCGCGCAGAGACAACGATGTTCTGCGAGAGACGAGTTGAAAAGCGAATCAACTGGCCTAAAGAAGGCAGAACGTGCAGAGACCCAGAGCCAATCCGAGTTCACACAGGACCTACGCGGCCGAGCATCGATGCCGTTCACAGAGAGGCAGAGGGAGAGGGAGGGACGATGAGCGGGAGAGGGAGAGAGAGAGAGAGGGGGGATATAGAATTTGAAGGGGAGAGGGGATATATTTATATATGTATACATATATATATATATAGATGTATAGCGAGAGAGAGAGAGAGAGTAGAGAGAGAAGATAGAGAAACGAGACAAGCACTACAGAGACAAGCATAGAACACAAACAAAGCAGTAAGCTACACATAGACAAGACGAGAAACACGTGTATACATAGGTACACATACCAACCCAACAAACACATATACACATTGCGGGCACCTAAAAACAGGGAGATGCAGAGACAACTACAGCAACAAAAAAGGGGCGATCCAGGGAGGTGGAAGGATGGCAGGGCAATCAACTCCAGCGTGCATCCCCGACAAGAAAAAATGTCGAGGGACCCAGAGGGGTGGGGCCTGGCCGCGCCGTGTCGTCAATGATTGCTGCATGTGGCCTTGAGATGTCTTGGCGCCGCAGAGAGCCATCCGTTGCGTTGCATCGCGCCCATGCTTGGCACTGCCGATGGTCCAACAGGGGACGAGGGGGTGGGGAACGGCTCAGGGGAGGAGAGGGGGCGGCGGGGGAGGGGGAAGCATCGTGCTGGAATCAGCGGTGCATCGCAGGCAGATCGGCAGCAGGCCCCCGACAGCGGATCCGAACGCGCCTGGGTGGGGTGGGCGACCAGGACCC
This sequence comes from Prorocentrum cordatum, assembly GCA_963575745.1. Lineage (NCBI taxonomy): Eukaryota > Dinophyceae > Prorocentrales > Prorocentraceae > Prorocentrum > Prorocentrum cordatum. The sequence continues at coordinate 382,318 of CAUYUJ010000547.1, forward strand.
CATCGGCGATCAAGGCGATTGGGGGTCGATGGTCCCCCCCCACCGAGCCGATTCCTCCCTAACGTTGCCCCCAAGGAGAGGGGGGCGGGGAGAGGGGGGGGGGGAGAAGGGGAAGCCATGTGCGCTCACGCCATGTGTGACATCCTCCCTCCCATCCCTTCCCGTTGCGCCGATGTTGACTCTGTCCGCGGACGCGTGTCATAGCGGATCTGGAACCCTATGGAAACAAAAAAGCAATCGTGCATTGCGCAGTTGGAAAAGTAACGCTGCACACACAGGAGGTGGCGGATGCGCAGGAGGATGAGCAGGAGGAACAGGAAGAGGAGGAGGAGGAGGAGGAGGAGGAGGAGGAGGAGGAGGAGGAGGAGGAGAAGGATGAAGAAGGAGGACGAACAGCGGCAGGAATTGGAAGTAGCGGGAGGAGCAGGAGGACCAGGGGAAGGCAGAGGGGAAAGGAGGGCGACAACGATGGGGAAGGACTTGGATCCAGAAAAGTGGCCCGCGCTGGGACGAGAGCGCCATTCTGAACGACGGGAACAGAGCCCCAGTCCTAAAATGAGGCCCACGCTGAAGCGGGAACACAATTCAGGAAAGACCGAGAACGCTCGGCTCGAAAAAGCGCAATATCTATAGTAAGAACAGTACTGATACGAATGCGAACAATACGAATACCAATACTAATAATCGTGATCATAGTGCTCATAATTATGATGGTACGAATCATAGTCATAATCATACTGATAAACCTATCCTGCGTAAACAACAGTACACGGAGGGGGTCGCGCTGCTCTGAGCACGTCTTCGGGGGGAGAATCGTACTCCTGTGGAGTGCTTGTGGCTGGTCTGTCCAGGCCGCCGCTTGCGAAACGGGGGTGGTGAGAGAGAGGAGGAGGAGGAGGAGGAGGGGGAGAGGAGGGGGAGAGGAGGGGAGCGGATAGAAGAAGAAAAAACGCCACAAACATAAACGTTTGGCGCTCCGCGCGGATTTCTTTGATCCGCGCTGGACCCCCCCCCTCCCGGCGCGCGGAGGGTGCCACGGGCGGCGCCGGAGGCGCCGCCGGGGGGGCCCAGCGCGGATCCAAGAAATCCGCGCGGAGCGCCAAAAGTTAATGTTTGTGGTGTTTTTCTTCTTCGAGAGGAGAAGAGGAGAGAGAAAGGCGGAGGGCTCACCCCTGCGCAGCTGCCAGCGCTGGCAGGCCGCATGCGGGAGGTGGCGGCCCGGGGCGGCAAAGCGGCTGGCCTCTCCCTGCTCCCTGCTCAGCCCTTGCCTCGCCTCCGCCATCCATCCCTGTTCCATATAAGATTACGCAACTTCACTGCGCAATGCCACGCCATGCTATGGCATGATACGCTCTGCGCCGCTCTGCCGTGCTCTCCTACGCCATGCCATGCCGTGCTCTACCATGCATAGCGTACCCTCTCGCGATCATTACCCTGCTCGACATCCGACTGTGCGAATAGAGAGGATACATACGCCGGCCTGGGGTGGGTGGGTACTTCGCTCCAGAAATTCTGCCAGGGGGGCATCGAGGGCCTCAAAACGGGCCACGAGGCCCCAAGAGACCTCCAAGACGGTCCAAGAGGGCCCCGAGTCGCCGGTACATCGTCCCAAGACGTCCAAGATGGCTTCCAGATGGCCCAAGATGCCTCCAAGACGCCCCAAGAGGCTTCGTATAAGCCTCCCAAGAGGGCCCCAAGAGGCCAAAATGGTTGATTTCCAGTGTTTTTTTCAGCGGTTTTTGGCTTTCTCGCCTTTTCTGGCTTCCGACACTCTAAGGCAGCCCAAGAGGCCCCCAAGACCTCCCCAAGACTGCCCAAGAGGCCCCCAAGAAGGCCCCAAGATGGCCCAAGACCCAAGAAGGCCCCAAGACGGCCCAAGAGGGCATCAAGACAGCCCAAGAGGGCCCCAAGAGGAGCCCAAGAAGGGGACCACGAACCGAAAGTTCAAGCTTTCTGGGAGGCCCCAAGAGGCCCCCAAGGGGCCCCAAGAGGTCCTCAAGAGGCCTCAAGAAGCCCAAAAGAGGCCGCAAGAGGCCCCAAAACAGCCCCCCGATAGAGGCCTCCAAACTACCTCGGGCAGGCCCCCGAGAGGCTTCTCACAAGATCCCAACGAACATCCAAGAGGCCGCTGAACCACAACCCAGGCACGGTGCCGGGATGGGCCGAAGGCCACTAGATCCGCCGCCCCCTTTTGATGTATCAAAGGGGTGCCTGGCGTGTTGGACCCTCTCGGTTTTGGTTTTGGTTCTTTTTCCAAGAAGAACTCCCCCTGTGGCCTCGGCCCGTCCCGCCACCGTGCCGCTCGCTCGGGACATCTTCAAAAAATCGAGAAGATGGCCCAAGATGGCCTCCAAGTCTGCCCAAGATGGTCCAAGACGGCCTCAAAGACGGCCCAAGAGAGTCCAAGACGGCCCAAGAGGCCCTCCAGAGGCCTCCCAGACGGCCCAAGAGGCCTCCAAGAGGTCCTCCAGGAGGGCCCGAAGAGGCCCAAATAATTCCCAACCATCCTGTGGTGTTGGGTCCTCGTTTTGACGAAACGGTCCCCGCGTTCCATTCTCCTCCTTCTCCTCGCCCTCCTCCCTCCTGCGTTCGCATGCCTCCCCACCACCAATTTCGGCACACCCCTCACATGTTTCGTGGCCCCATAGGCAGCTCCACGGAAGGCCCCAGTGGCTGCGTTCGCATGCCTCCCCACCACCCATTTCGGCACACCCTTCACACGTTTCGTGGCCCCATAGGGAGCTCCACCGAAGGCCCCAGTGGCTGCGTTCGCATGCCTCCCACCACAAATTTCGGCACACCCCTCACACGTTTCGTGGCCCCATAGGGAGCTCCCGAAGGCCCCATGGCTGCGTTGCCGCGCCGAGCTCACGACACCCATTTCGGCACACCCCTCACACGTTTCGTGGCCCCATAGGGAGCTCCACCGAAGGCCCCAGTGGGTGTGCCCGCATGCGTCCCGCACACCCATTTCGGCACACCCCTCACACGTTTCGTGGCCCCATAGGGACAGCTCACACCGAAGGGAGCCCACCAAGTGGCAGGGTTCGCATGCCTCCCCACCAACCCATTTCGGCACACCCCTCACACGTTTCGTGGCCCCATAGGGAGCTCCACCGAAGGCCCCAGTGGCTGCGTTCGCATGCATCCCCACCACCCATTTCGGCACACCCCTCACACGTTTCGTGGCCCCATAGGGAGCTCCACCGAAGGCCCCAGTGGCTGCGCCCGCATGCCTCCCCACCCCCCATTTCGGCACACCCCTCACACGTTTCGTGGCCCCATAGGGAGCTCCACCGAAGGCCCCAGTGGCTGCGTCCGCATGCGTCCCACCACCCATTTCGGCACACCCCTCACACGTTTCGTGGCCCCATAGGGAGCTCCACCGAAGGCCCCAGTGGCTGCGTTCGCATGCCTTCCCACCCCCCTTCGGCACACCCCTCACACGCTTCGTGGCCCCATAGGGAGCTCCACCGAAGGCCCCAGTGGCTGCGCCCGCATGCGTTTCCACCCCCCATTCTGGCACACCCCTCACACGTTTCGTGGCCCCATAGGGAGCTCCACCGAAGGCCCCAGTGGCTGCGTTCGCATGCCTCCCCACCCCCCATTTCGGCACACCCCTCACACGTTTCGTGCCCCATAGGGAGCTCCACCGAGGCCCCAGTGGCTCGTGGCCACCATAGGGACCCCTCCTCCCCACCACCCATTTCGGCACACCCCTCACACTTCGTGGCCCCATAGGGAGCTCCACCGAAGGCCCCAGTGGCTGCGTTCGCATGCCTCCCCACCACCCATTTCGGCACACCCCTCACACTTTCGTGGCCCCATAGGGAGCTCCACCGAAAGGGCCCCATTGGCAGGGTCCGCATGCCTCCCCACCACCCGTCTCGGCACACCCTTCACACGTTTCGTGGCCCCATAGGGAGCTCCACCGAAGGCCCCAGTGGCGCGGTGCATATGAGAAGAGGGGCCTAGTTTGCGTGCCCCCTCCTTCGTCTCATATCCGTGCGGTACTCGCAGCTGCATATGGTTGGGTCCTTCGCCAGGCGAATTCCCAACCATCCTGTGGTGTTGGGTCCTCGTTTTGAAGAGACGGTCCCCGCGTTCCTTCTTCCTCCTTCTCCTCGCCCTCCTCCCTCCTGCGTTCGCATGCCTCCCCACCACCAATTTCGGCACACCCCTCACACGCTTCGTGGCCCCATAGGCAGCTCCACCGAAGGCCCCAGTGGCTGCGTTCGCATGCCTCCCCACCGCCCATTTCGGCACACCCCTCACACGTTTCGTGGCCCCATAGGGAGCTCCACCGAAGGCCCCAGTGGCAGGGTCCGCATGCCTCCCCACCACCCATTTCGGCACACCCTTCACACGTTTCGTGGCCCCATAGGGAGCTCCACCGAAGGCCCCATGTCCTGGTTCCTGGCGGCGCCCCCACCCAATTTCGGCACACCCCTCACACGTTTCGTGGCCCCATAGGGAGCTCCACCGAAGGCCCCAGTGGCTGCGTTCGCATGCCTCCCACCACCCATTCGGCACACCCCTCACACGTTTCGTGGCCCCATTCGCATGCTCCACCGAAGGCCCCAGCAATGCCCAATTCGATGCCTCCCCACCACCCCTCATTCGGCACACCCCTCACACGTTTCGTGGCCCATCGTTCGCAGCCTCCCACCACCCATTTCGGCACACCCCTTACACGTTTCGTGGCCCAGAGGGAGCTCACCGAAGGCCGATGCGTCCCCACACCCATTTCGGCACCCCCTCACACGTTTCGTGGCCGGGAGCTCCACCGAAGGCCCGTGCTGCGTCCGCATGCGTCCCGCACACCCATTTCGGCACACCCCTCACACGTTTCGTGGCCCCATAGGGAGCTCCACCGAAGGCCCCAGTGCTGCGCTGCATGCGTTCCACACCCATTTCGGCAACCCCTCACACGTTTCGTGCCCCATAGGCAGCTCCACCGAAGGCCCCAGTGGCTTCGCATGCCTCCCCACCACCCATTTCGGCACACCCCTCACACGTTTCGTGGCCCCATAGGGAGCTCCACCGAAGGCCCCAGTGGCTGCGTTCGCATGCCCCCCCACCACCCATTTCGGCACACCCCTCACAAGTTTCGTGGCCCCATAGGGAGCTCCACCGAAGGCCCCAGTGGCAGGGTTCGCATGCCTCCCACCACCCATTTCGGCACACCCCTCACACGTTTCGTGGCCCCATAGGGAGCTCCACCGAAGGCCCCAGTGGCTGCGTTCGCATGCCTCCCCACCACCCATTCGGCACACCCCTCACACGCTTCGTGGCCCCATAGGGAGCTCCACCGAAGGCCCCAGTGGCAGGGTTCGCATGCCTCCCCACCACCCATTTCGGCCACCCCTCACACGCTTCCCCCATAGGGAGCTCCACCGAAGGCCCCAGTGGCAGGGTTCGCATGCCTCCCCACCACCCATTTCGGCACCCCCAACACCCATTTCGGCACACCCCTCACACGTTTCGTGGCCCCATAGGGATCTCCACCGAAGGTCGGGGGGAGCTTGACACTGGTATCCTTGCGGTACTCGCAGCTGCATATGGTTGCGTCCTTCGCCAGGCTATTTTTTTCTTAGGTGTTTGACAGATTTTGGAATTTGCTTCTTCTCGGCATTCCGACGGCTCAAGACGGCCCAAGAGGCCCCCAAGATCGCCCAAGAGGCCCCCAGGAGGGCCCCATGATGGCCCAAGTGGTCTCCAAGACGGCCCCAAGAGGGCCCCAAAATGGCCCAAGAAGCCTCCAACACGCCCAAGATGGCCTCCAAGACGCCCAAGATGGCCTCCAAGACGGCCCCGAAGCGCCCCAAGAGGGCCCCCACTCGGCCTAGAAAGGCCCCCAAGACGGCTCCCGACGGCGTCAGACGTGCCAGGAACCCACCAAGATGGCTCAAAGCTGGCCCAAGACGGCCCAAGAGGCCCCCAAGAGGGCCTCCAGGAAGGCCAGAAGAGGCCAAAATATTGTTTTTCCTCAGGTTTTTGATGGAATTTGACATCGCCTTCTTTTCGGCCTTCCGACGGCCCGAGACGGCCCAAGAGTCCCCAAAGATCGCCGAAAGATCGCACAAGAGGCCTCCAAGATGGCCCCAGAACGGCCCAAGAGGGCCCCAAGACGGCCCCAAGAGGCCCCCAAGACGGCACAGGAGGCCTTTAAGACGCCCAAGATGGGCGTCCAAGACGGCCCCGGAGCATTCCAAGAGGGCCCCAAGTCGGCCCATAGAGGCCCCCCAAACGGCTTCCGACGGCGTCAGACTGACCAAGAGCCCACCAAGACGGCCGAACATGGCCCTAAGATGATGGCCCAAGACGGCCCAAGAGGCCTCCAAGAGGGTCTCCAGGAAGGCCCGAAAAAGCCAAAATCATTGATTTCCCATGGGTGTTTGAAGGATTGTGGCATTTGCTTTTTTTCTGCCTTCCGACTGCCCGAGACGGCCCAAGTGCCCCCAAAGATCGCCCAAGAGGCCCAAGACACGGCCCCAAGAGGCCCCCAAGATGGCCCAAGAGGTCTCCAAGACGCTCAAGATGGCCTCCAAGACGGTCACGAGATCCCTCCAAGACGTCCTCCAAGAAGGCCAGAAAGAGTCAAATGGCCTCCAGACGGCCAAGATGACCTTCAAGATGCCCACGTGTTCCCCGAAGGCTTTCCAAACCGATTCGGGGAACACATGGTCCGATACCTTGGCAGGTCTGGCCTCAACGTTCGGCCACATAGGCGCTTCCAAAAAGGCAGGGGGCGGCGGTGATTCGCCGTAGGCGTCTTCGATCCGCCGCCCCCTGTCGATTCATCGCAGGGGTGCCTGGCGTGCTGGATCCTTTCGGTTTGGGTTTTGGTTCTTTTTCCAAAAGAACTCCCCCTGGCGCTTCGGCCCGTCCCGCCGGGGTCCCGGGAGGATTGTCCAGGACCCCAACGTCCACAAAAAATCCTCCAAGACGGCTCAAGATGGCGTCCAAGATAGCCAAGATGGCCTCCAATATGATTCTACACGGTTCTAGATGGCCTCCCTGATGGCCCAAGAGCGTCCAAGATACCTCCACGTTCGTCCAAGAAGCCTCCAAGACGGCCCAAGACGGCCTCAGAGGCCCCCCAGAGGCCTCCAAGACGGCCCAAGAGACCCCCAAGAGGTCCTCCAGGAGGGCCCGAAGAGGCCAAAATCACTGATTTTCCTGAGGTGTTTGACAGATTTTGGAATTTGTTTCTTCTCGGCATTCCGACGGCTCAAGACGGCCCAAGAGGCCCCCAAGATCGCCCAAGAGGCCCCCAAGAGGGCCCCATGACGGCCCAAGTGGCCTCCAAGACGGCCCCAAGAGGGCCCCAAGACGGCCCAAGAGGCCTCCAACACGCCCAAGATGGCCTCCAAGACGCCAAGATGGCCTCCAAGACGGCCCCGAAGCGCCCCAAGAGGGCCCCCACTCGGCCTAGAAAAGCCCCCAAGACGGCTCCCGACGGTGTCAGACGTGCCAGGAACCCACCAAGATGGCCGAAGTTGGCTCGAAGCTGGCCCAAGACGGCCGAAGAGGCCCCCAAGAGGGCCTCCAGGAAGGCCAGAAGAGGCCAAAAACATTGATGACGGGAAGCGCGAACGAGGAACGATGAGCGTGGACTGTTTTTCTGGAGGAAAAACATTTATATGGGGCTCCTGATTGCATCCCGGCCGGGCGTTGGCGGATGACGGGAAGCGCCTTCTCGCAACGAGAAGGTGGTGGGAGTTTCTTAGGCCATGCTTCCTACGAGTTAATAAAGAACAGAGACGCGAGGGACCACGGGCTCGGGGTCGGGCCGTGTGCCTCGAATGGCGGATTCTCCCCGTTACTGCAGTTTCGTTCGAGACATCCTATAACAAGTAGGATCTTGAAGGACTTGTTTTAAGACGCTTTACGTCAAAAGTGAGGCTCCCGCTCGAGACATCCTCGAAAAAGTTAGATCTCCAGGGATCTCGCGAATTCGTCGAAATCTTAAAAATGAGGCTCTCGCTCGAGACATCCTCGGACAAATGTGATAGTGGACGAGCTGCTTCGAGACGTCTTCAGTTCAAAATGGAGCTCTCGCTCGAGACATCCTCGAACAACTGTGATATCCAGGGAGTTTGCGAAACGAGTCGGTCCGAGAAGAGCTCAAGAGGGCTCCAAGACTGTCCAAGAATGCTCCAAGACGGTCCAAGATACCCTATCATCATCATCATCATCATCATCATCATCATCATCATCATCATCATCATCATCATCATCATCATCATCATCATCATCGCCACCATCATGATCATCATCATGATCATCACCAAGACGGTCCCAGAGGGGCTCGAGAGGGCTCCCAGAATCTCGAAGAGCACTGCAAGACGGTTCAAGATACCCTTCATCGTCTTCATCATCATCCTCGTCATCACCACCACTATCATCATCATCATCGTCGGCATCATCATCACATTGTCATCATCCTCGTTAGCGTCATCACGTTAAAACGGCCATGCGGTTTAAAACGGACGCCCACCGTACTCAACCCCCCCGCCCGCCCGCCCAGCACACACCCGGCACGCACACCGCACACCCCCCCGTCCCGCCCCTCCCCCAGAACACATACTGCATACACGCTCTCACGCAAGCACACATACGCACACAGCCGCACACGCACCTGCACACGCACACACAAGCACACGCACGCACACACGCATACAGGCCACGCGCAGCACCTGACCAACCCAACCAGAGGCAACCACTCAACACAAGCTACTCATGGCAACGATCTGGGCCTTTAGGGAAGCCCAGCGACGACCAACCCCATGTCCACACATTCCACGTTGTGTGCAAAGCCCTGCGCGTGCGCACGCAAGCTCAGAGAAGCGGCGCTTCACGTTCTTGTCCAGAAAGGTTTCACAATTGGCCGTTTCGCTCGGGACATCCCATCAAAAATGGAGCCGGCGTTGGCTCCAGGCCGCCTTCGTGTTGAGATCGCTCCTGGAGCGCCCGAGAGAGTCCCTAGAAGGCCACAGGACGGCTCCATAGGGCCCGCCGTACGGCCCAAGAGGCCTCCTTTAGCACTCCCAAGAGGGTCCAAGACGCCTAAATCGTCGAATTCCTATGGGAACACGTACATTTCTATCATATACGACTTTCTCGTCTTCACGGCGTCGACGACGGTCCACGAGTCCCCCAAGAGCGCGCCGCGAAGGTCCAAGAGATTTTCTAGAAGCGCCCAAGACGGCCCAACAGGCCGCCAAGGCGGCCCAAGAGGCTCCCAAGAAAGCTCAAAAGGGCCACAAGAAAGGCCCGAGAGGGAGAGCCGGAGCCGAAAATCGGAGCCTCCCGCCCAAAGACAGCCCTAGGAGGCCCCAAGAGGCCTCCAATGGCACTCCCAAGAGGGCCCAAGACGCCGAAATCGTCCAATTCCCATGGAAAAACGTACATTTTTATCATATTCGACTTTCTCGTCTTCACGGCGTCGAAGACGGTCCAAGATTCCCCCACGAGCGCGCCGCGAAGGCCCAAGAGATTTTCAAGAGGCGCCCAAGACGGCCCAAGAGGGCGCCAAGACGGCCCAAGAGAATTCCAAGAAAGCCCAAAACGGCCCCAACAGGGGCCCGAGAGGGAGAGCCCGAACCGAAAATCGGAGCCTCCCGCCCAAAGACGGCGCTAGGAGGCCCCAAGAGGCCTCCAATAGCACTCCCAAGAGAGCCCAAGACGCTAAAATCGTCCAATTCCGATGGGAAAACGTATATTTTTATCATATACGTCTTTATCGTCGTCACGGCGTCGAAGACGGCGCAAGAATCCCCCAAGACCGCCCCGCGACGGCCCAAGAGATTCCGAAGAGGCGCCCAAGACGGCCCAACAGGGCGCCACGACGACCCAACAGGCTCCCAAGAAGGGCCAAGAGGGCCCCAACAGGGGCCCGAGAGGGAGAGCCCGAACCGAAAATCGGAGCCTCCCGCCCAAAGACAGCCCTAGGGCGCCAAGAGGCGTGCAAGAGGTGCCAAGAGGCCCCCGGGAGACCCCCCAAGACGCACCAAAAGGCCCCCAAGAGACCCAAAAGAGGCCCCAACAGGCCCCAGAACGCCCCGCGAGAAGCCTTGCAAGAGAGCCCTGCGAACCTCCGCTTCGTCTCATTCCCAATACCCCCGCGCACTGGCGAGATGGACCGAAGGCCACTAGATACTCCACCTCCTTATCCCGAATTCGGGCTACACGGCCTCAGGGCCGCTCAAGAGGGCTCGGATACAGGGACCCAAGAGGGCTTCATGTTACAGGCCTCTTCGACCGTCTTCGGGTTCTCTCCGGTCGTGTTCAACATATGTTGGGCCGTCTTGGAACATCTTCGAGTGCCCAGAAGCGGCTGGAGGCATCCAGTGCATTCCTCGGAGGGGAGAGGGATCTAGTCCGTCTGACCGGATCCCCCCCCCCCGCCCGGCAAGCCGGCCGGACCGAGTGCTCGCGGGAGGAGTCTGAGAGGGGCACCAGTCTCACATGCCGAGTGGACCCCAAAGGGACGGCGGATAGCTCGTGAGCTTGGCGGTGGACGCAAGGGCCGCGTGGCAACTGGCCGTCCGCGCAAAATACAAGTAATAGCGGCCGTTCGCGCACACTCATAATTCAACCTAAGTTAGCTTTCGGGAAGCGTTTGGAAGGTAAGCCTAGGCGAAAACTAGTGGGATACCCGAATAGAAAACCTAGACTAACAGAGTAGACGAGCTCTCGATGACTCTGAGGACGGCCGACCTGGGAAATTTGAGTGAGCCCATCACTGAAGACCTGACACTCGTACAGACAACTTCCTCTAGGCCGAGGATCATATCTACGACTCAGGAAACTTTGAGAAATTTGCTCAGGCGGGCCCAAGAGGCCCCAAAGACTGCTCAACGACGGACCAAACGAGGACCCCAGGACTTTCGAAAGCAGCTTGCACAGGAACCACGAAACAACTCCGAGAGGATTCTGAAAGCCCCCCCTAAGGCTTCCAGAGCACCCTTTCTGCGCAAACACTTTCGAAGACGCCCCCACGTACGCCAAGACGCACCAACGAGATCTGCACACCCGCCCGATAGAAGTAACACCTTCCTTGCGGGACACGAGCCAACAGGACCCCAAGACGGCCGAAGAGTGGCCCAAGACGGCCCAAGAGAGCCCCAAGGTGTCCCCGAAAGGAGCCCCAGAAGAGAACAACGAACCGACAATTCGAGCCTTCCGTCCCAAAAGGGCCGCACGAGGCCCCAAGAGGCCCCAAGAGGTCCCGAGTGGCTTCCAAGAAGCCCCCCAAGAGGCTCAAAATACCCCCAAGAGGGTCCCAAGACGGCCCTGCAACGGCCCCAATGTTTGCCACAACGCTCTTCGCGTTGTCCTCATCGTCATGTTCGCCGTTCTCGTGGTCGTCGGCAACCACGAAGGGCCCTGGTCCTCTCAAACCGTACTTCGCGTCGTGACCCCCAATCAAGCTTAAAAGCGCCCCGAAACGCCGAACGGTCGCTCCAAAACGCCCAAGGTAAGCAAGCTTAAAAGCGCCCCCAAGCGCCAAACGGTCGCTCCAAAACGCCCAAGGCGGAACCAAAACTGCTCCAAGACGAACCGAACCAGGTTTCCAGGACTTTCAATAGCAGCTCCCACAGGAACCGCCAGACAACCCCGAAAAAATCCTGAAGAACCCAAAAAGGCATCCAGAGCACCATTGTGACGCAAAACCTGTCGAAGACGCCCCTAAATAGCCGTCGCCGTGTTCGCTCAAGCGTTCCAGTTTTGACGTCCCCATGTGATGCTCCACCTGCAACGCGCGTTCGAACATTCGCTTCCCGTTCTTGTCTGGTCAAGTTTTCCTAAGGTTGTTGACGGATTTTGACGGTTGCTTCTTCTCGGCCTTCCGACGGCCCCAGACGGCCCAAGAGCCCCCAAAGATCGCCGAAAGATCGCCCAAGATGCCTCCAAGATGGCCCGAGAACGGCCCAAGAGGGCCCCAAGAGGCCCCAAGATAGCACAGGAGGCCTTTAAAACGCCCAAGATGGCCTCCAAGACGGCTCTGGAACATTCCAAGAGGGCCACAAGTCGGCTCAGAGAGGCCCACCAAACGGCGTCCGACGGCGTCAGACGGACCAGGAGCCGACCAAGACGGCCGAACATGGCCCTAAGATGGCCCAAGACGGCCCAAGAGGCCTCCAAGAGGGCCTCCAGGAAGGGCCGAAAAAGCCAAATTCATTGATTTCCCATGAGTGTTTGAAGGATCGTGGCATGTGCCTGTTTTCGGCCTTCCGACGGCCCGAGACGGCCCAAATGCCCCCAAAGATCGCCCAAGAGGCCCAAGACACGGCCCAAAGAGGCCCCCAAGACGGCCCAAGATGGCCTCCAAGACGGCCCAAGAGCCCTCCAAGACGTCCTCCAAGAAGGCCCGAAAGGGTCAAAATGGCCTCCAGACGGCCAAGATGACCTTCAAGATGCCCACGTGTTCCCCGAAGGCTTTCCAAACCGATTCGGGGAACACATGGTCCGATAGCTTGGCAGGTCTGGCCTCAACGTTCGGCCACATAGGCGCTTCCAAAAAGGCAGGGGGCGGCGGTGATTCGCCGTAGGCGTCTTCGATCCGCCGCCCCCTGTCGATTCATCGCAGGGGTGCCTGGCGTGCTGGATCCTTTCGGTTTTGGTTTTGGTTCTTGTTCCCAAAGAACTCCCCCTGGGGCTTCGGCGCGTCCCGCCGGGGTCTCGGAGGGCCGCGTAAACCACCTCAGCGTCCACAACGAATCCGCCAAGACGGCTCAAGATGGCCTCCACGATGGCTACGTTGGCCCAAGATGGCCTCCAAGATGGTCCAAGATAAGCTCCAAGTTCGCCCAAGATGGTCCAAGACGGCCTCCAAGACGGCCCAAGGGAGTCCAAGATACCTCCAAGTTCGGCCAAGAAGCCTCCAAGACGGCCCAAGAGGCCTCCAAGAGGTCCTCCAGGAGTGCCCGAAGAGTCCAAAATCATTGATTGTCCTGGGGTTTTTGAATGATTTTTGCAGTTGCCTCCTCTCGGCATTCCGACGGCTCAAGAGGCCGCCAAGATCGCCCCAAGTCGGTTCAGAGAGGCCCCCAAGACGGCTCCCGACGGCGTCAGCCGTGCCAGGAACCCACCAAGATGGCCGAAGTTGGCTCGAAGCTGGCCCAAGACGGCCCAAGAGGCCTACAAGAGGGCCTCCAGGAAGGCTAGAAACAAACCAAAAACATTGATGTTCCATACGTGTTTGAAGGATGTTGGCACTTGCTTCGTATCGGCCTTCCGACGGACCGAGACGGCTCAAGAGCCCCCAAAGATCGCCAAAGATGCCTCCAAGATGGCCCCAGAACGGCCCAAGAGGCCCCCAAGACGGCCCCTAAAAGACGCCCAAGATGGCCTCCAAAACGGCCCTGGAGCATTCCAAGAGGGCCCCAAGTCGGCTCAGAGAGTCCCCCAAAACGGCGTCCGACGGCGTCAGACGGGCCAGGGGCCCACCAAGACGGCCGAAGATGGCACTAAGATGGCCCAAGGCGGCCCAAGAGGCTTCCAAGATGGCCTCCAGGAAGGGCCGAAAAAGCAAAATTCATTGATTTCCCATTAGTGTTTGAAGGATCGTGGCATTTGCCTTTTTGTCGGCCTTCCGACTGCCCGAGACGGCCCAAGTGCACCCAAAGATCGCCCAAGAGGCCCAAGACGGCCCTAAGAGACCCCCAAGACGGCCCAAGAGGCCTCCAAGACGCTCAAGATGGCCTCCAAGACGGCCCAAGAGCCCTCCAAGACGTCCTCCAAGAAGGCCCGAACGGGTCAAAATGGCCTCCAGGCGGCCAAGATGACCTTCAAGATGCCCACGTGTTCCCCGAAGGCTTTCCAAACTGATTCGGAGAACACATGGTCCGATACCTTGGCAGGTCTGGCCTCAACGTTCGGCCACATAGGCGCTTCCAAAAAGGTTGGGGGCGGCGGTGATTCGCCGTAGGCGTCTTAGATCCGCCGCCCCCCTGTCGATTCATCGCAGGGGTACCTGGCGTGCTAGACTATTTTGGTTTTTGTGTTGGCTCTTTTTCCGAAAGAGCTCCCCCTGGGGCTTCGGCCCGTCCCGCCGGCTGCCTGCTCGTCGGCTGTGTCGCTCAAGATGGCCCAAGATGGCCTCCAAGATGCCTCCAAGATGGCCAAGATGGCCTCCAAGACGGCTAAGATTGCCTCAAGACGCCTCCAAGACGGCCCTAGATGCACCCAAGACGGCCTAAGATAGCCTCAAGATGGCCCAAGACAGCCTACGAGGCCCCCAGGAGGCCTCCAAGACGGCCCAAGACGGCCCAAGAGGCCTCGAAGAGGTCCTCCAGGAGGGCCCGAAACGGCCAACATCATTTGTTTTTCCTGAGGATTTTGGCATATGCTTCTTCTCGGCATTCCGAAGGGTCAAGACGGCTCAAGAGGCCCCCAAGATCGCTCCAAGATCGCCGACGAGGCTTCCAAGGTGGCCCCATGACGGCCCAAGAGGCCCGCAAGACGGCCCCAAGAGGCCTCCAAGACGGCCAAGATGGCCTCCAAGACGGCCAAGATGGCCTCCAAGATGGTCCGAGATGGCCTCCAAGTCCGCCCAAGAGAAGAGGAGATGCCTCCAAGTCCGCCCAAGAAACCTCCGAGACGGCCCAAGACGGCCCAAGAGGTGCCCAAGAGGCCTCCAAGACGGCCCAAGAGGCATCCGAGAGGTCCTCCAGGAGGGCCCGGTTTTTCGTATTTGCTCTTTTTCGGCTTTCCGACGACCCAAGACGGCCCAAGAGGCCCCCAAGATCGCCCTCACAGCGCCCAAGAGACCTCCAAGATGGCCTCAGGACTGCCCAAGAGGCCCCCAAGACGGCCCCAAGAGGGCACAAAGACGGCGCAAGAGGCCTCCAAGACGCCCAAGATAGCCTCCAAGACGTCCCTGGAGCATTCCAACAGGGCCCCAAGTCGGCCCAGAGAGGCCCCCAAGACGGCTCCCGACGGCGTCAGCCGTGCCAGGAACCCACCAAGATGGCCGAAGTTGGCTCGAAGCTGGCCCAAGACGGCCCAAGAGGCGTCCAAGAGGGCCTCCAGGAAGGCCAGAAACAAGTCAAAAACATTGATTTTCCATAGGTTTTTGAAGGATTTTGACATTTGCTTCTTTTCGGCCATCCGACAGCCCAATACGGCCCAAGAGGCCCCAACGATCGCCCAAAGATCGCCCAAGAGGCCTCCAAGATTGCCCCAGAGCGGCCCAAGAGGTCCCCAAGACGGCCCAGGAGGCTTTTGAGACGCCCAAGATGGCCTCCAAGATAGCCCTGGAGCATTCCAAGAGGGCCCCAAGTCGGCCCAGAGAGACCCCCCAAACGGCTTCCGACGGCGTCGGACGGGCCATGAGCCCACCAAAACAACCGAAGATGGCCCTAAGATGGCCCAAGACGGCCCAAGAGGCTTCCAAGATGGCCTCCAGGAAGGGCAGAAAAGTCCAAAATCCAAAATCTTTGACTTCACATGAGTTTGTCAAGGATTGTGGCACTTGCTTCTTTTCTGCCTTCTGACGGCCCGAGACGGCCCAAGTGCACCCAAAGATCGCCCAACAGGCCCACGACGGCCCCCCGAGGCACCCAAGACGGCCGAAGAGGCCTCCAAGACGCTCAAGATGGCCTCCAAGACGGCCCAAGAGCCCCCCAAGACGTCCTCCAAGAAGGTCCCGAAGGGGTTAAAATGGCCTCCAGGTGGCCAAGATGACGTATGCCAACGTGTCCCCCGAAGGCTTTCCAAACTGATTCGGAGAAAATCAGGTCCGATACCTTGGCAGGTCTGGCCTCAACGTTCGGCCACATAGGCGCTTCCAAAAAGGCAGGGGGCGGCGGTGATTCGCCGTAGGCGTCTTAGATCCGCCGCCCCCCGTCGCTTCATCGCAGGGGTGCCTGGCGTGTTAGACTGTTTCGGTTTTGGTTTTGGCTCTTTTTCCAAAAGATCCCCCTGGGGCTTCGGCCCGTCCCGCCGACCACCCAGAAGACCCGGTTGCAAACGGTTTTCCTGCCCCAGGCGGCCCCAAGATGGCCCAAGATGGCTTCCAAGACGGCTAAGATGGTCCCCATATGCCTCCATTCGGCCCAAGATGCACCCAAGACGGCCTAGGATAGCCTCAAGATGGCCTAAGACGCCCCAAGAGGCCCCCAAGAGGCCTCCCAGACGCTCCAAGAGGTCCTCCAGGAGGGTCCGGAAAAAGGCCAACATTGCTGATTTTCCAAAGGTTGTTGAAGGATTTTGGCATTTGCTTCTTTTCGGCCTTCCGACGGCTCAAGACGGCCCAAGAGGCCCCCATGATCGCCCCAAGATCGCTCACGAGGCCTCCAAGATGGCCCCATGACGGCCCAAGAGGCCCCCAAGAGGGCCCCAAGAGGGCCCCAAGACGCCCAAGATGGCCTCTAAGACGGCCCCGAAGCGCCACAGGAGGACCCCAAGCCGGCCCAGAGAGGCCCCCAAGACGGCTTCCGACGGCGTCAGCCGTGCCAGGAACCCACCAAGATGGCCGAAGTTGGCTCAAAGCTGGCCCAGGACGGCACAAGAGGCCTCGAAGGGGGCCTCCAGGAAGGCCAGAAAAAGGCCAAAACCCTTATTCTCTTGCAAAGGGTGTCTCGAGCTCCGACCATTTTATTCCGCGTCGCCCCCCCCCCCCCCCCCACGTCCCCAGCGCCAGAGTGGGACCCCCGCGCCGTGGCTCTCTGCCCCGAGCACCCCCGCGTCCCCAGCGCCCCAGCGGGAGCACCGCCCACTGCCCCCTCCGCCACGAACGCTTTATTCCGCGTCGCACCCCCCCCCGTCTCCAGCTCCAGAGTGGGACCCCCGCGCCGTGGCTCTCTGCCCCGAGCCCCCCCCGCGTCCCCAGCGCCCCAGCGGGAGCCCCGCCCACTGCACCCTCCGCCACGAACGCTTTATTCCGCGTCGCACACCCCCCCCCCCCGCGTCCTCAGCGCCAGAGTGGGACCCCCGCGCCGTGGCTCTCTGCCCCGAGCCCCCCCGCGTCCCCAGCGCCCCAGCGGGAGCCCCGCCCACTGCCCCCTCCGCCACGAACGCTTTATTCCGCGTCGCGACGCACACCACCTCCCCCACCTCCCTCCCCGCGTCCCCAGCGCCCCAGTGGGGGCTCCGCCCCGTGCCCCCTCCGCCCCGACAATTTTATTCCGCGTCGCGACGCACACCACCTCCCCCTCCCCCCCTTCCCCAGCGCCCCAGTTGGACCCCCGCCCCGTGGCCCTCTGCCCCAAGCCCCGCCCAGTGCCCCCTCCGCCCAAACCATCATATTCCGCGTCGCGACGCACACCACCTCCCCCCCCTCCCCACCTGGGATTTGGGCACCGTTGCTGAGCCCCGAGGGGCGATGTCTTGCCCCCTCTTCCCCCCTCCTCCTCCTCCTCCTCCTCCTCCTCCTCCTCCTCCCTCCTCCTCCTCCTCCTCCTCCTCCTCCTCCTCCTCCTCCTCCTCCTCCTCCTCCTCCTCCCCCCCCCCCTCCCCCTCCCCCTCCCCCTCCCCTCCCCCTCCCCCTCCCCCCCCCTCCTCCTCCTCCTCCTCCTCCTCCTCCTCCTCCTCCTCCTCCTCCTCCTCCTCCTCCTCCTCCTCCTCCTCCTCACCTCCTCCTCCTCCTCCCTCCTCCTCCTCCTCCTCCTCCTCCTCCTCCTCCTCCTCCTCCTCCTCCTCCTCCTCCTCCTCCTCCTCCTCCTCCTCCTCCTCCTTCCTTTTTGTGCAAGAGCCATGGCACACGTGCCACTTGTCGTCTCGGGTGTTGAAGGATTTTGACATTTGCTTCTTGTCGGCCTTCCGACGGCCCGAGACGGGCCAAGAGCCCCCCAAGATCGCCCACAGATCGCCCAAGAGACCCCCAAGATGGCCCCAGAACGGCCCAAGAGGCCCCCAAGACGGCCCCAAGAGGCCCCCAAGACTGCTCAGGAGGCCTTTAAGACGCCCAAGATGGCCTCCAAGACGGCCCTGGAGCATTCCAAGAGGGCCCCAAGTCGGCCCAAAGAGACCCCCCAAACGGCTTCCGACGGCGTCAGACGGGCCAGGAGCCCACCAAGACGGCCGAAGATGGCCTTAAGATGGCCCAAGACGGCCCAAAAGGCCTCCAAGAGAGCCTCCCTGAAAAGGCCAAAACGGCCGATTTCCCATGAGTTTGTCCAAGGATTGTGGCATTTGCTTCTTTTCGGCTTTCCGACGCCCGAGACGGCCCAAGTGCCCGCAAAGATCGCCCAAGACGGCCCCAAGAGGCCCCCAAGACGGCCCAAAGACGCCTCCAAAACGTTCAAGATGGCCTCCAAGACGGCCCAAGAGCCCCCCAAGACGTCCTCCAAGAAGGTCCCGAAGGGGTCAAAATGGCCTCCAGGTGGCCAAGATGACTTTCAAGATGCCCACGTGTTCCCCGAAGGCTTTCCAAACTGATTCGGAGAACACATGGTCCGATACCTTGGCGGCAGGTCTGGCCTCAACGTTCGGCCACATAGGCGCTTCCAAAAAGGCAAGGGGCGGCGGTGATTCGCCGTAGGCGTCTTAGATATCCGCCGCCCCCTGTTGGCTTGCCACAGGGGTGCCTGGCGTGCTAGACCATTTCGGTTTGGGTTTTGGTTCTTTGTCCAAAAGATCTCCCCCTGGGGCTTCGGCCCGTCCCGCCGGCCACCCGAAAGGGATCTCAATCCAGGAAAAATCCTCCAAGACGGCTCGAAATGGCCTCCAAGATGGCCACGTTGGCCCAAGATGGCCTCCAAGATGGTCCAACATGGCCTCCAAGTCCGCCCAAGGTGGTCCAAGACGGCGTCCAAGACGACCCAAGAGAGTCCAAAATACCTCCAAGTTCGCACAAGAAGCTTCCAATACGGCCCAACACGACCCAAGAGGCCTCCAAGAGGTCCTCCAGGAGGGCCCGAAAAGGCCAAAATCATGTGTTTTTTGTCCTGAGTTGTTCGAAGGATTTTGGCATTTGCTTCTTCTCGGCATTCCGACGGCTCAAGACGGCCCAAGAGGCCCCCAGGATCGCCCCAAGATCGCCCACGAGGCCTCCAAGACGGCCGCATGACGGCCCAAGAGGCCCCCAAAACTGCCCCAAGAGGGCCCCAAGACTGGCCAAGAGGCCTCCAAGACGCCCAAGACGGCCTCCAAGACGGCCCCGAAGCGCCACAGGAGGACCCCAAGCCGGTTCAGAGAGGCCCCCAACACGGCTCCCGACGGCGTCAGACGGGCCAGGAACGCCCTAAGACGGCCAACGAGGCCCCCGAGAAGTCCCGAAAAAGCCCCAAGAGGCCCTCAAGAGGCTCCAAGAGAGCCCAAGATACACCAGCATGGCCTCCAAAACGGTCCCAAGATGGCCCAACCGAGCCCAAGAGTGCCTCGAGAGGCTCCGAAGAGGCATCCTCCCCCTTCTCCTTGTTCCTCCTTCTCCTCCTCATCCTCTTCCTCCCCCACGTGCTCCCCGAAAGCTTTCCAAACCGACTCGGGGAACACATGGTCCGATAGCTTCGCCCCCCAAGATGCCTCCAAGACGGCTCAAGATGCCTCCAAGACGGC
Source organism: Prorocentrum cordatum (assembly GCA_963575745.1). Taxonomy (NCBI): domain Eukaryota; class Dinophyceae; order Prorocentrales; family Prorocentraceae; genus Prorocentrum; species Prorocentrum cordatum. Next base: position 401,827 of record CAUYUJ010000547.1, read on the forward strand.
CTAACATGGCGTAACCATTGCCCAAGACGGCCCAAGAGGCCCCCAAGAGGTCTCCAAGACGGCCCAAGAGGCCTCCAAGAGGTCCTCCAGGAGGGCCCGAAGATACCCAAATCATTCATTTTCCAGAAGTGTTTCGAGGATGTTGGCATTTGTTTCTTCTCGCCATTCCGACGGCTCAAGACGGCCCAAGAGGCCTCGTCCTCTTCCTCTTCATGTTCAGTCTCCCCCACGTGTTCCCCGAAAGCTTTCCAAACTAATTCGGGGAACACATGGTCCGATAGCTTGGCAAGCCTCTGACCACAACGTTCGGCCACATAGGCGCTTCCGAAAGGGCAGGGGGCGGCGGTAAAACGCCGTAGGCGTGTTCGATACATGCAAGCATAAGTCACGCAGCACCCAGAAGCCGCAACAGCGACTCTCCCCCAAGGGGTCGGCGGAGCGGCGTAAACCAAATAATCAACAGGTACTGATACCGCTACCTCTCCTGGGGCGCGTTCTGACTAGGACTTCGAGGCGAATCCAGCGGTGGCGAGGAGGACGGCCCAGGAGGCCCCAAAAAGAGAGAACCAGGGAAGGGTAGAGGTTGGGCTACCTTTTCCTTCCCTGGGCCTAGACATCTCCCCCCCACGCCCCAAGGGCCTCAGGGCGACCCTCGGTCGCGCTGCACAGGCCTCCACTTGGCCTGCTGCCCGCAAGCCGCCCTGCCTCGGCGGACTGGCGGCCGCACCGCGGTGGCGGGCCGCGCCTGCGGATTCTCCAGAGGGGCGGGGGGGGGGGGGCAGCAGCGCTGAGCGGGCGTGTGCGGCAACGGTGGTGACTGCGACGGGGACCGCGGTTCAAAGGCGGGCGGAACAAGCTATCCCTCCGCCCGTCTTCCCCTTCTTCGGCCTCCTGGGCGACCCTCGTCGCCACCGCTGGATTCGCCTCGACATCCGGATCAGAACGCACACCGGGAGAGGTCCGGGTAGCGGTACCTTTTGATCTCCCCAGTGGTGGTGACCGTGGTGGCGGCTGTGCGCGGAAGTGGTTGAAAAACCATAAAGATACCCCGATCCCTTTGGGAGGGGACCCACGTTAGAAGGGCCAGTCCAGCCTCAGACGACACCACCCATATGTTTAGGGATCACCAAAAAACGACGACATAAGTTCGTTGAATTATGCTTGGCGTGTGGTGACCACCTCACAACACCACCACAGCCTCCGCGGGGGCCCCGCCACAGCCGCACACCGACATGTGCCCACCACCATTGTGGTGGCGGGTAGTCGTAGTTGGATTGTGGCGGTGGTGGCTTTGGTGGTTGAGGTGGCGGCCACGCCAGCGGAGACGACGGCGGTCATGACGGCAATGGCGGCGAGCAGACAAGTTAAAGTGTCAACTGCTGACAGTAGACGCACTGGTCGTAGAGTCAGAGCCGTCTGGAACCTCAAACTTTGCCGACGGGCTTGCCATCTGTGTGCGATCAAGTGCCAGCAGCATAGCTGAGGTGGGATGGCGGTGGCGATGTATCGTGATAGCAACGATAGCGATTAATAGCGGTGGACGAGGGCGCGCGTAAGGCGATTGCAAGGCTCGCTCCTCACCGAATGTCATGCTTCTCCTGGTTGGTAACGCTAGTATGCCCCGAAGTTGCCCACGCAGCCAAAGTGCAACGCCTCGAATCGGCGATCTATACTACAAGCCTGTCCGCTGTTGTTCTACTGTGGAGGTGAAAGAATGATGTGGACAAGTGACGAGATAATTTCGCACAAAGTTCTGAGCTGCTTCGGCACGCGGTACTTGTCAGCATTGTCACGCGGCTGCCGTCGCCAGGGAGCACGATTATCCGCTAAAATAGAGAGGGGATTCGCCGTCGATGTCCTGTCCCGACTGGCGGGGAAACGAACAGGGTCGCTGGTGGGGAACAGGAGATGCAGAGGCATCCCGAAAGGACGGCCTTAAAAAAGGGCGCACCTAGGCGCAGAGGCCTACAAGGAGGCCCGAGGCCTCCTTTTAGCACCAGGGGACGGCCGGCATCAGAGGCCGCGCAAACCTTGCAAAAAGAACTGCTCTCCAGCCACTGCAGTTGAGCTGCTCAGGAACGTGGCACTGTCCGCGAAAGGGGCCAAAGAGAACGGCGACTCGTACCTTATCAAGACATCCCTGGAGGCCTCGCGAGGCAACTTGAGACCCGACGTACGTCGGATCCAGGTCTGATGTACGTCGGGTTCACGTCGCACTACGTCGGAATTACGTCGGATCTACGTCGCACTGACGCCGGAGCATCGCCGCACGAACGTCGACCCCCAGCTAACGGAGCTGACGTGTGGACCAGATGATGCAACTGTTACTCGCTGAAGGAAGCTTCCAGGATTTTCCTTATAACGTACCTACTCGTGGGCGTGCTCGGGCCTAACTCGGGAAAAACTTCGCCTCGGATGTATATGATCCCTATAACAACTGCTATACGAAAAGCAACCGTTTTGAGACTGCCGCGCATGGGGGTGCACGATCCCCTCGACGGCGTCCGCGACGACCCCCTGGCGCGCACGATTCAAAAATGGCCTCGCCCCCCGCGAGGTCTATTCATTTGCCCTGGGGGGGGGCCTCATTTGTGAAGCACACGCCTGACATTTAACGGCCCTCAGGGACAGAACATCGAGAAAAACCTTCCGTCGTGGTTGTCTCGTGATATTGTTTGTTCCGTGGTCCTCGGGCTCGAACCCGCTCAGCACAGCATGGGTACAACGGGGGTCGTGCGAAGCCCCCGCCGAGCTCGCACAAGTCACTGCCCAGCACTTTGGTATAGGATTTGCGGCGAGCACATTATCAACAACCTGATCACCAGCATCATCATCATCATCATCATCATCATCATCATCATCATCATCATCACCATCACCATCACCATCACCATCACCATCACCATCACCATCATCATAATCATCATCATCATCATCACCATCACCATCACCATCACCATCACCATCACCATCATCATCATCATCATCATCATCATCATCATCATCATCATCATCATCATCATCATCATCGGCATCATCATCAGCATCATCAGCACCATCATCATCGTATTAATAATCATCATCAGCATCATCATCATCATCCTCTTCCTCATCCTCATCATCCTCATCCTCATCCTCATCTTCATCATCATCCTCATCCTCATCTTCATCATCCTGATCCTCGTCTTCATCCGCGTCTTCATCCGCATCCTCATCCTCATCCTCATCCTCATCTTCATCCTCATCCTCATCCTCATCCTCATCTTCATCATCATCCTGATCCTCATCTTCATCATCATCCTGATCCTCATCTTCATCCTCGTCGTCATCCGCATCCGCATCCTCTTCCTCTTCCTCATCCTCTTCCTCATCCTCATCCTCATCCTCATCCTCACCATCCTCATCACCGTCGTGACTGTCTCATGACTCGAGGGGGCCCTGGGACGTCGTCGCCTCCGTGGCCGTCGTCGTTGACCGTCGCCGTCGCCGACGCGGCCGCCGCCGCGGAGGCGCCCGCGGCGCCCTGCTCCACGGCTGCTTCCCGGAGCCGGCCTCCGCCTCCTCGGGGGACAGGGCCTCGGGGCGGCGGCGGCGGGGCGAGGAGGCGGGCGGGGTCGGCTCGGGCGGCGGCGGCGGGCGAGGAGGCGAGGAGGCGGGTGGGGTCGGCTCGGGCGGCGGCGGCGGGGGACAGGGCCTCGGGGCGGCGGCGGCGGGCGAGGAGGCGAGGAGGCGGGCCTCGGGGCGGCGGCGGCGGCGGCGGCGGCGGCGGGGCGAGGAGGCGAGGAGGCGAGGGGTCGGCGCTGGTGCGACGATCGGCCTGGCGTCCTGGCAGCTGCTTCGAGTCGGAAACCACGGTGCTCGACGTGCGCCCGAGTCGATGTGCCAGCGCGAGTGGGCGGCACGGTGCCCCGGAACGACGCCGGCGACGTCCAGGTGAGCAGGTGGCGCCCGAGGGGGGCAGGAGCAGGAGAAGGGGCATGATCGGGAGCAGGACGAGACGCGAGGCGTGCTCCGATCCCAGACACGCGCGCGTCGTCGCCAAAAAACCGGGCGGGAGGTGTTTGTTTTGGTCCCGTTCGGCCCCTGGGCAGGAGAGCCCAGAATCGGTTCGACGAGTCGGATCAGAAGTCGACATGAATCGGATCGACGGAAATCGGCAGCTAGTAGGTCTCCATTGAGACATCGGAGCCCGAATCGGACTCCGAAGTCGAGTCGAATCGGAATCGGAAACCATCGAAATCGAATCGAATCGAATCGGAGGAATCGAAGCGAGCCCTGCCAGGACCGTCAAAAACTGCCCGGGACGCAAAAAAAGGCCCTGGGGGCCAAGGGCGGGGGGACCGCGCCTGGAGACAAGCACAGACAGGACCACGCACGCCTGGGAGAACTGCTCCCAGGCATGCGACGCCCGGACTTCCTCCTTACCAGACGAGCGCGTTCCACTACTCGCAAAGGATCTACTCGCAAAAGGCATGGATCCGCCGCGGGGCATCTACGATAAATCTCATGGAAGCGAGCCTCTGGCTTTCGGACGTTTGCGAGCACACACTTTGCGAGTAGTGGAAGGCGCTTGATGAAATACGGGTCCCTGGAAGTCCCGACCCTTTCCCTGGGACCGGTTTCTCATCCTGAGTCGTTTTTTCACGGTCCCGAGGCCCAGCGAGGGCCCCCCGAGGCCGAAATTGGCCAAAAACCTCCCGTCCTGACTGTTTTACGACGCGATCATGTCTGGGCTCGGTGGCCTCGGGAGGCCATGGGAAGTTGTCAAAGCGGAGCGCGCGGCCGGAGGGGGGCGACCTGGGAGGGTCGGGGTCCTTCTGACCCCGGTCAAATCCAGACCCGGGTCAGTCAGGCCTTGCAGGATCCTGCAAGATCCTGCAAAATCCTGCACCCAGACCGAGGTCAACGCTGAGGATCCTGCAAGATCCTGAAGGATCCTGCACCCGAACCCGGGTCAATGCGACCCTGGCCCTGCAGGATCCCGCAAGATCCGGCGCTCTGGCTGACCCCCATTTGCATTGACCCCCGTCCCTTGAGCCCCGAGAGGGGTGGCCGGGAAGGCCTGGGAGGCGGGGAGGGCCAGGAGCGGAGGCAAGCCGGGAGTGCGCTCGCGCCGTTCCTGGCAGCCTACCCCTCCAGAGGAGAGCCCAAGAGCGGATCGATACGTCGGGTCGGCGATCTGAGGGGAATCGCATCGGCGGAACAATCGGCAGCCGAGTCGGGAGAAGTCAAATCGGCAGAAATCAGCAGGCAAGTAGGACGTTTGCGAGTCGGCAGACATCGGCAGGCCAGTGGGCCGTTATTAAGAAATCGGAGCTCAGGTCAGAATGCGAAATCGAATCGAATCGGAATCGGAAGCCATCGAAATCGGATCGAAATCGAGTCGGAGAAATCGAAACGAGCCCTGCCACGCCCACTAGGCCCCTTCTCGGTGATCCGTGGGCGACTGGGGGTCGATGGTCCCCCCCCTGAGCCTATTCTTAGGTCGGGCCTGTCCCCCATACAGGGGGATGTTGGACGAAAAATTAACAATACCCAAAACATACCCCCAAATGGTCAACCATAGTTTTTTGTTAAAGACATGTCTCTATATACTACCTCTACATTATGTTGAATAGTCCTCGGTGGAGGGACAGGCACGACTTAAGCCTATTCCTCCCGTCGCGCTGCCCCCAAGGGGAGGAGGGCGAGGAGAGAGAAGCAGGGCGCTCGCGCCATACCGGACATCCAACCCCTTCCACCAGTCCCTTCCCGTGGCGCGGTGCTTGCTTCATCCGCCGACGCGTGTCATATCGCGGGCCTGAGGCTCCAGAGAGGGCCCCGTCGTACAGGGCGCAGTCGGAGAAAAGAAAGAGCTGCGTACATCATAGGAGGACGTGGCGGATGAGCAGAAAGAGGAGCAGGAGGAACAGGAGGATGTGGAAGGAGGGGGACGAGGACGAGGAGGAAGGGAGGTCCCTATGGACCCCGAAACGTGTGAGGAGTGTGCCGCAATGGGTGGCGCGGGCACATCCGAACGGTGCCACTGGGGCCTTCAGTGGAGCTCTCTGTAGGGCCACGAATTTGTGACGCGGACGCATGCGAACGGTACCACTGGGGCCTTGGGTGGAGCTCCGTTTAAGGCCACGAAACGTGTGAGGGGTGCGCCGACTTCGGTGGCACGGACGCATGCGAACAGTGCCACTGGGGCCTTCAGTGGAGCTCCATGTAGGGCCACGAAACGTGTGCCGAAATGGGTGGCGCGGACGCATGTAAACCCCGCCGCTGGGGCCTTCAGTGGAACTCCATATGGGAACACGAAGCGAGTGAGTGGTTTGTCAATATCATATTCGGTGGATCTCCATGTAGGGCCACGAAACGTGTGAGGGGTGTGCCGACATGGGTGGCGCGGGCACGTTCGAAAGGTGCCTCTGGGGCATTCGGTAGAGCCCCCTTATGGGGCCACGAAACGTGTGAAGGGTGTGCCGAAATAGGTGGCGCGGACGCATGCGAACGGTGACACTGGGGCCTTCGGTGGAGCTCCCTGGAAGGCCACGACCCAACACCACAGCATGGTTGGGAAAGACTTGATGTTGGCTTTGATGTGTCAGCCGGAGCCGCGTCAGCTGGACCCCCCACCCCATTTATGGCATCGCGATCGGCAAAGTGGGTGATAGGTGACAAAATGGAAGTAGATACGTATGAGGGATAAGGAAAGGAATTCGACATTGGAGCTGGAGTGGTTTGAGCAAGAGCTAGGAGCAGGATCAGGGGCATAAGTGATAGGTAACACCAAACTAACCAATTGCAAGAGAAGATGAAACGGAGAAGCTCTCCCCTCCGAGCCTCGGTGGCCTCTGGATCGGCCGTGGTGGCGTCGGCGGGCTCCACGGTCGCGACAGCCTTTCGAGAGACGACGCTGCGAACTCGCTCTTCGGGCCGCCTCATCGCACTCGCCCTATCAACCTGCCTTGTCATCTTCATCCCTGCGCCCTCCACATGAACTCACCACCATCCACTGCTACTGCTTTGGCTGCGGCTGTGGCTGCCGATACCGTTGCTGCTGATGCGACTGACGCTGCGGCTGCCGCTACCGCTGCTCTTCCTCATTCCTACATCGGCTTCCTCCTCCTCCTCCTCCTCCTCCTCCTCCTCCTCCTCCTCCTCCTCCTCTCCCGAGCCCGCTGAGCAGCCAAACCTTGGAAGAGGCAATGCGGTGATGAGCACATGGTACTGCTGCCCACGCCGTGGAAGAGCAGGGGGGCGAGCACGACACGGCACAGAGTGCTCGCCCCGAGGTGCGACACCGCAGCGTGATGCGCTGACGGACCGGAGCTTGGACACACACTGGGGAAACCAAAAGGTATACCGATACCGCTACTCCCCGGACCTCGCCCGGGGCGCGTTCTGCCCAGGACTTCGAAGCGAATCGAATCCAGCGGTGGCGACGAGGGCCGCCCAGGAGGCCCGAAAAAGGGGAACAAAAAAAGGAAAGGGTAGAGGTACGGGTACCTTTGTTTTCCACCTCTGGCACATCGCAGAGGATGCGCTGAGCGGGCCCGCCGGAGACGCGCGGCGGGGCAGAGTGGCCCCGCCCGCGCGGCGCAGCTCGGGCGAGCCCGAGAGGAAGCGGAGCGCTGTCATTGACGGGCGCGTGCGCGCCGGCCCAAGATACGGCGCAGCGAGACCGGGGGCGGTGATGTCGCGAGGGACGCGGTGCTGCTCAACCTACAATGGGAGCCACAAGAAGCCTTCCACAAGAAGCCCATCCCTGAGACCCCAGGACGTCCATGGATGTTTGGTGTGGGCGCGTCACGCCTTCCATAGCAAAACCCTCGAAACCTGAGAAACCCAGGGCACCCCTGAGCCAAGCAGGGTGTTTCTTGGCATCGGTTTCCACTGTACCCCAGACCCCGACGTACAGTCGAACCGAGGTATAAGATCGAGGTCGGTTTGGGGAGGGTAACCTGGTGTTCTTCGTGTTCGTTGGGTGTCCTTGCGCATCCTGGGTAGGATACCCTTGGATGTCCTGTGTGTTTGGGACGACGGAGGGTCTCATGTTCTTGAGGGATGTTTTTCTGGCCTAGGTCCGACTGTATGACATGGAGCCCCAAAGGTCTCGACCCATTCCCCGGGACCAGCTTTTCATCTCGAGTCGTTTTAGGGCGGTCCCGAAGACTGGGAAAGGGCTCCCAAAGGCCGAAAAAAACAAAAAGCCTTCCGTCGCGAGTTTGCTTCATGACTCGAGGAAGTCTGGGTCCGCTGTGCGGCGGCGGCGCCGGAATTGTGCTGTCCTGGCCTGAGGCTGGCCCCGCGTAGGGCAGATGCGGCGGTTCCCCAGGTCGCACAGCTCGCGCTGCGCGAAGCGCGACGCGCATTTTTCCCAACCATCCTCTGGTGTTGTATCCTCGATTTGAAACGACAACGCCCCGCGTTATCCTCCAGCTCATCCCGCAGCCCCTCTTCCTGCAACTACCTTCCCTGCCTCTGCCCTCTGCACCAGTCAACCTCGGGACACCCCTCACACGCTTCGTGGCCCATAGGGAACTCCACCAAAGGCCCCACTGGCTGCGTTCGCACTCGCCCACCGCACCCATGTCAGCACACCTCTCACACGTTTCGTGGCCCCGTGGGGAGCTCCACCGAGAGCCCCACTGGCTGCGTTCGCACGCGCCCACCGCACCCATGTCGGCACACCTCTCACACGTTCCGCGGCCCCATAGGAAGCTCCACCGAAGACAATACTCACAACTGCGGCACTCACAACTGCATATGGTTCGGCCTTTCGCCAGGCTACATGTTGTTCGTTGTCCTTGTTTTTGTTATTTTCCCAATCCACTGCTAGGCAATCATCGCCCCCCCCCTTGGATCCGCTGGGGGGGGGTTGGGCACATGCTGTCCGAACGGGTGGAGGGGGGTTGGAGGAGGAGGAGGAGGAGGAGAAGGAGGAGGAGGGAAGGAGGAGGGGGATGATGATGATGATGATGATGATGATGATGATGATGATGATGATGATGAGAGGAGGAGGAGGAGGAGGAGGAGGAGGAGAGGAGAGGGAGGAGGAGGAGGAGGAGGAGGAGGAGGAGGAGGAGGAGGAGGGAGGAGGAGGAGGAGGAGAGGGAGGAGGAGGAGGAGGAGGAGGAGGAGGAGGAGGAGGAGGATGTAGAGGAGGGGGGAGGGGATGAGCAAGCTCCATCGGAAGGTTAGTCGCCCACCGCTCGATGAATATCCCACCCTCGATGAGTAGGCCGCCAGGATATAAAAGCCTACCCATTTTAGTCAACATGGGTCTGCTTCCATCGAGCGCGACGCGCGGGTATCTTTTTCGCGCCCTGGCGTTGCCGCCCGGAAGACGGGCACCCACCACTCCGACGCAGGCTGAAAACATAAGCACCGGCCGCTGCAAATTTGCCGTGGCGCCCCGCAGTCTGGCCCAGCTCCTCCACTTTCGCTCCAAAGCTACCCCCCCAGACATGCTCGCGTCCTGGATAAAAACCAGGACGCTCAACTTGGCAAGTTTCGGCCTCGGGGGGCGCCCTCGCCGGGCCCCAGGACCGTCAAATAACGACTCAGGATGAAAGTCCGGTCCCGGGGCATCCTGGGCCTTTGTCCTGAGCTTTTTTTTGCTTCAAAACCTGTGCCTTTTTTACTCAGCTTTTGAAGTAAAAAAACATATAGATTTTCTAGCATTATCTATTGCAAAAAATGCTAAGAAATGGGTCGGGACTTCCAGGGACCCCGCATTGAAAAAATCAGGGCGTCGCACGTCTGGGCCGGGGCCCCGCTGGGACACCGCTCGGCTTCCGCGCTGCGTCCAGGCAGAGCCACGAGGGCCTCCCTGGAGGCTCAGACACACCCCCAAACAATAGAATGCCAGCTCGTCTTCGTCGTCGTCGTCGTCGTCGACGCCGCTGGCGCCACTGCCGTCACTGCTGTTGTCGTCGCTTTCGCCCGCCCCAGACACGCTCAATATCGGCCCCAGGACCCAGTATGGGGGGGGGGTCCAGCCACGGCAAAACGAAACTCCAGAAAACGTCGTCGCCACCGACGCCTCGTCGTCATTCTCCTCCTCGTCGTCGTCGTCGTCGTCGTCTTCGTCGTCGTCGCCGTTGTCGAGGGAGCTCATCAAGCCCTCTCGCGTCGTCGTCTCGTCGTCGCCATCGTACGCCCAGAATCGGGGGAGATAGAGAAGGATGATGAGGGCGGAGATGAAGGATACAATCACAGCCGTCGTAGTTCGCCTAACGTCAAAAGGAGCGCGGAGAGGGAAGGAGGAGGAGGACGAAGGAGGTGGAGGTGGAGGGAGGACGAGGAGGGAGGACGAGGAGGTAAGAGGAGAAGGGGGGAGGAGGACGGAGCAGGAGGAGCGCGAGCGCGAGCACGAGCACGAAGAGGGAGGGAGGGAGTGAGTTAGGGGGACGAAGGGAGAGGAAGGGAGGGAGCGAAGGAGTGAGGGAGCGAGGTGGGGAAGAGGGCGGAGGCCGTGGCCTCCTCGCCCAGCCCCGCAGGCCGCCCCGGCGCGGCCAGGTTCGCTGGGCTCCCCGGCGGCGACGAGCGGCTGCGGACAGTGGGTCCGCCGCGCGCGAGGCCGAGGTCGGTGAGGGTGGCCCCAGGGGACACCTCCGCGGTGAACGCGGGCGGGCCGAGGCTTGCGGATCCTCGCCCTCCTCCTTCTCTTCCTCCTCAGTTCTCCTCCTCCTCCACCACCACCTCCTCCTCCTGCTCCTCCTCCTCTTCCTGAAACTCAACGTCCTCCTCTTCCTCCTCCTCCTCCTCCTCCTCCTCCTCCTCCTCTTCCTCCAACTACTCGTCCTCCTCCTCCTCATTCTCATCCTCCTGCTCCCAATTTCCTCCACCTCCTCCTCCTTATCCTCCTCATCCTCCTCATGCTTCTCATCATCCTCCCTTCCGTCGTTTTCATCGTCGTCGACAGCATCGTCATCAGCATCATCAGCAGCATCATCATCAGCAGCAGCATCACCAGCAGCATCGTAATCATTATCAGCATCATCATCATCATCAGCATCATCAGGAACATCAGTATCATCATCAATCTCATCATCAGCATCATCATTATCATCAATATTATTATTATCACCAACCACCACCATCATCATCACACTGATTCGCAGGTTCATCAGCAGCAGCATCATAAGCATCATAATCAGCATCCTCATCGGCATCATCATCAGCATCATCGTCGTTGTCAGCATCACCATCACCATCATAATCATCAGTATCACAACCACTAGCATTGTCATTCATCATCATCACCACCACCAGTATCATCCTCATCATCAGCAGTCGCATCAGCATCAGCGTCACCCTCATTAGCATCAACATCAGCATCAGCAGCAGCAGCAGTAGCGCATCATCGTCATCGTCGTCTTCATCCTCATCCTCATCCTCATCCTCATCCTCATCCTCATCCTCATCCTCATCCTCATCCTCATCATCATCATCATCATCATCATCATCGTCAGCAGCATCATCATCATCGTTGTCGTCGTCACCATGAAAAGCAACACATGCAGGATCATAATCGTCAGCGTGATCCGTCCTGATCATCGTACGCAGTATCATCATCGTTATCAGCAGCATCATAGTCGTCGCCCTCATCGTCATGATCACCATAGCCACCATCGCCGTAATCACCCTCCTCATCAACAGAATCATCATCGTCATAATCATCACCCGCATCAGCAGCATCATCAGTATCATTACCATCATCATCATCAACACCACCAGCATTGTCATCACCAACATCGTATTCGCAATCACCATCACTACCACCAGCATAATGAAAAGCGACATCATGGTCGTCGTCGGTATCGTCATCGCCATCATCATCACCATCATCATACTCAGCAACAACAGCATCCGCGTAAGCATCAACAACAGCATCAGCATCAGCATCAGGAGCATCGTCATCATCAGCAGCATCATCGTCATCGTCGCCATCGTCATCATCATCATCATCATCATCATCGTCATCATCGTCATAGACATGGTCATCATCATCACCATCATCAGCAGCAGCAACATCAGCGCCATTATCATCATCACCACCACCATAATCATCATCATCCTCATCATTATCAGCATCATCTTGATCATCACCATCATCAACTGCATCATCATCACCATCGCCGCCATCACCACCATCATCATCATCATCATCCTCATCATCATGAACATGATCAGCATCACCGTCATCATCATCATCATCATCGTCATCCACATCCTCATCCTCATCAACATCATCAGCAACCCACAACATCCTCGTCATCACCACCACCATCAGCATCATCATCATCATCGTCATCATCAGCATCATCACCATCATCATCATCACAATCGTCGTCATCGCCATCACCATCATCAGCATCATCATCAGCACCATCATCAGCAACATCATCAGCAGCAGCACCGTCATCGCCATCATCACCATCATCATAATCATCAGAATCAGCCTCCTAGTCTTCCTCAGCATAGTCATGATCATCACCACTATCAGCATCATCATCATAATCATCAGCATCATCAGCAACCCCCATCATCCTCGTCATCACCATCACCACCATCATCTGCATCGTCATTACCATTCTCATCACCACAATCGTCGGAATCGTCATCATCATCATCATCATCATCATCATCATCATCATCATCATCATCATCACCAGGATCATCATCAGCATCATCATGTGCAGAATCATCATCAGCAGCAGCATCACCCGCAGCATCGTCATCATTATCAGCATCATCATCAGCATCATAAGGAACATCAGTATCAGCATCAATTTCATCATCATCATCAGCATCATCATCAATAGTAGTATCATCAACCTCATCCTCATCCTCATCCTCATCAGCATCCTCAGTATCATATCAATCTCACATCCTCATCCTCATCACCCTCAGCAACAAACCCCATCATCCTCGTCATCACCACCACCATCATCGTCAGCATCTCCATCCTCATCACCACAATCGTCGTCATCGTCATCATCATCATCAGCATCAGCATCATCATCAGTGGCATCATCTGCAGCATCAGCAGCATCATCAGCAGCATCATGTTCATCAATCATCATCCTCATCAGCAGCATCATCATCAGCATCGTCATGATCCTCATTATCATACTCCTCATCATCTCATACTCATGCTCCTCCTTATCCTAATCCTTATGCTTCTCCTCCTCCTCCACCTCGTATTTATCATCATCCACATTATCGTCATAATCGTCATCATCGTCATAACCATCAGCAGCATCATCATCCTCATCCTCAGCCTCGTCCTTTTCATCGTCGTCATCATCAGCAGTATCATCAGCATCAGCATCATCAACATCATAGGCATCGTCATAGACATCATCAGTATCAGCAGCATCAGCGTCATCAGCATGATCAGCCAACAGCATCAACATCAGCATCAGCATCAGCATCATCATCAGCATCATCATCAGCAGCACGATCATCATCATCATCAGTATCATCATCATCATCATCATCATCATCATCATCATCATCATCATCATCATCATCTTCATCACCAACAAATGCACAAACAATAACATCCGCATCATCACCATCGCGTTCATCCTCATCCTTATCCTCATCACCCCCATCAACACCATCATCATCACGACCATCATCATCAGCACCATCATCATCATCATCATGATCGTCATCAATCATCATCGCAACCATCATTGTGAGATCCTCACGATCATCATCATCATGATCAGATGACCAAGAACATCGTCATCATTATCACCATCATCACCATCATCATCATACTCATCCTCCTCGTCTTCCTCCTCCTCCTTCTCGCCATCGTCATCCTCCTCCTCATCAGTACTGTCATCATCATCAGCATCAGCATCACCATCGTCATCATTATGATTATCTTTGTGCCCCTTTCTCCCTCCCCCCCTCCGAATGATCTACGCTGGGCAGGGTCGAGGACGAGGGGGTGGTCGGGATTTTGTCGGTGAGGGTGGCCTCGGTGAAAGCCTCTCGGAAACTCCTCCTCCGCCTCATCCTTCTACTTTCTCTCGCCCTCCTCATCCCTCCTCCTCCGTACGCCCCATCCTCCGTCCTCCTCATCCTGCCCCTCCTCCCCCCTCATCCTCCCATCTCCTCCTCCTCATCCTCCTCCCCCTCCTCCCCCTGCCCCTCCTCCTTCCCTTCCTGCTCCTCCTCCTCCTCCTGCTCTTGCTACTACCTCTTCTCCCTCTCCCTCGGCCATGCCGCGGAAAGGGTGAGGGTGGCCCAGGGGGAAGCCGCCCAGGACCACGGGCGGAGGATCCGAACTGGCCGAGGACGAGGGGGAGGCCCAGGGACACCTTTTCGGAGCCACGAGCGTGGCGAC
>CAUYUJ010000547.1:421182-446182 GCA_963575745.1 Prorocentrum cordatum
AGGAGGGCCCTCGATGGTACGACGCAAGCTCCTTGGAGGCGCACGTGCGAACCGAGCATGCCGTGCAACAGTCGTGTGCCGTGGAAGCCTTCGACGAGGGAACCCTCGAGAAAGGATCCAGGGTCTGGAAGCCGGTGGAACTCCGATCGTGGATTGGCCATGGACATCACCGCCGCCCTCATCGTTTAACCGATCCCTATCCCCACTGGCGTGGCCTGGGCCCCACTGGCCGATTTACCCCCAAGATGGGGATGTAGGCGGCTCCCTTCGGGCTCCGAGGGGCATGTTCCCAACTGGGGTGGTGGGATGGTGAGGACCGGGATGGGGATGGGAATGGGGATAGGGATCGGTTAAACGATACTGAGATAAGGAACCCTCCAGGGTCTGAAGCCTCCCTCCCGTGCACGCTCCTTACCAAGCGCCCCCGCAGTACCAGCACGATGCACCCTCCTGGGAGGCGCACGTCCGAACCGAACATATCGCGCAGCATTCTTAGAGGATGTCGTTTCCCGAGCAAGCGCCCGACACGGAGCTTGTACGATTACGATGTCTGAGCGGTCGCGCGCGCTCGTCGCCCTCACATAGCCGACGCACGCATAGTATAAGTGTGCTCGGGTGGTGCCGATCTTGGATCGGCGACGCGCCCAGCGCCGTTCAACGTGATCCCCATCTCTGGGGTCTGGCCCCGCGCGCGATCTTCGATTACCCGAGGGCCCGAAAGAGGCCCCCACAGACAGAGATCCCGGCACCACGCCTGTCGTTGGGCCCTTCTTCCTCATAATCGCCCTCGCACACCTGTCCAGTGCCGCGCTCGGATTTCGGGGTGCCGTGGCCTGGGCCCTGGAAACGAAAGGGCCATTTTGACGGTCTGCCGTTCTGTCTGCCGGTTCCGACCACGTCTTTTTACTGGTTCCGTCGCCGTTGTTTTACCGGTTCCGGCTCTGGTTCCAATCCTGGAGCCGTTTTTTTTGCCGTTTCTGGTCGTCGTTGTTGTTGCCGCTTCCACTTTCAAGAGACACTTGTTTCGGAAACGGTGAACAACGTCTCTGCCGTTTCTGGGGCCCACCAAGGCCGTAGCCATCCCCCCAAAACGAGAGGTATCACAACTTCTCCCCTCATGCTCCTCTCGGCGGCGCGCCCTTCTCAGAAGGCGCAGAAGGCCTCTGGCCTTCGCGGAGCAGCTTTCTTGGCCTTCTCCGAAGGCCCCCCCGGTCTTCGGGGAAGGCATGCCCCTGCTGACTTCCCGACATCGGAGAGAGCCCCATGAGGGCCCCCGAGGCGCCTCCGAGGCCCACAGCAGGCCCCAAGGTCCAAAGGGGGGACAACGAACGGACCACAGGAACAGTAGTGGGAATCTGCGATCTCCTCCCCATCAGGACGGACTCAAGACCCCACGAGGCTCCCCAGAGGCCCCCACCTGAGGATCCCACGGGGGCCCCAAGGATTTCCGAGAGGCCCCCAGGAGACCCCCACAGGGCGCTGGGCCCCCGAGTCCCTCCAAAAGGCCCACATCCCACTAAACCGGGCATTGCTTCTACCTTGTCCCTCGGCTCGCTCACGAAGTGAGCACACAGGCGAGCCTTAAGATCCCCTCTGCTGTGCGCACGGTGCTCGAGAAGAAACACCCTGAACCTAACCGATGCGGATACCGTGAGCGCATAGTTACGCGAAAGACGCGCGCGCGCATCCAAACAGCACCAGTAGAGAAGCCGAGCATTCCTGGCAGCGTCCCCAGGAGCCGTCCACAGGGGCTCTCCAGGAACACGGGGCCTCTCACAGGGGGCGGTTCCCAGGAGCCGTGCCCGAGGGACTGTCCAGGAACGCGGTTGGGAGCACGACGTGGCCTTCACAAGCCAATCTTTCCCGCCGCGCCTCGAGGAGCAATCCAGACACGGTGGCGGGGCGGGTCGAAGGCCGCTGGGGCCCAAAGAGGGGCGACCCGAAATGTCGACCCGCGCCGTTTGTTCTGAACGCGCCCGCGCAGACGAGGGCGGCACCGCGGCAAACCCGACAGCGACCCCTTGCGTCCGAGGCGGAGCTTGCCCTGGTGGCCGAGGCGCCCCGCCCACGACGTAAGGCCGCGCGTTGGAGCAGACGGCGCGGCGACAAATGTAATTTGAGCGACGATCAAAAACGGGTCTTACGCGAGATGACATAGCGGCCTTACGCGGCGGCTTACGCGGGCCGCCAGCGCGGCACGCTACATTGGAGACGAGGGCGCTTACGCGCGACCTCACGCGGGAAGCTTACGCGCCAGTGTCGGCGAAAACGGCCCCGTTTGTTTGCGTCGCTCATTTGGAGCCTCCGGGGCCACTGGCACTCCCCTTGGACCTCTGGCAATCCCCGAGAAGCCCCGAGGAGAAGCCCCCGGGAGACCCCCCCGAGGCCCAAGGAGGCCCCCCCGAGGCCACCAAGCGGCCTCCGAGAAGCCTCCCAAAAGACCCGACAAGGCCGAAAAGATGAACAAGTGCTGTACAGTGATGAAAAAGTGCTGTACAGTGGAGGCCAGTCCACACGAAACCTCCCACAAGAAACCCAGCCCTGAGACCCTAGGACGTCCATCGATTTTTGGCGTGGGATCGTCACGCTTTCCACGGCAGAACAGTCGAAACCCAAGAAACCCAGGGCACCCTGGAGGCAAGCAGGGTGTTTCTTGGCATGGCCCCCCACTGTGGGCGTCCTTTGGCCTTGCCGCACGCTCCCCGGCCTCTGGCCAGGGCGCGCGTGGCAGTTCGAGATGCTGCCTCCCGGCGCCCAACCATCGCCCATAACCCGAAGAGGCCTCCCAGAGAGGCCTGTGCTCGACGGCCCGGGTACGGTGGCGAGATGGGCCGAAGGCCGCCAGATCCGCCGCCCCCTGTCGATTCATCGCAGGGGTGCCTGGCGTGCTGAACCCTCTAGGTTTTGGTTTTGGTTCTTTTTCCAAAAGAACTCCCCCTGGGGCTTCGGCCTGTCCCGCCGGCCACCCGGAAGGCGCTCAATTCCCCAATCTCGTCGGCTTTTTCGCTCAAGATGGCCGAAGATGGCCTCCAAGATGCCTCCAAGACGGCCAAGATGGCCTCCAAGGCGGCTAAGATGGCCCCAAGATGCCTCGAAGACGGCCCCAGATGCACCCAAGACCGCCTAAGAAGGTCAAGATAGCCCAAAACGGCCCAAGAGGCTCCCAAGAGGCCTCCAAGATGGCCCAAGACACCCCCACCGAAGAGGCCAAAATCATTGGTTTTCCTTTGGTTTTGGGAGGAGTTTGGCATTTGCGCATTTTCGGCTTTCCGACGGCCCAAGACGGCCCAAGAGGCCCCCAAAGTCGTCCCAAGATCGCGGCCTCCAAGATGGCCCCATGACGGCCCAAGAGGTCCCCAAGACGGCCCAAAGACAGCCCAAGAGGCCTTGAAGACGCCCAAGATGGCCTCCAAGACGGCCAAAATGGCCCAAGATGGCCTCCAAGATGCCCCCAAGACGGCCAAGATGGCCTCCAAGACGGCTAAGATGGCCCCAAGATGCCTCCAAGACGGCCCAAGATGCACCCAAGACGGCCTTAGATGGGCCCAAGAGCCCCCAGGATGCCTCCAAGACGTGCCAAAGAGCCTCCAAGAGGTCCTCCAGGAAGGCCCGAAGAGGCCAAAATCATTTGTTTTCCTTAGGTTGTTGAAGGATTTTGGCATTTGCGCATTTTCGGCATTCCGACGGCCCAAGACGGCCCAAGAGGCCCCCAAGGTCGCCTCAGAGGTCTCCAAAATGGCCCCGTGACGGCCCAAGAGGCCCGCCCCAAGAGGGCCCCAATACGGCCCAAGAGGCCTCCAAGACGCCCTCGATGGCCTCGAAGGCGGCCAAGATGGCCCAAGATGGCCTCCAGGATGTCTCGAAGACGACAAAGATGGCCTCCAAGACGGCCAAGATGGCTCCAAGATGCCACTAAGACGGCTCTATATGCACCGAAGACGGCCTTAGATGGCCTCAAGCTGACGCAAGACGGCCCAAGAGG
Organism: Prorocentrum cordatum; assembly: GCA_963575745.1. NCBI lineage: Eukaryota > Dinophyceae > Prorocentrales > Prorocentraceae > Prorocentrum > Prorocentrum cordatum. Next base: position 425,165 of record CAUYUJ010000547.1, read on the forward strand.
GCCTCCAGGAAGGCCAGAATAGGCCAAAACACATTGATGTTCCTAAAGTTTTTGACGGATTTTGACATTTGCTTCTTTTCGGCCGTCCAACGGCCCGAGACGGCCCAAGAGCCCCCACGCCGCCCTCTTTTGCTTTAGCAAAGGGGTGCCTGGCGTGCTGTACCCTCTCGGTGTTGGCTTTGGTTTTTTCCAAAAGAACTCCCCCTGAGGCTTCGGCCCGTCCCGCCGGCCACCCAGAAGGCGCCCAATTCCCCAATTGTTCCTCCAAGACGGCTCAAGATGGTCTCCAAGATGGTCCAACATGTCCTGCCAGTCCGACAAAGATGATCCAAGATGGCCTCCAAGTCCGCCCAAGATGATCCAAGACGGCCTCCAAGACGGCCCAAGAGAGTCCAAGACGGCCCAAGATGTGTGATTTGAGTCTAGAGGCCGGTGGTTTTCAAGGCCGATGCACCTGCTAGACTCCCTGAGCTTGAAGGTCACGAGCATGGGTCGTAACCATTTTGGCTCAAGACCCAACTTCTACTCATCCCTCATCACTCATACCATATCCACCCTACCCTCTCTTCCTTTCCCATACCGTTCCACGCCTTGTCTGTACAGCGTTGGGAGCTGTGTACTGACTAAAGAGAGTGCGAGGTTTCTCTTGCTGGAGAAAAAGGTACGACACTTTGGCTTCACTGCTGTCGTCCGTCGGGCGACAGTGGTAGCGGAGCTGTGAGCAGCTCTGAGTCCGCGGACCAATGACGGCAGCAGCGGAGCAAGGTGCCAATCGAGAGACACAGCAAGAAGAACGAGGGGAGCATTCTGCAGTACGGGCAGTGACTGATACACTGATGAGGCACGACGGTCTCCACCTCGACCTAGATGAGGCAGAGAAGTTGGCACGTCTACTACTACTGGATGTGGTGCCGGCCAGTTCCCAGAGTTGCCAGCGTGACTCACACGGGGGTGGCGACGACAGTGGACGTTGGCACGATCACGGGCAGAGTTCTAGTGCTCTGTGGTCGAGCGCCGAGGATCGCTCGTGGTCAGGCTGGCATGCACCACCGCCAGAGCACGAGTCGACGAGTGCCGGGACATGGTCCGGTGGCGGCGCTGCCGCGTCCGCCACCGAGGCGTCCCAGGGCAGGTCGGAGCAGTGGCATTCAGGTGCCTGGGACGCGACGAGAAGTACCTGGCGAGAGCCGGACTGCAAGCCCGGCGAGCAGCAGTGGACTTCTTCGCGACCCACCTGGACTCCGGCCTGGACCTGGGAAAGCCACGGGGAAGAGCATTGGAAAGGCGAGCAGTGGGGCGACTGGTCATCCGGATGGAGATGGAACGACAACTACAAGGACAGCAAATGGGAGCCCAATAAGCGCCACTCCGGACCAGATGACGATCGCCCCAGTACCAACACTGGCAAGGACTTCGCCGACCCCGAGAAGTGGAGAGGCTGGGGGGACTACCGCATGTGGCGCCGCACGGTGCTGCGCTGGAGAACACTGACGGACGTTCCCTCCCACAAGCAGGCTGATCGCCTCTTCCGCTCTCTCGATCAAGATCTTCAACGGAAACTCGAGGACCTCGATGACGACACGCTGTGCAGCTCATGGGGTTTCGATGTCATTGTCAAACGCCTTGACCTGATGTCCAGCGAGAGGCATGGCGACGAGCGACGGAAGGTCGCTCGAGAGTGCCTGCTGGACTACTCACGCAAGCAGGGAGAGAATCTCACCGAGTACTGTGCACGTGTGGACACGGCCTTCGACAGGGTAGCTACGCAGGGGCTGCCGCTTCCGGACGAGTGGAAACTGATGTTCCTTGAGGAAGGAGTTTCTCTTGACGAGCGCTCGGCGCAGATGGTCAAGGTGCTCATGAGGGACCAGAAGGACTACAAGTCGGCTCTCTCGGCTATTCGGGAGATGGACATCTCCCATCGAGAGCATCTCAAGGCGCGCAGGACCTACGCCACCATGGGCTCGGAGGCGCCTACATCTCAGGTGCCTACCTATCAGGTCGAACGCGACGATGAGTCCCTGCTTGACTACTCGGATGTCTCTTCCATGGACTCAGACGGGGAAGCAGAGGTCTGGGCGATCCTGGAGTCGGCCGACGTCGGGGAGGACGACGCACCTGCAGCGCTGGCCGCCATCAACCAGGAGCGCCGCAAGACGTGGAAGCAGAACCGCGACTTGAAGAGACAGCTGAAGACCGACCGGAAGTTCTACGATAGGTCTGGCCAGGGCCGTGGCAGTGATGGGCGCGAGAAGGCTCGCAGGCCCGGCCACAGGGCAGCAGACGGCACGTTCAGAGCGCGGAAGAGCCGTCTTCCGCTTGCTGAATTAATTAAGCGCACAAGATGCCGCGTCTGTCATCAGAAGGGACACTGGTCTCGAGAGTGCCCACAGAAGCAGGGCGCAGGAGCCAAGGACGAAAAGGGGTCTCCTGCCACGGGTCTGACTTTCCTGTATGTGAATGCTTTAGATCACTCCACCTCCCAGTGCTTCGACGAGCCTCCTCCTCCCACCTACGCAGTTGTCCTGCTCGCCGTAGGTCCTGGGGCCATGGTGGTCGACACCGCGGCCGGCCAGGGCCTTGTAGGAGAACAAGCTTTGCAGAAGATCGAGGGGCACTGGGCCTCAAAGGGGTTCGCCGTCCCAAGGGTCCCACCCAGGAACCCAAGCGCGCGCGGAGTAGGTGGGGGGGTAAAGGTCACCCACACCGCTCTGATCCCTGTAGGCATCGAGGGCAGCATGGGGGTGCTGGAGCTGGATGTCCTGGACCAGGACGTTCCACCCCTTTTGCCGATAGGATTTCAAGAGATGTTAGGTGGAATCGTGGATCTTCCGAACAAAGTTCTGACTTTTGCGAAGTTGGGGGTCACGACGCCTCTGACTAGGCTCCCGTCGGCCCACCGCACCATACAGGTAGACAAGTTTTCAGTTCCTGCTAAAGACTTTAAAGCTCCGGCCTCCGTGTTTAGGTCGCACCCTCAGCTGCCGAAGGATGCGTTTCAAGCCAAGGGGAAGTACATCATCGCGTCTTCTGTCAGCACTGGCCTGGGGGGGGTGTACCACGGAAGCTGCTGGGGGAGTCTGAGGGGGACGGAACAGCGTCCAGGGGGGTCCGGGACCTTTTTCTGGGAGAATCCTAGGTCAGAGGCGGTCGGAACGTACGTCGGGGCCTTAGTTGGGCCGGACAACTCAGGTTCCAGAACGGGTCCGCTAAGGGGTCTGGAGTCGGGCGGCACCTCCGACTCCGCGCTGAGCAGTACGTGTACTTCGGGACTCGCCAGGGCTTTGAGTTCCAGGTCGAGACGTTTCAGAGCCAGGGGAGGGTCGACGGCGCGGGGTTGGAGGTGGCCGACGTGGGCCACAAGGCCAGCCTCGACTCCGTACGCCTTCCTCGCAGCACTTGGGCTCGAATCATTCAGCTCGCAGCAATTCGACAACAGCCTCGACAACCCAGAGGCTGATTGGAGAGCAAATCGCGATGCCGCCAGCTGCTTCGACGACCCGTGTGGCAGGTCAGAGGGGGCGTCGTGGAGCTCAGGAGCGGCCGCATACGATGACGGACCGCATGCAGAGCCAGGCGGACTCAGCATGGGTCTACGGGGCCACTGGGACCTACGTCCCGGAGAACCTCAACAAGGGCGAGAGGGGATGGGCCTGTTTGGCCGGATGGGTGCTATACTGGTCGGCGCGTCTGGCCGAGGAGTTCGGGAGTATGTGCCGCGCCAAGCGCTTCTGGCCGACCAACCTGCCCAAGTCTCTTCGCCGCCTATCGCAGGAGTGCGAGACGTGTTGGCACCCACCGACGCTCGTGAACTTCGGAGCCAACTCATGGGGGAAGTGGTTCGTATGCAGCGGGTGCTCGATGAGGGTCGGATACTGGGAGCTGAGGCCGACGAAAGGGACCGTGAAAGACGAGAAGATGTGCCTGTGCAAGAGGAAGGACGCCGCGTGCACGCTGTGTGGACAAGGTTGGGCTCAGGGCGCGACCGCCGAGCCACAGTGGCAGGCCTTGATATGCGTACCCAAGCCACCTCCTGGGGCCGAAAGGGCTCCGCTGCCTCTTCACCCGGGCATGATGGTCGGAGGCCTGGCGGGCGGCTCAGTCATGACGGCTCGGCAGCCGGCGTATCAGCGAGTGGCGGAGGACGCGGCGAAGGTCACCGAGGCGCTGCAGAAGGATCAGGCGGAACAGAGGTCCGCGGCAGCAGCAGCCCGCCGGGCGTCCTCAACGAAGCGCAAGCCAGAGAGCGACACGGAGGCTATGGACACCACCTCCGACCCACTCGAGGAGATGCGCGAGTACCAGGCCAAGACCGAGAGGGACATGAAGGGCATGGTCGAGAGTCAGTTTCAGGAGATGAAGGCCATGATCCAGGGGGTGATGGCCTCGCAAGCGACGCAGCAGGAGGCGCTCGAGCGGGTCACGACCACCGTGAAAGATCAGATGACGGCGATCGCGACCGCCCAGGGACAGGCGCAGGAGGCCAGCCGAATGATCAGGGCCATGGCGCAGGGCAGCTCGAGCAGCAAGGCGGACCAGGTCAAGGTCACAGCCGCTGCAATCGACTCTTCCCCCAAGGCGGAGGCCGAGGCACCGCAGGCTCGGGAGGTTCCACAACGGCCAGTGCCGTCGGGGCATCCTTCGTCACTGGGTCAGCAGATGATCGAGCCACAGCGTCAGAGCCCACCACCTCTCGCAGCGGGGGCGCCGCCAGGGGCGGTTCCGACGGCGTGGGCCTACATTGGGACAGCACCGCTCGACGGGACGAGCGTGCCGGCGGCGATGGCCTCCCAGGAGATGCTGCACCAGCAGGCGGCAGCCAACGCGGGGGCGCCACAGCCGACGAGGTCACCAGCGCTGGGAGGCTATCCGACATACGGTCCCCCGGTCGGGCAGAAGAAGGACGCAGTGACTCCTCCACGCAATCCGGATCGCCTCTTCACGGCGGACGAGATGCCGATCGGCTCCACGGGGACGCTGACCACGGAGGCCAGCATTTCACTCCCGGGCACGGACCTGGCAGCCCCGCCGACGGCAGCAGTCGGTCCCTACGGCAAGGGCAACAACAAGGGCAAGGCCACTCCCTCACGCCAGCCGGAGAGCCGAGACCCGTGGACGCCGGGTCCGGAGGAGAAGGCCGCCGAGAAGCGGCGCCAGGAGTACCACGAGTGGAAAGAGGCCGGGTGGAAGACCTTCCACAACGGCCGCTGGACGTGAGCGGGCGCTTGTCTCAGGAGCTGAGGGCGAAGAAGCTGCCTCATCCCGGGGGGGTCACTTTTTCGGTTTCTCCGGGGAAGATCAAGCGTCGCCAGGTGCTGGATTCGCTTCTGTCAATGGGGGCAAGGCCTCTGTCCAGGATCGGGTCTCAGGGGGTCGAGTTTCTTATGCCCTCGTGGGCGAGCACGGTCCTCGGGGATCAGAACAATGATGACCACGAAGTGTTTCTCACTAAGAGCGAGAGGAGACAGCTTCAGTCTCTAGTGGCCGATTGCAGGGTCTCCTCAGATCTCAAGTCGAGGTCGTTTCTTGAAGTTTTCTCTCCACCCCGAGTCGCTCCCCTCCTAGAGGAAGCAGGGCTGCGCACCCTGGGTAGTCTTGATCTGGCGACCGGGTGGGACTTTAGGAAGAAAAACGATCAGGACAGGGCTATGGAGCTCGTTCGGACCAAGAAGCCGTGGATGATTTTCCTGGAGCCCCCGTGCGCTGAGTTCAGTCCGATCCGAGAGCTCTTTCGGAAAACCTCTCCTGAGCCTCTGGAGGTTCAAGAGCGCAAGAAAAGAGAAGCTCTGAACCTTTTGGCTTTCTGCATGAAGCTTGCGCTTGTTCAGGTTCAGGAGGGTCGACGTTTTGCTTTTGAGCATCCGAATGGGGCCGCGTCTTGGCGAAAACATGTTGTGGACATGATCAGGAAGCTCCCGGGGGTCATGGAAGTGGTCATAGACCAGTGTGAGTTCGGTCTGTCCGTGGTCGAGGGGACTCTTTCTCGCAAGTCCACCCGTATCATGACCAACGACTCCGCCCTTTTTCGCCAGCTGTCAGGACGGCAGTGTAGGGGCGGTCACGAACATCATCACCTGGAAGGGGGACACACAACCAGGAAGTCACAGGTATACCCCCCCAAGCTCTGCAAGGCTTTCGCCGATGCAGTGCTCAGAAGCATTCAGGAACAGGAGAGTCTCCTCACTATCGAGGAGATGGCGGAAGTCTGCTCAGAAGATCTTGGGGTGTGCCGGGTTGGGGTCGAGGCTTTCCCCAGTCAGGCTGAGTCCTCGGAGCAGCTTCCAGAGCAGGAAGAAGACGCGGAAGGTGAGGCCGAGGAGCCCCCTCTCCAGGAGGTTCCTGGGGAGCACGAAGTGGAGATAACTGCGCCCATGAAGCGGTTGATCCACAAAGTTCATGTGAATCTGGGACATCCTCGCAAGGAGATCTTTCTTAAGGTCCTGCGCGCGGCACACGCCCGTCCAGAGGTCATCCGATTTGTCCGAGACGAGTATGAGTGTGCCGATTGCCAAGCCCAAGTTGAGCCCGCCGGGCATCGCTCAGTGGCCATGCCACGCACTTTCCAGTTTAACAGGGTGATGGCCGTCGATACTTTCTACGTTAATTTTGAAGAGGAATCGATTCCAGTGCTGAATTGCATTTGCCACGGCACGAATCTCCAGATTGTGGAAGTTTTCGACGGAACCTCGGAGGGGGCGTGGAGGGCTTTTCTCAGGGCCTGGGTCAGGCCTTTTGGACCTCCTGAAATGGTGCTCTCGGATGGGGGGGCCGAGTTCAAGGGCCATTTCGAGAGAGGCCTTGAGCATCTCGGCGTATTTCAGCACGTGATAGACGCCGAGAGTCCCTGGGAAAATGGGCGTGTTGAGCGCCACGGAGGGTGGGTGAAACAGATTTTGCTTAGGGCCTCCGAGAGCAGTCTCATCACCACCCGAGCCGAGTTAGAATCCCTTCTCCACGAGGTCGTGGCAGCCAAGAACCGCTACCTCCACAGAGGAGGCTACACCCCTTTTCAACTTGTTTATGGAGTCAACCCAAGACTCCCCAATGACATGCTGTCAGACGATGGCGTGAGACAGGTGGGGGAGGGAGACCTTGTTCAGACGGCATGGGACCAGGACACGGCGGCCGCGGACTATGCCAGGCAACACGCTATCCGGGATCTGGCTCGACAGGAGCTTTTCCGCTCTTCAAGCAGGCGGAAGCTGGCGGAAGCCTCGAAGGGCAACGTCCACAGAGACGCCAGGGTCTATCCGGGGCAGTGGGTTTTCGTTTGGCGCCGAGCCCCGACCTCCGGAAAGAAGACGTACGCGCTCCAACGTGACCGTTGGGTCGGACCTGGACTGGTACTTCTTCAGTCCGGAGGGACCGTGTGGGTTGCCATGAGGAGTCGCTTGTGGAAGTGCTCATCCGAGCAAGTCAGGCTTGCGACGTCGCCAGAGAGTCAGGGCGCTGAAGTTATGTCTGACCCTGGGGTCCAGAAACTTCTTCGAGAGGCCCAAGTGGGCCGCACGGGTGTGGGGGTCAATGTGGCGGCCGAAGGACCGCCACCTCGTGAGGCCTGGGAACCAGGACACGGTGTGGAAGTGGAAGCCTCACCCATTCAGGCTCCGCTTCCTCCTCCCGCCAGGTCTCGAGCTCCCGGAGGCAACGTTCAGCGGCCGGTTCCCCCTCCCGGGCTGTCCCCCATCCCAGAGGAAGAAGTCGCCGACGCCACGGGTTCAGATCCAGGGAGCGAGACCAGGCCACCCACCGATTTATCTCGCTCTAGGGAAGTCAGTATCGAGGGAGGGGACGAGGAAGAAGAGTCAAGACCGCACAAGTATATTCAAGTTGATCCGGAGGGGGCCGCCCTGCTCCCTCCGCTCTCGAGCGACCCAGTGCAGGGTCAGTCCTCCAACTCCTCTTCCTCTCAGCCTCTCCCACTCCAACAGGCTCCAGAAGGAGGACGGCTGGAGGCCGAGCCTCAGCAGGCGTCCGTCATCGCCGATCCGGCAGCAGACTCCCGCATGGACGAGAGCCGTAGTGCCGGACAGGTCCCGGGTGATGGTACACCCAGTGGGGAGTCCAATGTGCCAAGGCCGATTATGGATGGAACGGTTCTTCGGAACGAGATATTAGACTTGGGCATGAAACGTCAGGGTCAGCGTTTTTCGGTTACCAGGGGAGAGGACTTCAGAGGGGTCCCACCGGGGCGCGTTCGGACCCAGGTCCAAGAGCTGGAAGATCGGCCGGAATCCAGGCCAGTGAGGCGCTCCAGGTTTCCCCCCCCCGGACGGCCCCCGGGGTCCGCCATGGAAGATGTCCCTATGTCAGGTTTTCTTGAGATTAATGACGCGAAGATAGATGCGCTTCTGGAAATGAGTGATGAGGAACTCGTGTCGTACGTCAATAACGTGGAGAGAGCTTTAGACGAGGAGGGATGGAGTGGCACCTGGACTCAGTATCACAACGGCAATGCCGACTGTGAAGTTCTGCCCGGAGAATCGGGTGGTTTTTCTCTCTCGCTGTTGGCCAATCGAGGGTGCGAGGTGCGTCTCAAAGACCTCACGCCCGAAGAAAAGAGAGAATTCGCCTCTTCCGACTTGCAGGAGTGGGAGGGGATCGTTGCCACCAAGTCCGTGAAAGTTCACGCTCCGGCCGAGGGGCGTCAACTCAGGCAGCTGTTTCCCAATCGGGTCGTCTCGAGTCGGATGGTCCGCCGCTGGAAACCCCAAGGCAGCGTCGGAGCTCGACCTAAGGCGAAGTCGCGCTGGTGCGTGAGGGGACACCAGGACGAGGACACCGCTGAACTCCAGGTTTATGCACCCACGCCATCCATGGAGTCTCTCATGCTGTTTCTGGCCATATCTCTCATGTATGGTTTAGAAGTCCATATAGGCGACATCAAGAACGCCTTCTGTCAGTCCGATCCGCTCAAGCGGCCCAGAGGGCGGGTTTTTGTGGAGCCCTGCGAGGGCTTGAACCTTCCGGCCGGGGCTCTCATCGAGCTCATCGCTCCTGTGTATGGGCTCGATGACGCACCTCTCGCGTTTCATGAGACGTCGGCCAGGTTTCTGGAGGGACAAGGTTTCACGAGGGCCAAGTTGGAGCCCTGCTGGTTTTCCCAGAAGGAAAATGGTCGCCTAGTCGCGCAGGTACTGCTGGAGGTTGACGACTGGGCTATCGCTTTCCCTCCGGGTCAACAGAACAAGTATTTGACCGAGTTTAAGAAGCGTTTCACGTTCGGAAAAATGGAGAAACTCGACGAGGCCGGAGTTGAGTACATCGGTCGAAGGCTTCGACTCGTTGGACACGGCACCGCCACACCGCGTATTCTCGTGGACCAGGAAAAATACATTCTCGAGCAGGTCCGCAAGATACCACTATCACGGGGGCGTCGTGGGGATCACTCCAGTCCCCTGGTTGGGACGGAGGTGGCGGAGTTCCGTAGCCTGGTTTACAAACTGAACTGGGTTGGACGGGAATCTCGTGCTGAGGCTGCCGGATGTGCGTCTATTCTAGCGACCAAGGTGAACTCACCATGTGTCAGGGACCTGGTCGAGGCACATAAGATGGTGGACCACCTTAGGTCCACGGCCAGCATGCCCGTGATAATTCACAAGTTCGACCCCTCCCGCTGCATTTTCGCGACGGCCAGCGACTGCGGAGGAGTCGGCTCGGATGACTGCGTGTTCCCACAACAAGCATGGCAGGTCTATTTGGCAGACAACGCTCTAGCGCACGGTCAACGTGCAAGGGCCACCCCCCTAGCTTGGAGATCATGCCGAGTCAAGCGCCAGGTGGCGAGCACTCTCGCAGGAGAAACGCTGGCGCTTTCCGGAGCTCTTGCTGAAGCTCAGTGGCTTCATCTCATGTTCGAAGATGTTGTGAGAGGGAACGTGGTGTCAGAAGCCTGGCAGGGGAAAGTCGGCCCCTTTGCGGCTATTTTGAAGGAAGACTGCCAGCTGATCGCTCACTCGCCCTCGAAGTGTGTCAGCATAGTCGACGCAAAGGGAATTTATGACACCCTCAGCAAGCTATCAAATGGTTCTCGATCCGATCGTCGGGCCGCAATCGACCTCGCGGTCGTTCGAGACATCATGCAAAAGGTCGGGAGCGTGATTCGTTGGATGCCGCATCCGTTGCTTCCGGTCGATTGCATGACGAAATCGGACCTTGCCAAAACCAACGCGGCTCAATATGAGCTGCTTCGCTCCGGGTGTTTGCGTCTCTCGGCGGAAAGCGGGGCCCTCGAGGGCCGGCGCGAGGACCCCCGTAGGAAAGGCCGCTCCAGAGCCGAATCCCAGAGGCAACTCCAGCAGCAGGAGAACGATGGCAAGGCCAGTGCTGTTCAGCCGTCCCATGCCGAGTGACATTCGTCACGGTCTGGCGGGACATGGTCGGTGCACGTCTCTCGAGGGTCGTCAGGGCCGAGCGAGACATCCGTGACCAGCCAGGCCGGAGCGAGGTCGTCAGGACTCGCTGCGGCACGACGGCAGCAGCAGTACTTACATGAATGGCACTAGAGTGCCCACTTTCTCTTTCTCCAAGATGGTGCGACCCATCGGTTCGGAGGAGAGCCATGGTGCCTCCGCGACCTATCAAGCTCACTGTTTGTCGGGGTACTGTGTGATTTGAGTCTAGAGGCCGGTGGTTTTCAAGGCCGATGCACCTGCTAGACTCCCTGAGCTTGAAGGTCACGAGCATGGGTCGTAACCATTTTGGCTCAAGACCCAACTTCTACTCATCCCTCATCACTCATACCATATCCACCCTACCCTCTCTTCCTTTCCCATACCGTTCCACGCCTTGTCTGTACAGCGTTGGGAGCTGTGTACTGACTAAAGAGAGTGCGAGGTTTCTCTTGCTGGAGAAAAAGGTACGACACTTTGGCTTCACTGCTGTCGTCCGTCGGGCGACAAAGAGGCCCCCCAGAGACCTCCCAGACGGCCCAAGAGGCCTCCAAGAGGTCCTCCAGGAGGGTCCGAAGAGGCCAAAATCATTGATTTTCGTTCGATTTTTGAAGGATTTTGGAATGTGCTTCTTCTCTGCATTCCGACGGCTCAAGACAGCCCAAGAGGCCCCCAAGATCGCCCAAGAGCCCCCCAAGAGGGCCCCATGACGGCCCAGATGGCCTCCAAGCAAGAGGCCTCCAACACGCCCAAGAGGGCCTCCAAGACGCCCAAGATGGCCTCCAAGGCGGCCCCGAAGCGCCCCAAGAGGGTCCCCCCGTTGGCCCAGAAAGGCCCCCAAGACGGCCCCCGACGGCGTCAGACGTGCCAGGAACCCACCAAGATGGTCGAAGTTGGCTCGAAGCTGGCCCAAAAGGGCCCAAGAGGCCCCCAAGAGGGCCTCCAGGAAGGCCAGAAGAGGCCAAAACCATTGATTTTCCTGCGGTTTTTGACGGATTCTGACATGTCCTTCTCTTCGGCCTTCCGACTGCCCGAGACGGCCCAAGAGCCCACAAAGATCGCCGAAAGATCGCCCAAGAGGCCTCCAAGATGTCCCAAGAACGGCCCAAGAGGACCCCAAGAGGCCCCCAAGATGGCACAGGAGGCCTTTAAGACGCCCAAGATGGCGTCCAAGACGGCCCTGGAGCATTCCAAGAGGGCCACAAGTCGGCTCAGAGAGGCCCCTCCAAACGGCTTCCGACGGCGTCAGACGGACCAGGAGCCCACCAAGACGGCCGAACATGGCCCTAAGATGGCCCAAGACGGCCCAAGAGGCCTCCAAGAGGGCCCCCAGGAAGGCCCGAAAAGGCCAAAATCATAGATTTCCAATGGGTTTTTGAAGGATTGTGGCGTTTGCGTTTTTTCTGCCTTCCGACGGCCCGAGACGGCCCAAGTGCCCCCAAAGATCGCCCAAGAGGCCCAAGACACGGCCCCAAGAGGCTCCCAAGACGGCCCAAGATGGCCTCCAAGACGGCCCAAGAGCCCTCCAAGACGTCCTGCAAGAAGGCCCGAAAGGGTGAAAATGGCCTCCAGACGGCCAAGATGACCTTCAAGATGCCCACGTGTTCCCCGAAGGCTTTCCAAACCGATTCGGGGAACACATGGTCCGATGGCTTGGCAGGTCTGGCCTCAACGTTCGGCCACATAGGCGCTTCCACAAAGGCAGGGGGCGGCGGTGATCCGCCGCCCCCTGTCGATTCATCGCAGGGGTGCCTGGCGTGCTGAACCCTCTAGGTTTTGGCTTTGGTTCTTTTTCCAAAAGAACTCCCCCTGGGGCTTCGGCCCGTCCCGCCGGCCACCCGGAAGGCGCTCAATTCCCAAATTTCCTGCCCAAGACCGCTCCAAGGTGGCCTCCAAGGTGCCTCCAAGACGGCCAAGATGGCCTCCAAGACGGCTAAGATGGCTTTCAGATGCCTCCAAGACGGCCCAAGAGAGTCCAAGACGGCCCAAGAAGGCCCAAGAGGCCCCCCAGAGGCCTCCCAGACGGCCCAAGAGGCCTCCAAGAGGTTCTCCAGGAGGGCCCGAAGAGGCCAAAATAATTGTTTTTCCTATGGTTTTTGAAGGATTTTGGAATTTGCTTCTTCTCTGCATTCCGACGGCTCAAGACGGCCCAAGAGGCCCTCAAGATCGCCCAAGAGCCCCCCAAGAGGGCCCCATGACGGCCCAAGTGGCCTCCAAGATGGCCCCAAGAGGGCCAGGAACCCACCAAGATGGCCGAAGTTGGCTCGAAGTTGGCCGAAAAGGGCCCAAGAGGCCCCCAAGAGGACCTCCACGAAGGCCAGAGGCCAAAAACATTGATTCTCCCAAGGTATTCGACGGATTTTGACATTTCCTTCTTTTCGGCCTTCCGACGGCCCGAGACGGCCCAAGAGCCGCCAAAGATCGCCGAAAGATCGCCCAAGAGGCCTCCAAGACGGCCAAGATGACCTTCAAGATGCCCACGTGTTCCCCGAAGGCTTTCCAAACCGATTCGGGGAACACATGGTCCGATGGCTTGGCAGGTCTGGCCTCAACGTTCGGCCACATAGGCGCTTCCACAAAGGCAGGGGGCGGCGGTGATTCGCCGTAGGCGTCTTCGATCCGCTGCCCCCTGTTGATTCATCACAGGGGTGCCTGGCGTGCTGAACTTCTTACGGTTTTGGTTTTGGTTCTTTTCCAACAAAACTCTCCCAGCGGGCTCCGGCACGTCCCGCCGGGGTCCCGGGAGGATGCCGAAAGATCTTCCAGAGGTGGTTGCAAAGGGTTTTTCCGTTCCAGACGGCTCCAAGATGGCCCAAGATGGCCTCCAGGATGCCTCCAAGACGGCCAACATGCCCTCCGAGACGGCTAAGGTGGCCCCAAGATGCCTCCAAGACGGTCCAAGAGGGACCCAAGACAGCCTAAGATAGCCTCAAGATGGCCTAAGACGGCCCAAGAGGCCCCTAAGAGGCCTCCAAGACGGCCCAAGAGGCCTCCAAGAGGTCCTCCAGGAAGGCCCGAAGAGGCAAATTATTGTTGATTTCCGTTGGGTTTTTGAAAGATTTTGGCATTTGCGCCTTTTCGGCTTTCCGACGGCCCAAGACGGCCCAAGAGGCCCCCAAGATCGCCCAAGAGGCCTCCAAAATGGCCCCATGACGGCCCAAGAGGCTCCCACGACGGCCCCAAGAGGGCCCGAAGACGGCCCAAGAAGCCTCCAAGACGCCCACGATGGCCTCCAAGACGCCCAAGATGGCCTCCAAGGCGGCCCCGAAGCGCCCCAAGAGGGCCCCAAGTCGGCCCAGAAAGGCCCCCAAGACGGCTCCCGACGGCGTCAGACGTGCCAGGAACCCACCAAGATGGCCGAAGTTGGCTCGAAGCTGGCCCAAGACGGCCCAAGAGGCCCCCAAGAGGGCCCCAAGAGGGCCTCCAGGAAGGCCAGAAGAGGCCAAAAACCTTGATTGTCCTAAGGTTTTCGACGGATGTTGACATTTGCTTCTTTTCGGTCTTCCGACGGCCCGAGGCTGCCCAAGAGCCCCCGAGGATCGCCGAATGATCGTCCAAGAGGCCTCCAAGATGGCCCCAGAACGGCCCAAGGGGGCCCCAAGACGGCCTCAAGAGGCCCCCAAGACGGCACAGGAGGCCTTTAAGACGCCTAAGATGGGCCTCCAAGACGGCCCTGGAGCATTCCAAGAGGGCCCCAAGTCGGCCCATAGAGGCCCCCCAAACGGCTTCCGACGGCGTCAGACAGACCAGGAGCCCACCAAGACGGCCGAACATGGCCCTAAGATGGCCCAAGACGGCCCGAGAAGGCCTCCAGGAAGGCTCGAAAAAGGCCCAAACCAATGATTTGCCTAAGGAGTTTTGGAAGAATTGTGGCATTTGCTTTTTTTCTGCCTTCCGACGGCCCGAGAAGGCCCAAGTGCCCCCGAAGATCGCCCAAGACGGTCCCAAGAGGCCCCCAAGACGGCCCAAGAGGTCTCCAAGACGCTCAAGATGGCCTCCAAGACGGCCCACGAGCCCTCCAAGACGTCCTCCAAGAAGGCCCGAAAGGGTCAAAATGGCCTCCAGACGGCCAAGATGACCTTCAAGATGCCCACGTGTTCCCCGAAGGCTTTCCAAACCGATTCGGGGAACACATGGTCCGATGGCTTGGCAGGTTTGGCCTCAACGTTCGGCCACACAGGCGCTTTCATAGGCGCTGTCCCAGACACGGCCGCAGAGGCCCCCAAGACGGCCCAAGCTGTATCCAAGACGCTCAAGATGGCCTCCACGACGGCCCAAGAGCCCTCCAAGACGTCCTCCCGGAAGGCCCGAAAGGGCCAAATCATGGATGTTGGCATTTGCGCCTTTTCGGCTTTCCGACGGCCCAAGAGGCCCCCAAGATCGCTCAAGAGGCCCCCCAAATGGCCCCATGACGGCCCAAGTTGCTTCCAAGACGGCCCCAAGAGGGCCCCAAGACGGCCCAAGAAGCCTCCAACACGCCCAAGATGGCCTCCAAGACACCCAAGATGGCCTTCAAGCTGGCCCCGAAGCGCCTCAAGAGGGCCCCAAGTCGGCCCAGAAAGGCCCCCAAGACGGCTCCCGACGGCGCCAGACGTGCCAAGAGCCCACCAAGATGACCGAAGTTGGCTCGAAGCTGGCCCAAGACGGCCCAAGAGGCCCCCAAGAGGGCCTCCAGGAAGGCCAGAAGATGCCAAAACCATTGATTGTCCTTAGGTTTTTGACGGATTCTGACATTTGCTTCTCTTCGGCCTTCCGACGGCCCGAGACGGCCCAAGAGCCCCCGAGGATCGCCGAAAGATCGCCCAGGAGGCCCCCAAGATGCCCCCAGAACGGCCCAAGGGGGCCCCAAGACGGCCCCAAGAGGCCCCCAAGACGGCACAGGAGGCCTCTAAGACGCCCAAGATGGGCCTCCAAGACGGCCCTGGAGCATTCCAAGAGGGCCCCAAGTCGGCCCATAGAGGCCCCCCAAACGGCTTCCGACGGCGTCAGACAGACCAGGAGCCCACCAAGACGGCCGAACATGGCCCTCAGATGGCCCAAGACGGCCCGAGAAGGCCTCCAAGAGGGTCCCCAGGAAGGCCCGAAAAGGCCAAAATCATTGATTGTGGCATTTGTTTTTTTTCTGCCTTCCGACGGCCCGAGACGGCTCAAGTGCCCCGCAAGATCGCCCAATACGGCCCTAGACACGGCCCCAAGAGGCCCCCAAGACGGCCCAAGCGGTCTCCAAGACGCTCAAGATGGCCTCCACGACGGCCCAAGAGCCCTCCAAGACGCCGCCCAAGAAGGCCCGAAAGTGTCAAAATGGCCTTCAGACGGCCAAGATGACCTTCAAGATGCCCACGTGTTCCCCGAAGGCTTTCCAAACCGATTCGGGGAACACATGGTCCGATAGCGTGGCAGGTTTGGCCTCAACGTTCGGCCACATAGGCGCTTCCACAAAGGCAGGGGGCGGCGGTGATTCGCCGGGACGTCTTCGATCCGCCGCCCCCCTGCTGATGTATCACAGACCCCTCCATCCTTCGCATCCCTCTCCTCCTCCTCCTCCTCCTCCTCCTCCTCCTCATCATCATCATCATCATCAGCATCAGCATCAGCATCAGCATCATCACCATCACCATCACCATCACCACCACCATCACCATCATCATCATCATCATCATCATCATCATCATCATCATCACCATCATCATCATCATCATCATCATCATCATCATCATCATCATCATCATCATCAGCATCATCATCATCAGCAGCATCATCATCAGCATCAGCATCAGCATCAGCATCAGCATCAGCATCAGCATCAGCATCAGCATCATCATCATCATCAGCATCAGCATCATCATCATCATCATCATCATCATCAGCCGCTTCCTCTTTCTCTTCCTCCCCTCGCCTCCCCAGCGAGCCCCAGAGATAGCCCGAGGAAGCCCTCCAAGGCCACCCCTTGCTCCCAGAGCTCTCTCTGTTCATGCTGGTTGCCCGCTTTGTTTCACTATGTGTGTCTCTTCGTCTCTTTTTCCGTCAACTCTCATGGGCTGGGTTTCTGAATGAGCTGGTGGGGGTACGTGAAGCGTGAAGAATTCTATGCCTGTCGGCGTCATTATGGTTGCTCATAGGGTCCCGCCCCTGGGGATCCTGCCTTAGCTGCCAGGCCAGTCCTCTGAAAGTGTTTGCAAGTCACGCCATGGCATTATGATACTTTTCAGTTCACGCAGTCGGTGCGAACTCGCTCCAAGCATGGCTACACAGCAGGTCTACGACGCATCCTCGGCTTCCAGCGGTAGGGGCAAGCCAAAGGTGCACTGCGGGTGAGGACGCACGCCAAAGAACTATAGTATTACCCGAAATTCGAAACGTACGTATTATGATCAAGAAGTGAATGCGTCAGGGACTCAGGGTAACCCTGCTTTGCAAACTCCCTATCTACAGCTGGCACTGGAAAAGAGCCTACGTGCTGCTAGCTGGCACTACCCGCACCATTACCATCCACGGAAAGCGAGATGTGTGCCAGGTGCACGCATAGCTGGTCGCCACACTGCATCTTAAAGGGCTCCTTGGGAAGCTTCATGAGCTGCTCGAAAGACTCGTCGGTTGCGAAAATGAAGGCCAACACCCGGTTCACGTAAGTCACCGACTCTGAGGTCTCTCCAGGCTTTGTCATCCGGATCGCCGCCTGCTGATCGTCTTTCGTCACGTCCCCATACCACACGACACACTGGTCGTCCGGCCCGAGCACGGGGTCGCTGTCTCTGTCGATGCCCGACGCCAGCTGCATAAGGACGTCCATCATCACGTCCTCGGTTTGGAAGAACTCCTTGGCCCGCGGGTGGGCATACTGGCTCCACTCTTTGACGAGCGCCTGATTCTCCTGCTCGGTGCGCGGCCGGAAGGAGGCCTCGTCCCTCTTGGACTCAGTGGTGGACCTCTTGCCCTTGCCCTTCTTCTTCTTATCCCTCTGATCCTTCTTGTCATTGTCGTCGCCCTGGTCAAACAGCGCAGCAAAAGGCCCCTCGGCGCACATGCGGCAATTGAACATGACTCCAGGTGCAGGATAGCTCTGCGCTACCGCAGCGCTGCAAGACGATGGACGACTCCGCCGCTACGTAACGGCCCCGGCAACGGCGCACGCCTGCCAGGCTTGAGCCCAAACGGCTGCAACGAGGTCGATGATGCTGGTGACGATGTCGAACGTATGCATGTGGGCGATGTCGGAAACCCTAAACCAAAAAAACGTTTTCATATCTTGGGGGCACATCTTCTACTTCCGCCGCCTTCCGCCGAGCTTCCGCCGGCGGAGGCGGCCTCGCCATATTTCCGCCGACCATCCGCCGCCCTTCCGCCACCGTCCGCGGTGGAAGAGATGACAGGTCTTCCGATCCTCGACGGCAAGGTCATTTCTGGAACGGCACGGATGGTTCGCACATCGATATGCATGTGCATATGTATATACATCTACAAATGTATGCATCTAGACGAGGGGGAAAGAGACATGTACCCCAGAATTTGTTCGGTCGAAAGACGCAAAACGTTCGCAGGTCTGCGAATGTTCGACATCTGTGTCGTAGATTCGGCGGCAAATCGAAAACGTGGGGGCACGTAACCTCTGTATTCGCTCTCGTACTCGAAGTGGGGGCGGCTCGCCCCACCACCGCTCTGGGGGGAGGACCAGGGACATGGCATATACCAGGCGCTGGGCGCCCAGCTGCTGCGTGGTGGTCCAAGCCCCCTTCTTCGGGGACGGATAGAAAGCCCTTGAACTGCATCTCCCTGACAATCAATTCCATCCTCCCCCCCTTCCCACGCGAGAGTGAAATATCCCCGGCCAGTGAAGATTTGGTCGGGGAAGAGGGGCGGCAAAGCCGAACTTGAGTATCGTGGGGGAAAGTTGCGAATCGAAGTTGCGATCTTCCTATGTTAAGTAGCAAGGGTCCATAAGGTTTCCTATGGAGGATCCAATTGATGTCCTTAGGGAATTTATGGATTTCCAAAGAGATCCGATGGATTTCCTGAGGGATCCGATGGATTTCCGAAGGGATCCGGGATCATATGGATGTCCTAAGGGACCCCGTGGATATTCTAAGGGATCCGATGGATGTAGTAAGGAATGTTGTGGATGTCATACGGATTCCGATGGAGATCCTAAAGAATCACATGGATGTCTTAAAGGATCCGATGGATTCCCTAAGGAATTTTATGGATTGCCGGAGGACTCCTGTGGAGCGTTCAGGATGATGATGATGATGATGATGATGATGATGATGATGATGATGATGATGATCATCATCACCATCCTCCTCCTCCTCATCCTCCTCCTCCTCATCATCATCACCATCATCACCATCATCATCATCATCATCATCATCACCACCACCACCACCACCACCATCATCATCATCATCATCATCACCATCATCATCATCGTCATCGTCATCGTCATCGCTAGTATCTTCATCATGATGCTGAGATCTCCAGGAAAACGTGTATTATCCACCCTGGACCCCGAACTTAATTGTCCACAGGGGATTCATATCAGGGGCAGTTGGTCAGCAGAACATGGTCAGCAGCGAGGGTGGTCGCCAACGCGCTCGGAAAGCTGGCGGGCCGCGCCGGGACTGCGGCATAGTAACCAGACTGGGAAAAGAGGAGGGCGGCCGCGGAGGAGCGCGGCGGGGGGCCTCGGGCGTAGAGAGAGAGTCTTGCCAGGAGCAGTGCGCAGGCGGCTTCGGGCACCAGATGCCGGCGCGCTGGAAGGTGAGCGGCCAGCGCGCCCTCCAGCAGAGCCTGTTCCGCCGCGGCACGGCAGAGGCGATCCGCTCAAGCGTCGAGCAACCCGGGCCATGGTCTCGAATGCAAGGGGGTAAGCAAAGAAAGAACCAGGCGGTCGCGGAGCCTAGCAGGACGCCCTCTAGTGAAAAACGACCTGGGACCGGACCTCGCGGGCGCGGGCCTGCAAAACTGCATGGCGGCACGTCCCTCCCAAGGACCGAAGAAGGGCAACTCGCGACTCGACTCGGCATGGGTGGGTGTTCTGTCCATCTCCGACTGCTTCGACCCGCCGCTCCAATCCCACCCCCCCGACGTCATGAATTGTTCACAGCGTCGACCCCAAGCGTCTCGACCCGTGCCCCGGGACAGGTCCTTCACCCTGAGTGGTCTTTGACCGCCTCGAGGCCCGGCCATGCAGGGCCCACCCGAGGCCGGAGAGAGCGAAGAACTTTCTGTCGCGAGTTTTGTTTCTGCCTGAGAGCGTCGGCGGCTGCGAGCGAGGGGGGAACTGAGAAGGAGAAGGCCTTCTCAGAAGGCGGCGGGACTTCTCAGAAGCCATCGCGCCCTCCGAGAAGTTTCTTCCAAGTCTTCGGGGAAGGCTTCGAGGACTTCTCAAAGGCCCGGGGGACCTCACTTCCCCCCTGGACTCGCCGCCGAGAGGGGCCACGGATCGCCGCCGCCGTCGACGTGCGTGCCGCTTTCGTCGTCGGTGTCGCCGTAGCCGTCCTCGTCGCCGTCGTCGGAGGACGGCGAATGCCAACATAGGCCCGTGGTGCCTCCAAGGCCCCGAGGCCCGGCAAGGGCCCCCCCGAGGCCGAAGAGAGCGAAAAACCCTCCGTCGTAATTCGTTTTTCCTGCCTCAGAAGGGGGCCTGGGATCGCCCCCCCCCCCCCCCCCCCCCCCCAGGCGGCAGCAGCCGAGGCGGGCACTGCAGCTCGGCCCCCGGCCCCTCTGGCAGCGGCGCCCAGAAGCCCTCCGCGCCAGAGCAGGGCGCCGGCAGCTGCGCGAGGGCCACCTGCGGGGCCGGCAGCCCTCCGACGGCAGCGGAGCACCGCTCCCAGACGTGGTCGCGTCTTACAAAAAAATCAGGACGTGAGGTTTTTATCCAAGTTCGGCCTCGGGGGGCCCTCGCCGGGCCTCGGGACCGTCAGAAAACGACTCAAGGTGACAAACCTGCCCCGTGGAAAGGGTAGGGACTTCCAGGGACCTCGTCTTCAAAAAATCAAGACGTCGCATGTCTGGGGACGGCAGCGGAGCATCGTTACACAGACCACTTGTCCCCGCGGGCGTGGCCTGGGCCCCACTGGCCGATCCGCCCCCCCAAGAATGGAGATGCAGGCTGCTTCCTCCAGGTCTCGAGGGGCATATCCCCAACAGGGGTACTGAGATGGGGGGGGTCTGGATGGGGGTGGGGATGGGGACAGGGGTAGGTGAAAGGATGCTGCGCAGCATATGCGAAAAAGAGTCCTGCCTGCAAGATATATGCGGTCGGGAGCTTGTGCTGGGCGTGTCGCGGCGGCGGGCCCTGCGATACGTCATGCCCTGCGAGTCATAACGCTTCGCTCCGCTCTCCGCTCCGAGGGGGTGGCGGCTCGGGAAGCGTCCGGAACGTTGACGCCTGGCGACCAGGACGTGGTCAGCGTGTCGCCCGAAGCGGGGTGGGCCAGAACCAGCGGCGCGACACGCAAAGCCAATGCGGCACTTCCCAAGTTGGACCCAGGGCTTCTGTGGGTGCCGAGGGCCGTGGGGGGATCAGATAGCCCCGCCTGCTGGCAGGCTGGTGCTCTTGCTTGATGCGCTGGCTGCAGCAGCGGACTGGGGCGCGCTGCGGAATCCTGGGAAGCCCCAGCACCCCTCA
>CAUYUJ010000547.1:451182-478682 GCA_963575745.1 Prorocentrum cordatum
CGGCCAACTTCTTGGAGGGCGGGAGGGCTTCCCAAGATGCGGGGCGGGGAGGGGGGCCGTCCCGCTCGCGCAGCCTCGCCCTGCGCCGCCGCCGCCAGAGGCTCGCGTGGCTGGAAGTGCCGCGCTGGAGGTGCTGTGGCAGGCTCGTGTCGTGACGGCTTCGGCGCTGCTTTCTGGCACCGCGTGGTGCGCGGTAAAAAACGATCTCGCGGCTCTCCGAAAGCGCAGATTTTCCAGCATTGGACGAATGGCCACCGGTGGCGTTCAACCTCGAAAACGCCCGCGGAGCGGTCGTCGCCGAGTCGGCACGACACGAACCTGCCGCATGGCACTGCACGCGGCACACGATGAAACAAGTTGTGAAGCCCGCGCTGAGAATGCACCAGGGCGCTGAAAACCATCGCGGATGGATCCACGTGCGGAACATGCGGAGACGCACGCGATGGCCAGGGTACTTGGCCATGCATGGCCGAGCACTGGACTGGCATGCGGGCACGTTTGTATCCAGCTCTCCCTGGCTGACCACATCATGAAAACTACCCGACAGGATTCCTCGCAGGCACGCACAGGATAGACAAGTGCAAAGTCTGCGGCGAGACGAGAAGGCGAGCTGCAGCAGGCAGCGATCATGACACAAGCTCGGCTTCCAACGAACGGAAAGCCAGTACTGACAGCAGCTGCCTCAAACAACAAGCTACGAACTGACGTGTCCGTAGCAACACAAAGGAAGAACGCAAACTTGAGCCAAGCTCATGCTGGGTCGGTCATGCGACAGGAATGCACTTGCTGGACACTCGGCGGCGCGCCGGGGGGGCAGATGAGAGGGAGCAGGCCTCCTCGGAGGGCGAAGGGCCTTCTGAAAAGCCCTCCGTTGCTTCGGAGGCGGCGGTTTGGAAAGCTCCTCATCGGTGGTTCAAAGATGGGGTCCTGCAGGATGGGGTCCTAAGGATAGGAAGGGATCCGAGGGCGGATATACATTGTTTGAGGCACCTCGTTCTCAGGACACCATCCCTCAAGACTCCATTGTTGAACCATCGATCTCGTAAAGTTTGAAGCCTTCTGAGCCTCTCGAGACGCCCACACACACACACACACACACTCACACACTCACACACTCACACACTCACACACACACACACACATCCACACACACACACACACACACACACACACACGCGTTTACCTTCCGCCCTGGGCGCGCCGCCGATGCGCGAGGTCAGTGCCAGAAGTCGTACCAGTCGAGGTCCGCCTCCTGGCCGCGGCCGGCGGACAGCGAGCGCGTCCGCCGCTGCCTGGACGGGGAGGCAACCGCCTCCTGGACGGTGATGAACGTGTTGCTGACCTGCACGACCGCGGCGGTGTCCGCCGGCGGGGCGTCTCTCGCCTGCCGCGCGAGGCGCCCGTGCCTCCACGCTCCGGACGGCAGGCACCACTGCAGCGCCGGGCGGCTCCAGTGCTCCTGCGACCCCCAGTAGTGGTCGTGCACCACGGGCCTCTCCACGAACTCCGGGTGCAGCCTCGCCGCCGCCTCCGCGCCTCCCGCGGCGCGCGGCCCCTCTGGCCGCTCGGGCAGCTGGGCGCGCGGCGTAGACGACTCCGCCGCGGGCCACGCGCCATCGTGCTCCCCGGGCCCGCCCGCAAGCTCGCTGGGCTCGGCGCCGGCGCACCCGGGCTCGGCTCCCGCAAGCGTGGCGTCGCCGGCAGCGTCGGCCGAGGGCTCGTCCCCCGGAGCTTTTCCGCGGGTGGTGGGCTGCCTCCTCTTGGCCTTCGTCTTGCTTGGCTTCGCCTTCCCGCCCTGCACGATCTGTGTCATGTCGCTGACCATCCAGTCTTCGAGCGGCACCTCCGCCTCGTGGCACTCGGCAGCGGGCACTGCCTCCGCCGGCGCACCGAAGGCCGGGTCTGACCCAAGCGCCCAGAGCGCCTGCTCCGCTGTCTGCGCCAGCAACAGCTCCAGGGCCCCCACGCTGCTTGGCTCCGAGGCCCACAGCGTCTTCCAGCGCGCCCGGTGCAGAGGAACCCGCCTCCGCGCGGCAGGCGCCAGGAAGTCCGGGAGCACGCGCCGGAAGGTGTCGAAGATGGCGTCCCCCTGCAGTGCAGTTTCCTTGAGACCCATCGCGGGCTCCTGGATGTCTGGGTTCATCAGTATAGCCCCGGGAAGCTCCTCGGCCACCTCCGTCTTCCACCGCAGGTCGAACACCTCCCTCAGTAGGCCCGAATCGGCGCACAGGTCGGGGGCGCCCAGGTGCCTCGGGCGCCGACCCGCGCGCTCGTCCAGCAGCTGCCTCTGCAGCAGCATGTACACGCCCCGGCGGATGAGCCCCACGAGCCCTGGGTCGTCGAAGCTGGTCGTGGCACGCCGCCTCGCGCTGTCCAGGGCCGCCCAACGCCTCCGCACCTCGTCCTCGGTCGGCCGCCGCGGCTTCGCGCACGGCGCCATCGCGCGGAGGAGGAAGAGGAGGAGGAGGAGGAGGAGGAGGAGGAGGAGGAGGAGGGGGAGGAGGAGGAACAGGAAGAGGAAGAGGAAGAGGAAGAGGAGGAGGAGGAGGAGGAGGAGGAGGAGGAGGAAAAAGAGGAGGAGGAGGAGGAGGACGAGGGGGAGGATGAGGAGGAGGAGGAATCGCCGCTGCCAAGCACCCGCTGGGCCCGGCAGCTCGGGCCGGGGTGGCGCTGCGTGAGTCGCGCGCGAACACTGGCTGTGCGTGCGCGCGTGCGCGCGAGCTCGAGGGGGCGCCCAGCTCGCTCTGCGCGTCTGTCCTCGCGCTCTCTCCGCCCGCTCGGGCTTGGGGTCTGAGCGCCGTTGCATGGCACAGGCTCTGCAGCTGTCTTCCACTACATGATCTGGGCGCTGCTTGTCTCGGATCGCATGTCGCTATCGAGGATTTCCACAACGGTGGAAGAGGATCCCCATGCGAAGAGATGCGCGAAGGACAACAGAAGGGTCCCACAAGGGGACAAGAAATCCGAGACCGCCTCCCTAGATCGCTTGGTCCGGCAGCCGCGTCGCCGGAGAATTCCACACAGTTTACCCAAGGATCGTGATATCGCCTCAATGAGGGCTACATGTTTGGTCCGGACGGCCACGGTGCCTTGTAAAAAAAATGAGGTGCACATGGCCGTGCTCTCACACCATGTCCCCTGTAGCCCACCGCTGCTTCCCCTTTGCTGCTATGAGGGCACATTGCTTGGGTAGATATGCACGCGTGCTCGCCCAGCGCAGACCCCCGCCTGCAACGCCCACTGAAACCAACCGATCACTCGCTGCAGTGCGTCCACTTGGCCGGTGGAAGAAAAACGTGTGCGTGCGTGGCGTGTGTGTGTGTGTGTGTTTGTGTTTGTGTGCGCGTGTGTGTGAGTGTGTGTGAGTGTGTGAGTGTGTGTGTGTGAGTGTGTGTGAATGTGTGAGTGATTGAGTGAATGTGTGTGTGAGTGTGTGTGTAGGTGTGTAGGGGTGTGTGTGTGTGTGTGTGTGTGCGTGTGTGTGTGTGTGTGCGTGTGTGTGCGTCGGGCAATCAAGGGCGCACGTCCCGCATCTAGGGGCAACGGACCGCGGCCTGAACCAGCGGGGCCCGCATGGGCCGTTTTGGAGCCCATGGGCAAAACCAGAAACTCAGCAGCAAGCGATCCCCAAATCGCTGACCAAGGAGCCTCCGAACCCCTCGGAAGCCAGGGACAAACCGAGAACAACTCTCACCCCTGGGAGGGAGCGGCGGCCTGTGGCCCCGAGCCCAAAGCCTTACCCGTCATCGGGTGGAGCCCCTGAACAAGCCGATCCCTCCGACGAGCTCGCCCACGCTCGGCGGGCGTCGTGCGCTGCCGAGGCGCAGGGGGCGTGCTAGGGCAGGCTGAAGACAAACTTCGAACCTGCTTCTTGGACAAGGCGCCACATCTGCGGCAGAAAGTATAGGGGGGCCGAGCGAGGATCTCGTGGCCTCGGTCCAGGACGACCTCCTCCGACCCACCCGAAAGAGGCCCACCCGCCTCCCCGCCCTCCCCCTCGGCGGCAGCGGCGGTCGCGGCACGGCCGCGGGCTGCCTAGCCCCGCATTCGCGGGGCCCGCGTTGCAGCAGCAGGCGCCGTCGGTGGCGGGGGCGCTGCCGGCGCCGCCGTCGGCGAGGCAGGGCTGCTCGACCGCGTTCGCGTCGCGCGGCCCCCCGCCCTCCCAGCCACCTCGCACGCCGACTCCTCCAGCTCCTCCAGGGGGGCCTCCAGCAAACCGCCCGAGGGGGGCTTAGGAGGGGAAGGGGGCGCGGTGAGAGGCAAGGGCGGCAGGTGCACCCCCCGCCGCTCTGAGAAGGCGATCCACGATCGCAGCGCGTCGGGCATCGTCCGAAAGGCTGCTTTCGGGACGCTCCGAGGGGGAAGCGTCGGGGCCCGAGCCCGCGACCTCCGAGGCAAACCAGCGCCCAGACGGGCCCGAGGGCTCGGTCGAGGCCAGCACGCGGGCAGATATATCCAGCTCGAAGGCTCGGGACGACTGGGTTCCGCGCATCGAGTCCTGTGCGGGGGCGCAGAAGGGGGCAGGGTCGTCCTCTTGCCGCCTGGGCGAGCGGCTCGCCCCCCCCCTACCACGGCCAGTCTCGGCCCTCTTAGCTGGGGCCGAAGCGGCGGCGACGGCGACAGCAGCGGCCGGGGCCAAGGCCACCGTGGGGGAGGGGCGCGGAAAAGGGGCCAGGCTGACCACCTCGGCCTGCGCGGCCGCCTGGGCGCGGAGCCTGGCCAGGCGGGAATCCACGCAGGGAAACGATTCAAGACATCGCATGGTCTGCGCCGCGCGGGCGACGCGGTTGCAAGCCATGCAACGGCCCCCCCCCCCCCCCCCCCAGGGAGCTCCGCAAACTCGCGCCCAACAAACGCGGGCAGTTTAGGCGGCCGTTGTTCGGGGGGAGGTCGCCGAGGGCCAGCCTCCAAGGGGCCCCAAACGCCCGAGCCAAGCCACGCGAGCAGAGCGCCCAGGCAGGCCTCCTCCAGGCAACACTTAAGACTACGAACCAAGCTCTTGGCGGGGTTGGCCAGGTCCAGGGCAACACTGGCAAACAGGTCGGCCCACCCATTGCCGAGCCAATCCTGGAGGTCAAGATTGAGCTCAATAGCCTGGGCCAGGGATTTGTGCGAGGAAATCCATCCAAACGGCGGCGGCCCCCTGTCTTGGCGGGCCACCGTGGCACGCGGGGCTCTCCAGAAAGCAGCATGGCGAGCCGAGGCGAACGCGTCGCGAGGGCTCCACCCTTGCCCTTCCTCCACAACTTAAGTAGTCCGAGACAAGGCTAGTGACCTGAGGGGAGAGGCAAGTAGCGATCAGCCCAGCATATCTCAGCTCTGGCCACCGTCTGCACCCTGGAAAGATACCGACAATCGCCTTACAGGGCCAGCCGTCGTCTCGCAACTGGACCACGGCCCACGAACATCTGGCAATCTCAGGAGTGCCCATGCCGAAACCACCGCCATCAATGCACAGACGGCCGCCCCAAGGCAGCTCGGCATCTCCCCAGGGGTGCACACATCGGGGCAGATGGGCGGCGCCTCAGCGGGAGGGGGCTCGAGCGCGGGGGCATAAGCAAACCTCAGGGCCTCATGGGGCTCATCCAGGGGGGGCTCCAGGGCCAGCTGGTCCAAACGCTCGCGGGTCTGAATGATGGCTTCTGGGGGCTCCGTCTCGTGTAGGGCAGGGTCCGGGAGCGCAGGGCACTTGTGCCAGCGGTGGCCGCGGGTCTCACGCTGTGCACCGCATGCCAGTCAACGACCATCAGTGGTCAGACTCTTCAAACTTTTCTGGCGAGGCCACATCGCATCAGCCCAAACGCACTGCAACGAACCCCGTGCGGAAGGATCCCGAACGGCCTTCTCCGCGCACCGCCGGATGCCGCGGTGCCAGAACTGCTCGCCGTTGTGCCCCTCGATGTGGCTCTCGACCCGCGCCAACAGCCAGCGCGTGACCCCCTGGTTGACTTGGCCACGGGCGTCGCGAGGTGACATCTCCAGGAGGTGCAACACAGTGCCAAGGTCGGTCTCGAACGTGGTAGCCGAGCTGAGCCGCCAGCCGATCCGAGCCAAAGAAAGCCACAGCGCGCCGATGGGTCCACGTACTCTGCCCCAGCTGGGCTGGGTGCGCATCTGGCCGCCCACGAACCGCTACGTGGCCCTGAGGGCCTGCGTGCCCACCCTGCCTTCCCAGAGCTGGGTCGCATACATGTAGGCGATGCTGGTGGTCGCCGTGTAGAGCGGGTCGTACAGCGCCTGGCCCTGCATGAGCATGCCCATGCAGATGCTGCCCGTGGGGCGCAACCCTGCCAGCATGGCAGCTACCGATCGGATCGGCTTGAGCGCGGCGTCTGCGACCCCACTGGCCGAGGCCCCGTGCGTGACCGAGGGCGCGCGACCAGCCGTCTGGATGCGCGTCATGCGCCTGGCACCCACTGCCTTCTTGAGTACCATGGATCGTCGAACTCGGCCGCGTAGCTGCGCAAGTCTGTCGGCCCCCTGGCGGCGTCGCACTCTGGGCCCACCCAGCTCGTGCCCGAGGTTGCGGATCCACGGTGGGCCTGTGATTTGGCGAGCCCGCGCCGCCAAGCTGAACCGCCGTGCAGCGCGACTTGACGATGCCACGTAGCCCAGCTTCTTCATCTGGATGGGCAGCTTGAGGGACTTGGGCTCGTTCGTGAGCTGGTCGATGCCTTCGCCAATCTCCAGCGAGCTGCGGCTACCGGGCCCAGTCCACTGCAACAACGACACGTCGTCCACAAACCGCCTGGGCCGCAGCGCGGGGCAGAGGGCGCTGAGCCGCAGCATGGCTCTGTGCATCAGCACCGCCAGGGGCGTGGTCGCCTGCGAGCAGCCTGCCACGATGCCCTGGAACGAGATGTAGATCTCGCAATCGCTGCCGTGGGCCCGCACCACGCTAGGCTGGCAGTACAACTGCACCAGTAGCCATGCAAGTCTCGGAGGGAATCCCACTTCGACAGCTTCGCGCACCAATGCTACAGTGGCAACCATTTCGAAACATTTCACCAAGTCCACCATGAATGTGATCACGTCCTGTTGCCTGGCCAGCGCAATCTCCGAGGACAGGTTGCGGGCGAAAGCGGAGGCAGAAGAACTCCTGCCTGGGCCGAGCCCGCAGGCGTGCTCCTTTCGATGGGTGGCTTCCCACTGGGCTGCCAGCGGGCGTCGCGCGCGACTCCAGGGGCGAACCGCCGTGTTGAGTAGCCCGATCAGTCTCATGCCTCCTCCAGCCTTTGGTAATCGGACAAGGACTGCCACGATGCGCTGCGGCGGCCATCCAAGGTGGTGCTCGCAGGCGTGGAATAGTAGCGACAGCGCCAGCAAAGCCTCGTCGGGGAGGACGTCGAGTTACCTCGGGCCGAGGCCTGTTTGGCCAACGACCGCGTCCTGCTTGAAAGAGCGGATGGCCGAACGCAGGTCTTGCAAAACGAAGCGCGGGAGCTCTGGCCAATGCTCAGCGCCAGGAGGGAGCGAGGCCTCGCCGAGCTGGTGGTGTTCCCAAATGGCCCTCCAGTCGCCGAGCTCGGCGTTCGCGAGGTCGCACGGGCGGCCACTCACATTGGCCCGTGGGGCTACTACATCCTGCCTCGGCTCGGCGAAACTGCGTGCCAGCCCAGCGCCTCCCGCGAACGCGTCTTTCGCCCAAGTGGCCAAGGCTTTAGCGCACCTAGACTCAGCCTCCGCGGTGAGCTGCTTGACCTTGGCGGTGATGCCCTGCAGTCGGACCTCCACCGAGCGGCTGGCCAGCATCTCAGGGCCGGCCTAGAAGATCTCACGAGCACCGCCATCCAGCTGTCTCAGGATGTGCTGCCGCTTGCTGCTGCGCCCACAGAGCGCCTCGAAGGCGAGCAGCTCCGCGGCCAGGCCATGGAGCCGCGTGTAGTGTTGCAGCCCGTGGATGACCATGCCCCTGGCAGCTCCTGGAGGCCGCGGCTGAGGCACACGGCCTGCTCGATCGCCTGAGCGCTGGTCGGGCCACTCCCGCTGCTGCTCGAAGGCTCGTGAATGCATGTCCACCGCCTCGGCCCAGTCCTCCTTAGAGCGTTGGCGCAGCTGTTGGAGGTGAGCTCGGTAGCGGCTGCGACTGCGGCTGCCATCCCGAGAGGCCGACTCGCACATCTCACGGGCCCGATGCCACCGTCGTGCATCTCGTGGTAGGGCGTCGCCCCAGCCGCCGCCGTCCAACAGGGCGCCGAAGACTGGGTCCCCCAGCTGCTCCGCTGTGTACGGCACGCACCACTCCATCCAGTCGTCGAGAACGTCCTTCTCGGTGGGCTGGTCGTTGAGCGGGTCGCGGGTCCAGTGCTGGGCGTGCCGTCGGAGCTCCCGTTGGCGTGCTTCCTGTCGTCGCTGCGCCACGACCTGGTCGAGGTCCTCGCCGCGCTTCTCGGGCGGAGCCTGACTATCTTCGCCAGCGTCCATCGCGGCGCGCGAAGACCCCCCCGTGGGTCGAGCGCCCAGCGGGGAGGGGTCCTGACCAAGCCTAGGCAGGCCGCCAGACTCCGCCTGTGCAGCACCAAATCCATGTCCATCGTGAGCGAGACTGGGATCTGGAGACAGGCTATCTTCACCAGCGTCCATCTTGGCTACGAACGACCTCTCCGTGGGTAGCGCGACAAGCGGGGAAGGGCCCTGACCGGGTCCTTGCGAGCCCGCCTCCAGACCATCCTGACCTTATTCGGCGTCCAGCGGCGTCGCATCCAATTCGTCGAAGGTGTCCATCTCCCCGCCCACGTCGTGCAGAGTCGGTCTTACAGGGAGGGCGACGGGGCGAGCGTCGCAGCGCCTCTCCCTGCCGCCTTCAGCAACACCGCGTGCGCTGTGGGCCTCGCTCGGGCTTGCAGGGAGGGCCACGGGGCGAGCGTCGCAGCACCTCACCAGGCCGCCAGGGGCGACGCCATGTGCGAGGGCATCGGCCACCCCACCGCGGTGGGCCTCGCTCAGGCGCACAGGGGGGGCGCCGGGGCGAGCGACGCAGCACCTCCAGGCCGCCAAGGGCAACTTGTTGCGCGAGGGCCTCGGCCACCCCACCGCTGCGGGCCTCGCTCGGGCTTGCAGGGAGGGCGACGGGGCGGGCGTCGCAGCACCTCCAGGCCGCCAGGAGCAACAACATGTGCGAGGGCATCGGCCACCCCACCGCTGCGGGCCTCACAAGCAGCAGGCCCTTTCCCATGGGCATGCGGGGCGCGCGTAGTTGCGCTGTCGTCGGTCACGTTCGGGCCATGGCGTTAAATCGAGAAAGTCAGCCTCCCAAGTCGAAACCAGAGCTGGCCTGACCTCTCCCCCCCCCCCTGCGCGGTCGGCTTGCCATTGGAAGGGGCAGACGGCGCGCGATGAGGGGTCCACTTGACCACCTCGTTGCTAGTCTTTCTGGTCGGCCTTGGAGATTGAGCTGGGCGACTGTCTTGCTCGCGTAGCCGCGCACTTGCATGATGTGCCGGGCCCGCCTGGCCGCAACAGTCCACGCGCTCACGTCGGGCCCGCGGCGTGCTCGTCGCGCAGGAGGGCGCCGCTGGAGTTCGCGCGTGCGCTGCTGGACTGGGTATTCTCTGCCCGCGTAGCACTGCTTGCGAGAGCCGACGATGTCGCGTCATTCCTGAAAGCTCCTCCTCAACGCCCCGGAGGACCAAATCCCATGCTGTCGCGAGCTGGGCAGGAGACTGCGCCTGATCGATGGGGCCGTATACGCGCTCCCGGCCGTGCCAGGGGCAGCACGCGCACCCCGCAGTCAGCTGAGTCAGCTCCCGAGGAAACTGGCCTCGGTTCGTCGAGCTCGCGGGCGATCGGTGGCTCTGCGCGCTTGGCAATGGCCAGCGTGACGGGCCGATGCGGCCAGGTGATGTCAGTGACGGAGACGCCAAAGTCGAACGCGACGCCATGCAGCATGGGCCCATGCGCCAAGACATAGTCCAGCGTCGTGGCAGGCACGGCCTGCATGCAGGTCGGCCCCAGCGGGGCAGCGCACCCGGCGCTATCCAAGGGGGGCCAGTCATGTTCAAGCAGCTCCTGCGGCGACGCGTCGAAGTCGCCACGACCCACGCCGGCCCGGGGCCTGCGACCACGCGCTTCACATGCTGCACGACCTGCCACACCAGCGCCAGGCTGCGCGGCGACCTGCCCACACCCGTGTGGAGGTAGAGAACCACCGCCACGAAGCCGCCAGGAAAGGCAGCATGGACAGGGGCCGCCACGGCCCTACCTGGCACAATGATGCCGTCGTCCAACACCGGCGCCTGGGTGACGGCGATGTCGGTCTTGGCCAGGACCGCGACGCCTCCCTCAGTGCCCCCGGCCGCGGTGGGCAACGCGGGCCACCGGCCGCGGTGGGCCCCGCGCCAGCCAACGTCTTGGGCGTCACCCGTCACCTCAGAGAGCTTGTCAGAGCGCGCGTGGCGCTCCTGCGCGATGACCACGTCGCTGCTGCAGTGGACGAGGTACTTGAACAATGTGCCAAAAGAGTTGGCATTCACTGTGGTAATATGCAATTTGGTTCTCGTCGGGATCGGCGACAGGGAGAACTCAGGCAGGGCGCGGCTTCTTGACCGCGGTTCCACTTGGGCTTGGCCAGGCGGAGGCGCTGGACAGCTGCGCGGAGATCATCCTCGGAGGCTTCAGCAGCATTAGGGAGCTCAGCACCAGAGTCGCGCAGGTAATCGCGAAGCTCTTCTGCAGTGGCCTGGTCGACCGACTCCTCCTCCTGGACCTCATCGGCGTCGCCTGCCATGGCAGCTGGCCGAGTGGGCAGCTGCTTCAGCTGCCTGCTTCTCGTTGGCCTCTCGCCGGGCCTGAGCTTGCTGCTCCTGGGTCTGGCGGCGCTGGCGAATCTTGCCCACCACTGCAGCCACCTCCTGCTGAAGGTCAGGAGCAGCGCCAGCAGCCAAAAGCACCTGCTCAAGCTTGGGCAGCGCCCAGCTGCTCTGGTCGTTGCCAGCGTCGGCGCCAGGTGGCCCCGTGGGCGGCTGCGGCAGAACGCCATAGAGCTGGACCCGCTGGCTCTCGAGCTCGAGCAGCTGCTTGCGGGACTCCGCGAGCACGACATCCTGCGAGGCGAGCTCCGCCTGCAGGGCCACCAGCTGCGCCTGCTTCGCATCGCGGGCGTTTTGCTGCTTGGTGATCTGCTGCTCGACTTTGGTGATCTTGAAACCGAGAGTTTTGAGCTGGTGCGACGGCGGCTTCTCCTGAAAAAGCTGTGCCCGCAACTTGGCCTGCTCAGCTTTGTACTGCGCCACTCGTTGGGCAACCTCTGGAGTGTCGACGCCAGCCAGCTGCTTGATAAAGCCATCCAGCTCGTCCAGCCGCTTCTTGACAGCAAACTCGGCACCGGTGTCACCCTCGCCGCTCTCGACGCTGGCGGGGGGCGCACTCGCCTCTGGAGCCAACGCCTTCGCCAGCTTGAGCTCCGACGTGAAAGTGCGCACGTGCTTCTGCATCTCTAGCAGCTGCGCCGAGATGGAGTCTGCGCTTGTGCCTCCACCACCGCCTTGGGCCCAAGGAGCTGGCTTGGATGGAGTGGTTGACTTGACAAGGCCCCTGTCCACGACGCTTTTTGCCAGAACACAACTGTTGCAGCATAGCTTTTCGGCGAAGTTGACATAGGGCCTGTGATCACGTCCCAGGCAGGATTTGCAGAGCCATTTGCCACGACGTGCTGCACGAGTGCCTGGCTTCCCTTCAGCGGCAGTTGGCGCCATTGCTCCTCAACCACAGACTCTGAAGCTGTGCCCGCGAGAAGCAGGATGACGGCCAGGCTGGCCACAAGAGAGAGAATCTTGCTCGAAGTTGGTTGCCTCAAGGCGCGAGCCCCCTCGCGTTCAGAGACGCCCGAAAACAGACTCGCGGTCGTCGGGCGGTTCATAGCCTTGAGCCAACATGGCTACGGATGTGTGTGTGTGTGCGTGTGCGTGTGCGTGTGCGTGTGCGTGTGCGTGTGCGTGTACGTGTGCGTGTGCGTGTGCGTGTGCGTGTGCGTGCGTGTGTGTGTGTGTTGTGTTGTTGTGTTGTTGTGTTGTTGTGTTGTGTTGTGTTGTGTTGTGCTGTGCTGTGCTGTGCTGTGTTGTGTTGTGTTGTGTTGTGTTGTGTTGTGTTGTGTTGTGTTGTGTTGTGGTGTGTTGCCTTGTCTTGTGTTGTGTTGTGTTGTGTTGTGTTGTGGTGTGTTGTGGTGTGGTTGTGTGTGTGTGCGTGCGTGCGTGCGTGTGTATTTGTGTGTGCGTGTGTGTGTGTGTGTCTATTTGTGTGTGTGTGTCTAGGTGTGTCTCTGTATGTCAACATGTGATTATGTGTGTGTGTCTGTGTGTGTCTCTGTGTGTGGTGTGTGTGTGTGTGGTGTGTGTGCGTGTCTGTGTGTGTGCCTGTGTGTGTGTCTCGGTGTGTGCTGTGTGTGGTGTGTGTGTGTGGTGTGTGTGGTGTGTATGGTGTGTGTGTGTGTGGTGTGTGTGTGCGGTGTGTGTGGTGTCTGTGGTGTGTGGTTGGTGTGTGTGTGTCCCTCTGTGCGTCTCTGTGTATGCCCGCTGCATTTGCGAACGTCGACGTCCTCGTGCATACTCTCGTCTGCCTCCAGCACCCTGCTTCCCTCGTGCTGCTCGCACTGGATCGCCCCTGGCCCAGGTCGTCAGTGGATGTCGGCGGCGCACCGACGGGGGCAAGTGCGAGGGGACAGGCCTTCTCAGGAGGCGGCGGGGCTTCAGAAACCGCCAACCTTCTGAGAAGCCGCCTCTGCCTCCGGAGATGGGTCGGACAGCTTCTCAGAAGGCCAGGGGCCTCCTGAGCCTTCTGAAGAGGCCCCGCCCCCTCGGCCTTCCCCCATGAACGTCCCATCAAGGCGTGGTGTTTGCGTGCGTGCGCGTGCTCGCCTCTCTTCCTTGCTCCTTGTTACTTGGTGGTGCCTCGTCCATGGCTTCGCCGGCTCGCGCGAGTGCCCTTCGCCCCGGAGGCTCACATCCTTGTCCAGGCGCACACCTCCACGGAGGCTGCACAGTCCAGTTGACCGCGTTCTGGTAGTGGCAGGACGGTGCCCGCAACGTCTCGGTGGAGGAAAACAGGGTGGGCGCGAGCGAGCGTCTGTGCGCACTGGCGGAGAATTCGAGCGCACTGGACAAGGCTCCAACGCAACTTTGGCTCTTCGGCTATCACGGCGTGGTGGTGCTCGACACGCGCCTGTCGCCTGTTCCCAACACGACAGCACAGGTACGTATTGTTTACTTGTTTCACACTTTTTGGTTTAAGAAGGGCTCCCGACTCGCCTCGCCCACTCTTGCTAATTACCACGGCCGCAGGGCCCCAGGTGCCCTGGTGCTCCCTGGGTGTCTTGCCTCGCGTTTCGCCGACGAGTGACGACTGCACACTTGCCGCGGCCGCCGGGCCCCAAGGAGCAGAGGTGCTCCCCCGGGGGGCCCCGCCCCGCGCTCCCTCGGGCGGGCATCGCTCGAGGCAGAAGTTTTACCGTCATCGTGTCGGCGGCGCGCGCGGCCGCGCCCGCCTGCTCCAGCGGCGGCCCGGCGGCGGCCGACGGCGGCGACGTGGGCTCCTCCGGAGGCCAAACAAAGACGTGAACGTTTTCCTTATTCGGCGTTGGGGGGGGGAGGGGGGGGTCTGGCTACGGGCCTCGGCTTCACGCGGCTGTTTGCAACAGTGCGTCCAATGGGGGAGGGACTCCACCTGAAACAGGCGCCAAAAACAGCCCAAATCTACTCCATGGGGAGGAGAGGGGGGTGCGAGGGCCCGCGCCGAACGGCAAAACAATGAATACGAAAACGATCACGAAACGTTTCCCGCGTACCCTCCTCATGCTTCTCCTGCCCCCCCCTCGTTTCTCGACGAACAAATTGGACGACCTTCTCCGCCCCCGGGCCTGGCCAGGAAACGGAAGAATGACGCCCCCCCCCCCGTCCGAGCGGCCCTCCACCTCCACCTCATCCACCTCCTCAAATGGACGTCCAAGGCGAGGTGCAGGTTTGAAACTGCTGGGCAATAGCGCCAGACCCAAAATTATATGGAAGCAAGCCCACCCCGATCAGGAAGCTCGAGCGAATGAAAGAGGTGAGTGGATGTTGGTGCGTAGCCATCGTCCTGCTCAGGTTCTTGATGCTGCTCGGAATTCCCCTGCGCTTCGTCACGATCGGAGCGCAGCGTTCGATGGTTTCTTGCCAGTCTTGCTCCACATGTGAGGTTTTTTTTGTTGTTCCATCATTGTGTGCATCTTTTACGGCCACTCGGGGGTCGGCTTCAGTGGCGACAATGCCTCACGTTTCAGGCGTCTTGGCAATTTGCTCGCATCCATCCAGCTGCCGTGGATCGCTGCCGGCGACTGGAACACGTCGCCAGCGCAGTTGTGTGCCACAGGCTTCGTGGAAAAAAGTAGCGGGCATCGTTGTCACATCCGAGGCTGAGTACACATGCGCGTCGGGGGACAATCGGCCCTCGCATTTAGATTTCGCTTTGTGTTCTGAGGCTGCCAGACCTTGTATCATTGGGCTCACGGCCATCCTGGACGTTCCTTGGAATCCCCACATAAGTCTCAGTTTTGAGCTCGTCTCGGAAGGCAGTCAACTGTACACTAGGTTTCTCGGTCTTCCACCCCAACTCCCACTAGCGGCCCGTCCAGCTAGGCTGCCCGTGGAAGGCTCCAAGTCGAGCCGAGCGAAGGTGGAACGTAGGCTCGCACAACAGTTGGCTAAGCAGAAGAGGCACGATCGAATTCGCCAGTGGTTCCCCGTTGAGAGCGCTGGCGAAGTGGAGGTGGAAGGGCCGCAGGCTCCCCTCGGCGAAGCCGAGACAAGTGTTGGCGACCCGCTGGGAGGGGAGCACTGCGACTCGAAAGAAGAGGAGGGCGGGTGGGCCTTCGAGCCCAACTTCGGACCCCTCCCCGCCCCGCCAGCCACCTCTTCTATGCTAGTTGCCTCAGAACAGTAAAAAACAAAATCAGCCCAGCGTGAGAACCCCTCAGATAGTAGCCCCATGCAACTGTCTCACGAAGTATTTCACTAGCCATCGCCCCAAGGGTCAGAGGGGAATTTGAAATCCAACGTTGACTGTAGCATTGCTGAGGCCACCTGGAGTGTTGGAAGGAAAAGCATCGGGTTTGTTCCTTCGTGCACTTCTCCGCCTGCGGAGGCTGTTGTTCAATCCGTAGCGCACCCCCTTGGCTCGCGTCATTGTGGTATCATCAACAGTCTTTTCAGTGCGTGGATTCGCGCGGCGGAGGCCAGTTTCGCCCCGCACCATGGCCAGGCCAGTCTTGGGCGCTCTCGTGCAGAGGGGCCCAAGTTTCGCGCCGACACTGTTCTGGGGGCTACCCCGTCTAGAGTTGCGCCGAGGAGGGATCGCATCAGTGGATGGTGGACCAGGACACATGTTGTTCTAGATGCATCTTCCAAACGCCGCGCCAGGAACTATGGAGCGAAACAGCATGAGTTGTTACTGTCATCATGTACGCAGTTGCGCCAGGAGGCGCCCAAGCAAGGGCATCAAGTCCTCAGGCAGAAGGACGGCATATCATGGGAATCTTGGCTTCAGCTGTTATCATCAGCTGGCGCGCTGAGTGACCAGGAGCTTGCTGAAGCAGTCAATCTGAGTGAACGAGTTTCGCGGAGAAGCCAGCGACGGGCCATCAGTCAATCACTTGCTGAATTTCGAGAGTGGACGGAATCTCAGAGTGCTGCATCTGTCCTGCACCGGGCGATACGAGAACCCCCTCAAGTCTCTCCTGTCCTCGCTGACGGGGGCGCAACCACGCAGCACCCGCGGGGCGACATGGATCGGAAAAGTTTGAAGTTTCAAGAGTTGCGGGCTCCGGAAGGTCAGCAGCTGGAGGAGCTGCAAGATCTATTGCATGACATGCGAGCTCGAGTTGCGGAGGAGTCCCTCCCGCGCATGTCAGGCGAGCAGCTCCGAGCGACCGATTGCGGCCATGGGAGTCGATCGCCTCACGGCGCTCGACACAGACAGGCTCCCTGACTGCGCGCTCGAGGAGCTAGCGGTGGTCCTCACGGCGTGTGAGAGCTGTCAGGCGTGGCCGCATCAGCTGCTCTTGGCGATCGGCACGCTGTCGCCGAAGAAGATCGCGGGCGACAGGGTCATCGGCCTGTTGCCCCACATTGCGCGGCTCTGGCCCCAGGAGCGAGAGCCCTGGGTGCGTTCGTGGACCGAGGACTGCGAAGCGCTGTGGGATGCCGCGATCCGCGGCGATGCAGCGCTGCAGGAGGCGTTCACCCGCGTGGTGGACGAGGAGCTTGCGGCGCGCTTGGGCGTGGCCCATGGCCGCGGCTTGCTGGACATCGCCAGCTTCTACGACTCCATCGGATGGCTCAGGCTGGGCAAGACTGCCCTGCGGCTGGACATCCCAGCGGAGGTCCTGGGGCTGGAATTGATGCTGTGCATGGCGGCGCGGTGCCTTCGACAGTCGGGTGCCTCCTCAGAGGCCTTCGCCCCGACGAGGTCGGTGGTCCAGGGCCTGAGGTCAGGCACGCGTTTTGCCAAAGTGGCAGCATATTTTAACACGCAGCGAATTGCCACAGTTCATGTGCAGCTATCACACAGGTTGTGGATCGACGATTTGAATCAGGGTGCGAAAGGATCGAGGCGGTCTGTGCGCGATCGACTTGTGGCATGTTTGAAGGAGACGTGCATTTTGATGTAGGGTGAGGGCCTCGAGATCTCTCCCAAGAGCGCGCAGACTCCGTATCTCGGCGTTGATGCCGGCGGTGGGCGACGACGCGTTCGTGCGACCAGGACGGCAAGAGCAGCTCGTCACCAGGGAATGCGCAGTAAGGTGGTGAAGTACGCGCGCACAGCGCGTTGGTACAGGCTGACGGCGCGAC
Source organism: Prorocentrum cordatum (assembly GCA_963575745.1). Lineage (NCBI taxonomy): Eukaryota > Dinophyceae > Prorocentrales > Prorocentraceae > Prorocentrum > Prorocentrum cordatum. The sequence continues at coordinate 468,000 of CAUYUJ010000547.1, forward strand.
GGGAGCAGCAGGGCGCAGCAACCGCGGGGGACATATGCCCATGAGGTTCATGGAGCTTTCGGCCACAGAATCAGGCAGATGAAGACTTTCCCGTGCGATGCATCTAGCCCTCGGCTCACAGGGCGATGAGTTACGACGCTGCTGGACTTGCGTGCCCCAGGGCGCGATTCAGCATATCGGATGCCACGGGAGTGCATGCAGCTGTGGGTTCGGACATGGTTCACGCAGCCTGCGATGCGTAGCGGCATCGAGCGAACTCGGAAGCAGCTTGCCCAAGAGTTTCGCTCCATGAGTCCGCAGCGGCACAGCCGCCACACACGAGGGGCCGCAGGCTGCAGTGATGGCCTGCCTTCTGCAGGAGGGCTGGGAACCAGAGGGGCCAGCCGATTGGCGTGTTCAGGGCGACGGGTCGGAGATCCAGCACAACTGGCAGTTCAATCCAGAGGCTCCCACGGGTGTTTGGGAAGGTTGATGTGCCCACGGCCTTCTTACGGGAATACGAGGGCGCCGTCGTGCAGAGGTTGTGGCGTCAGGCCGCAACTCATTTTGATAGCGCTGGCATGGCGGGAGGGATCTGCAACCTCTCGCTCCGAGCACTTTCCCGCCAACTGGAGGAGGCGCCCAACGGCAGACAACTGTCGGGCATCCTCTTGTCAGCGGCGGCAGGAGCAGCCCGGCCGCGAGAGCGCAGGTCCGAGAAATCCAAGTTGCCAGTATCTCAGAGCTGTGCCCGATGTCGCAGTGAGAGGGAGTCTTCGTTTCACCGCATTTGGAGCTGTTCGAAGTGTGTTGATCACGACATTTACAGACTCTCAGATGAATATGCCCCTAGGGCCCAGACACAGCACGACGTTGAGCCGTGATTTTGGCATCGATACCTCTTGCCATAATCGTGGGTCTCAGTTCCGCCCCCGCAAGAGGACGCTGTCTGGTGGAGCGAGGGTATAAGGGCGTTCGAAGATAACTGTTTCGGTCGCGGATTGGTTTCGGCCGCTGTCTGTCCCTTCGGGGATGCCAGCGGGGGCGAAGATACCAGCGACCCTCGGCTCCGTAGAAAGGGCTGCTGCATAGCACAGTATTCTAATATGTCCGCGAATATGAAGCTGGTGGCGTCTGCGTGGGTGGGCTTGCCAGGACCCCAGCAGACTGCAGCCAGGGGTGAGCTTTACAGGTTCCTGTCAGCGCTGATCGGCGCCGATGGAGTTGTGATATATACCACTGGTAATTCTAGTGTCTGTTCGGGATAGTATTGTGGCCGAGCTTTCGCCCCTGATGGGGAGAACGGGGATGTGTGGCACCAGGCTGGTCTGGTTCTAAAGAGAAAGCCAGAGCTGTGTTGCACGGTCCTTTTTGTTCGTTCCCATCAAGAGGCCCGGGACGTCGTCCGGGGTAGAGCCCTCTGTGTTTGACAGTGGGGAACGCGGCAGCGGACAAGCTAGCCGAAGCCGCTGCCAGAGCTGTCCGCACCCCTGCAGACATCAGGAATAAGGTCTTCACGAGTGAAAACATGGCTTTCGCCGTCCGCATGAAAATGTTGCTGGCCACCTTAGAAACTTTCAAAGCTGAGCAGGCCCTCGCGATCGAGGAGCCCCGAGGAACCCGAGTCAGGAATCCTGGGCCCAGGCCGCCAGCACCTGTGGTGTGCAAAGAGTTTTCCAGAGTGCATACGTTATATGATAACAAGCTGTCTTGTCTAAAGTGTAGGAGTTCCACGACCAAAGCTACGCGAAATAATTGGTTGAATACCCCTGCTTTGACCTCAGGGATATAGATGGCGTAAATTTCAGGCCGTCCCCCCGTTGCAGGGTGCACATCTGTGGGGGGTGGGCTGATGAAACTCACTTGTTACAGTTTCACGCTGGGCTGGGGATTTGGCTCTGCGGCACCTGCGGATGTTTTGCGGCCCAACAGTTGGCCCAACTCGGAAGGAGATGTGAAGGCAGGCCTGCAGGTAATCGCGCAGACTACCTTAGGAATATTGAGCTGGGGATCTGGCCTAAAGCTTACGGTAAAGCTGATAAGGCCAGAAGAGCGGCTCGTTCATTATAAGCATATACGAAGCCGACATAGTCGCAATATCCGTAACTCCGTAACTCCTCCTCCTCTTCCTCGCATCCCCCGGTGACCGCACCGCAGGCCTCTCCTACCTCGCGCTGTCTGTGACGCCCGTGGTCCCCTTGAACTCTCGAGTCTGGAGGGTCAGTGCTTCGTCGCGGGTCCATCTCTTTCGGTCCTGGCGCTGGGTTCGCACGGAATGTGAGGGTGTGTGTGTGTGTGTGTGTGTGTTGAAACGCCCGTCGCCAGCGCGACCTGCCTCGCGACAGCTGGAGGCGCCGCTCCCCCTCTTCCCCCCCGGAGGACCGAGAGGAGGGGAACATTCAAAAACAAACTTCCAAAAATCTCGATCCTCGGTCCTCCACCCTTCTGTCTGCGCCTCCTCCTCCTCCCCCCAGAACCCCGACATTGCATCGTTGTTGTGCTCACGGCGCGGGCCCTGGGACGTCTCGGTCCCTTTCGCAGGACCAGGTGTTCGCCCCGGATTGTTTGGACGCTCCTGGGGCCAGAAGGTGGGCTGCAGACACCGAAACATTGAGGAAATGCTCCGTCGTGATTCGTTCAAGGCGTTGGTCGGGTGTTGCTAGGAGTGCCCCTGGCCCAAGGTGTCCCCAGGACTTTGAAGGCCCCCACGGCCTCCAGAGCGCCCCTCACGAGGCCAAGAGGGCCCTTGGGGCTTCAACATTGAGCGAAGAGCTAGTGGCACCTTGGGCCAGGGGCACCTTCAGCAACCCCGCAGTTGGAGCCCTCCGCCCTCCTGCTCAATTGGATGCCCATAGGCTGCCTCTGGGAGGGTGCCGACACCGAGGGGCAGAGCCGCCCTCATGCTCATTCTGCTCCTCCTGCTCTCCGCATCCTCCGCCTCCGCCTCCTCCTCCTCCTCCTCCTCCTCCTCCTCCTCCTCCTCCCCCGCCTTTTCCGTCCCTCCCTCCCTCACTCCCTTCCTCCCTCCCTTCCTTCCTTCCTTCCTTCCTTCTGTCCTCCCTCCCTCCCTTCCTCCTCCTCCTCCTCCTCCTCCTCATCCTTCCTCCTGCCTTCCTGCCTTCATTCCTTCCCTCCTTCCTTCCTTCATTCCTTCCTTCCTTCCGTCATTGTCTCTTTCCTCCTCCTCCTCCTCCTCCTCCTCCTCCTCCTCCTTCTCCTCGTCCGCATCCTCCTCCTCCTCCTCCTCGTCCTCCTCCCCCTCCTCCTCCTCCTCCTCCTCCTCCTCCTCCTCCTCTCCCTCCTCTTCTTGCTCATCCTCCTCCTCCTGCTCCTGCGCCTCCTCCTCCTCCTCCTCCTCCTCCTCCTCTTCCTCCTCCTCCTCCTCCTCCTCCTACTCCTACTCCTACTCCTACTCCTACTCCTCCCCCTCCTCTTCTTCCTCCTCCCCGTGCCGATGGCAGCCCGTAGCCTGCGCGGCGGTTGTTTGTGAGGGACGCACGGGGCGCTGGTAAGGAAATGAGCATTTCACACTTCCGGCGAGCACCCTCACAAACGCCCCGCGGGTCAGGGTGCCCGGGCGATACCAACACAAGAAGGCCGTTCCGCAAAGAGATGCGACCCGCCGGCCGCCAGGAAAGCGGGCAGGCTTTCAACAGAGAAGCGCGGAATTGCTTTAACCTTGGCTGTTGTTGAGAGCCCCACCGGGGCACCCCAAGCCAGGGGGGGTGTTCGGGCTCGGCCCGAAGGAACCCCCCAAGATGGGCCTTCCTCCGCGCCAGGGATCTCAGAGCGATCCCGGTCTCCTTGCTCGGCCGGAAAGGCCCCCCAAATGGGGCCTTACCGCCCCGCGGGGCTGTTCGGACTTTCCCCTTGGCCCGAATAAGCTCCCCCAGCCTTATTTCTGGTGCTGTGGTGCGCCACCAGGGCGCCAAAGCAAGGGGGCGTTGCTCGGGCTTGGCCCGACGGCATCCCCCAAATGGGGCCTTACCGCCCCGCTGGGCTGTTCGGGCTTTCCCCTTGGCCCAAATAAGCTCCCCTAACCTCCTTTCTGGCGCTGTGGTGCGCCACCAGGGCGCCAAATCAAGGGGGCGTTGCTCGGGCTTGGCCCGACGGCGCCCCCCCAAATGGGGCTTTGCCGCCCCGCGGGGCTGTTCGGGGCTTTCCCTTGGCCCGAATAAGCTCCCCTAGCGTCTTTTCTGGCGCTAGTGGTGCGCCACCGGGGCGCCAAAGCAAGGGGGTTTACCGCCCCGCGGGGCTGTTCGGGTTTTTGCCCTTGGCCCGAGTAAGCTCCCCTAACCTTGTGCTGTGTTGCGCCACCAGGGCGCCGAAGCAAGGGGGCGTCGCTCGGGCTTGGCCCGACGGCACCCCCCAAATGGGGCCTTACCGCCTCGCGGGGCTGTTCCGGTTTTCCCCTTGGCCCGAATAAGCTCCCCTAGCCTCCTTTCTGGTGCTGTGTTGCGCCACCAGGGCGCCAAAGCAAGGGGGCGCTGCTCGGGCTTAGCCCGAATGCACCCCCCAAATGGGGTTTTACCGCCCCGTGGGGCTGTCCGGACTTTCTGCTTGGCCCCAATAAGCTCCCCTAGCCTTATTTCTGGTGCTGTGGTGCGCCACCGGGGCGCCAAAGCAAGGGAGCGTTGCTCGGGCTTGGCCCGACGGCACGCCCCAAATGGAGCTTTACCGTCCCGCGGGGCTGTTCGGACTTTCCCCTTGGCCCGAATAAGCTCCTCTAACCTCCTTTCTGGCGCTATTGTGCGCCATCAGGGCGCCAAAGCAAGGGGGCGTTGTTCGGGATTGGCCCGAATGCACCCCCCAAATGGGGCCTTGCCGCCCCGCGGGGCTGTCCGGACTTTCCCCTCGGCCCAAATAAACTCCCCTAACCTCCTGTTTGGTGCTGTGGTGCGCCACCAGGGCGCCAGTTCAAAGGGGAGTGCACGGGCGTAGCCCGAAGGCACCCCCCCACACGGGGCCTTACCGCCTCGCGGGGCTGTTCGGGCTTTCCCCTTGGCCCGAATAAGCTCCCCTGCCCTCCTTTTTTGGTGCTGTGGTGAGAGGCGCGGTTACTCACTACGTGCGTTCGACATGTGTGTTCGGTGAACATGATGTGCACGCGTACCCGGCAAGGGCGTGCGGTATGCGTGCTCTGCACGCGAACTCCCGTTGATTGCCCACACACATGCATAGGTACGCGTGCTGGTGTGAGTTCGCGATTGGGCGCACACACACGTGGAATACGATGCCGCCCCCGCGCACCCACCACGGCCAACGCACCGAGCATAGTGGCGCACGACTGCACGCTCCCCGTGGCCATAATCCGCATTCTCTTACGTACGTGTTGCTTCTGCCGAGCGCACGCGCCACAAGGAATGGGATGCCACGCGTGCGGGTGAGACAGGGGGCTTGCAGACTTGACAGTTTGGTCGGCTCCCGCATTGTCCGTTTCATGTGCGTGGCGGATCGGGGAACTGGGAAACAGGACAAAAGGCACCTCTGGACTTGAGAGTTCGGTCGGTTCCCGCGTCGTCCGTTTCATCTGTGAGGCCCCCTTGTCTGCAGTCCCAGCGGCGTGCGAGAACTGGAATACAGGACGGAAAGTTCTCTTGTCATCCCCTGTCATCTTGCGACTGTGTGCAAATTCGGCCGTATCCGCTCGCACTGCATCACAGATCTCCTGAACGTGTTAGCTTCCAGTGTGTTGCATGGCGCGTTCTTCACATATGTGACGCGTTGTTGGGATTCCACCAGGGACGGGGGGGGCACTTAGTTATTAACGGGCGAGGAACGGCATAACATAAACTGTTTCGCTGTCGGGGGCGCGCGTCCCAGGGCGACTGGAAAGTTTAGGCCTTTACGGTGACACGTCAAAGTATAAACTTTCCAGCCGCCCTGGGGCAGCGCCCCCGGCGACGGAAACATTTATGTTATACCGTTCTTCGCCCGCTAATGTTAACCTCTCTGTCCCGGCCGCGTGGCCGATGCCACCGATGTGCTTTGAGTGGAGGGGGGGCAGGATCCGCCCCCCGCGCTCCGGCCACCTAGCTGCGGCCCAACGTCGGCCCGGGTGTGATTCAGAGACCTCCCCCGCGCGGCAGAAGCTGCCGCAGTCGGTTGGGGGAGGTACCCCACATCAACGGCACAACAAATCGGACCCCATGCGGCCGGGTGCAAAAGTGCACGGTCCGCCATGGGGCGGGTTGGGATTTCCATCACCCCGCCCTTTCGTGCCCTGGTGTCGGCTGCGCCTCGCCAAGAGCACACTGGAGCCCCCGGGGCATAAAAAGGTGCCACCCTGGACGTCTCACACGAAACGAAGCTCCAGAGCGGCCAGCTGGATTGGCCGTTGTGCTGGCCCCAGGAATCTTCCCGGGCCAGCCTGTGGCCCCCCCTGGCTGCGTCCTCCTAGTTTGCGGGAGCAGAGGCGGGGATTTAAAAAGCGATTATTCCGCCGTGCTCCTCTCCTCCCCCACCGACCTTCGGTCCTTCCCCTCATGGTCGCGCCGCCCGTAATGCCAACGCGCCTTTTGCGTCTGCAGCTGTATCTGCGCGGCACGCCCGTCCTTGTACGCAGCCGGGGACTGTTTGCGGCTGTTGTCTATTGCTTCTCTCGTCGGACCCAACCTGGCCCCTGATTGTGTTGGCTCTGGCAAACAAAACATCGGCCTCGTCTTACCGTTGGCACCGCCTTGTTTCTTCTCCGCGCCCCCATCCGCACTCACCGTACTGGTGCGTCGAGTCCTCGGTGGTGGTTTCTGCGGCGCGAGATCCCGCCGCATCCCCTGGAGGCCCTTGACTTTGGACCGGTTCCTATTTCGCTCACCCGTGCACCCCCCGCCGCCATCACCGTCCTCCCGCCTGCGTCCCTCCTAGTCCCCTTCCCTCTCCCGGCTCTCCCCTGACATCTCCTCCCCCCCCTTCCACTCGCTCTCCCCCCGCGATCGTCGTGACGATGGCCAAACGGACCATGGTCCGTTTGGAAAGGGGGGAACACCGGGGTGCCATGATACTTTCTCGTGCTGTGGCTCCGCCGCGAGCGCTCCTTCGGTGCCGTGTCTGTCACCCCCAGGCTTTGGCTTCGCAGAGAGCTGCTCGATGATACGTAATATCAATATTTCGTATCTTCCGAGTCCGGGCCTGACCCCCCCCCGCCGAGAATTGTGGCAGGGGGTCCATGATGCCAGGGCGTGTCATTCGACCGACGGTCGAATATAATCGGGGGGGAGCCCACATTGCCAGAGATTGTCATTCGACCTACGGTCGAATAGAATGCCTCGCCGAGGGCCAGTTGCCCTCCCCGAGGTTTGTGGCAGGGGATCCACGGGCCAGGGCGTTTCATTCGACCGACGGTCGAATAGAATCGGGAAGCGTCCATGGTGCCAGAATTTGCCATTCGACCGACGGTCGAATAGAATAGCTGCTCTATGAAAGGTAATTGTTGTATCTCGGATCTCCCGAGTCCAGGAAGGAGGGGTGGAAATTCGAGCAGCTATTCCTGACGGATAGGCACCCTATCCCGAGGTACGGCCGAAAGCTATAAGTGGGGTTTGGCCCCCTTGGTATCAGCAGGTGACTGATAGCTTTCGGCAGTACCTCCAACTTTCAGGGTGTGGCCGCCTCATCCTTAAAGATGGGTTTAGGTACCCTTTTAAGCCAATAGCGCGCTTGGTAATCTTTTCTTCCTCCTCCTCCTCCTCCTCCTGCTCCTCCTCTTCCTCCTCCTGCTCTTCCTCCTCCTCCTCCACCTCCTCCTCCTGCTCCCCCTCCTTGTCCCTCCCTACTTCCCTCCCTCCTGTCCTCCCTTCCTTCCTTCCTTCCTTCCTTCCTTACTCCTTTCATTATGGTCCTCCTCCTCATCATTCCTTCTGCCTTCCTTCCTTCATTCCTTCGCTCCTTCCTTCATCCCTACCTTCCTTCATTCATTCTCTCTGTCCTCCTCCTCCTCCTCCTCCTCCTCCTCCTCCTCTTCCTCTCCTCCTCCTCCTCCCTCCCCCCCTCCTCCTCCCCCCCTCCTCCCTCCTCCTCCTCCTCCTACTCCTCCTCCTCCTCCTCCTCCTCCTCCTCCTCCTCCTCCTCCTCCTCCTCCTCCTCCTCCTCCTCCTCCTCCTCCTCCTCCTTATATCATCCTCCGTCTGCTCCTCCTCCTCCTCCTCCTTCTCCTCCTGCTGCTTCCCCTCCTCCTCTCCTCCTCCTCCTCTCCTCCTCTCCTCCTCCTCCTCCTCTTCCTCCTCCTCCTCCTCCTCCTCCTCCTCTTCCTCCTCCTACTCTTCCTCCCTCCTCCTCCTCCTCCTCCTCCTCCTCCTCCTCCTCCTCCTCCTCCCCCTCCTCCTCTTCCTCTTCCTCCTCCTCCTCCTACACCTCCTCCGCCACGGCCCCAGGGGCTCCCAGAAGGGGCGGGCACCCGCGAACGGGACCCCTGGGGCGGCCGGAATGGTCGATCCGATCGCTCCATCGCGCCCGCCGCATTCGGCGAGGGGCCCCACGCGAATTGTAAATTAATTACTTACTGGGAGGAGAAGGAGGGGGAAGGGGGAGGGAGGCGCAAGGCCCGCGCGGCTGCAGGGGCGGCCCGGCAGGGGCGGGGAGAGGAGAGTGGAGGGGCGGGGCGGACGGGGGCGTTGGCAGTCAGGTCGGAGGTGGTAGTGGTCGTGGTCGTGGCGCTGTCGTGCAGTCGTGGTCGTGGTGCTTGCTGGCGGTGGTCGCGGTGGTCGTCGTGCTGGCGCTGGTCGTGGTCGTGGCGCTGGTGGTTATGGCGGTTGCCACCCTTAGGGTCGTCGTCGTGGTGCTGGTAATAGCGGTTGTGCTGGTGGTGGTTGTGGTCGCGGCCTTACTGGCCGATGGCGCTGAGCACCATCTCGGCATTGCCACGCTGGAGGTGGCGGGACAACTGTCGCCACACTCTGGCGAGCACCTCGCCCCGCTCTGCCTCGCCGAGGTTCTGTCCGTAAGCCCGGATGAGCTCTGCGGCTTCGTCTGACGGGCGGCCCAATGTCTCGAAGACGAGTGGGACGAGGTCTCCCCCACTCGGGGGGTATCTGTCCCGCTTTTCCCGCACCATGGCCGCTGCGGCGGCGCCGTCGTTGTTGGAGCGTGCTTGCCTGCGAGGGGCGTACTCAGAGTATTCGCAGGTGATGCTCCAATCAACGAAGACGGGCCGGCCCGTGCTGGGATCTGTCGTGGCGACATCTAACTTGGCTGCTTCCAGCAGGCCTGTGCGCCGGTTGACGCGGTCCCACGCAGGGACAAGCTGCTCTGTGGTCGCGGCGAAGCCTGTGAGGCTGGCGTGCAGCTTGGCATGCCAGTCCTGCATGCGGTCGTGGCGGGCGGTGCGGGACTGACCGACTCCACAGCATCTCGCGTGCCACCCTCGCCGGTCCAGTGGGGCGCCGCAGATTGTGCCGCCCTGGCGGCGGTGCTGGCACACGGCGCCTTGCGGGCAGACATCGCACCGGAGGCGCAGCTTCGCAGAGGTGATGAAGTGCTTGTCGGGCATGTCGGGGTCACATTCCTCGCTGGGCAGGACGAAACTGCCGGCTCCTGTCCCGCCAGCGCCGCGGAGTGCCAGGCGGTCCTCCTCCCCGAGCTCCCGGAGGAGTTTTGCTCTAGTGGCCGCAGAGCGCGCCTTGCCCCACGAGCCTTGCAACTTGGGCGTGGGCTCCTGGAAGCACCCCGACCAATCGAAGTAGCCGCTGATGGCCCCCTGGGCCCGGAGGTCAGCGTCGGCTTCCATGAACGCTGGGTGCGTCTGGGGGCATTGTGCCCGGAAGTCTTCCCAGCTCTGGAAACCGGCGGCGCGGGCCACGTCCTTCATGGTGAGAGCCCAGCTTGCCGCGCACGCTGCGGAGGAGGTGGTCCGCGCGGAAGGCAAGGAGATACCGCCGTCTTTGAAGCGCATCGTGGCCTGCGCGCGCTGCTGCGGGTCGAGAGCGGCCCCGATGAGTTCTTCCAGACAGCCGAATACGACTTGGTCCACCCAGGACAGGTCGCGGCTGGCTCGCAGGTGGTGCGTCACGGCGCCTTGGGCGCCGGTGCGGAGCAGCGCGAACGGTGGCCCCAGCTGAGAGGCCCGCTGCACGTAACTCGCGGAGTCGGTAGCCAAACCTGACCGCTTTCGCCACTGCGGCGGCTCCGTCCGTGCCGGCGTGGACTCGGATCCGCTCCTCCTCCTGGTCCAGCCACGGCGCCGCGTTGCCCGGACACTTCAGGTGCGGCAACCGGCGCTCGCTTAGCGTGGGGGGAATGGCCGCGTTGGCGTCCTTTGTCCAAGCTTGCGTTTTGTCCTGTTGAACCTGTAGTCCGCGCCGGAGGAGCGTCTCCGCGACGATCTGGTCAGCGGCCGCAGCGTGCGTGCTCTAGGGGGGGGAACCATCACGTCGCCCAAGTAGCTGAAGACCTTGCAAGCGGGCGAGAGCGTCTGCAGCGCGGCGTGGATCTCGCCCAGGGCGCCAGCGATGGCGATGGCGAACAAGGCAGGGGACAAGGGGCAGCCTTGGTCGACTCCGCTCGTCGCCCGGACCCGAGCGGCGTCTTCGGTGTCGTTCCAGAACAGGTGCGTCGTGGTCCTGCCCAGCCAAGCGGCCGCCGTCGGGCCGAGGTCCGGTGCTCTCGCCGCCACGCTGTCCAGAACTTGCCGCCGGGGCACACTGTTGAAGGCGTTCTTCGCGTCGAAGGCGAGGATCACTCCTCGCGGGCTCGCCTCCGCGAGGGCAGCGA
>CAUYUJ010000547.1:486182-488682 GCA_963575745.1 Prorocentrum cordatum
GCCCTTTCTCCCCCGTCTAACCTGTGGTAGTGGTGGTGCAAGACTGGCCCCTCGCCTCGCCTGCCCTGGCCAGGCCCATCCCGGGCCCAGGACTGGCGCACAACGCCCTCCTGGCGTGGCCAGGGGGGGGGAGGCACATACACCGACCCGGAGCCTAGAGCAGCCGCGGCCAGGATCGGTGGGGTGGGCGGAATCAAAACTGATATGATCGCCTCGGGACCGTCGAAAAACGTCCCGGGACGAAAAACCGGTCCCAGGGGAAGGGTCGGGACTTCTACGGACCCTGCATTGGAAAAAATCAGGACGTCGCATGTCTGGAGATAGAGGATGCGCGAGAAGAGTGCAAGCCCCCTGGACGCCCGTGTTGAAGCTTTTTCGAGAGCGGCGGGCCATCGACTGCAGTCCAGGATGAACCAAAGAGGCACGGATGCAACGGTACCCTTGGGAAGGTGAACCCTCTTGCCATCGGTTTCGACTGTAGTTGACGCCCGCCGAAAGCGCGACGGAACTGCAAGCTGGAGGCGGCCAGGAAGTCTGAACCGGCAGGGACCCCAGAAAATCGGCCAGAAAGGGGGGATAGGCCAAACCCGTTCAGAATCGGTTCCCGGACCCCTCCTGGGGTCCATCTGGTGACCAATGCGCTGTCTCACCCCAGACCCGATGCCGACGGCCCCGGGCCCGAAGCCGCCCCCCATAGGCCGAAACAGAACAACACCCTTCCCGAACCCAAAACCTCGAACATGCCCGCCCTCCCTGCTGGCCAGGGAGGAGAAGGAGGAGGAGGAGGAGGCGGAGGAGGGGGAGGAGGGGGAGGAGGAGGAGGACGACGAGGAGGAGGAGGAGGAGGAGGAGGAAGAGGAGGAGGAGGAAAGGAGGGGGAGGACTGGGTCACCCCTGCCCGGCTCCAGGTTGGCACTCGACACCCGCCAGGCGCGCGAAGGACCTGCAAGCAGGCGGCCCGCCGCGGCGGGGCGGCGGGCGGGCGGGCGGGCGCGCAGGACACCTTCGGCCTCTGGCGGCTCAGGGTCGCCCCTCGCGACCGCCGTGCGCGGGCCGTTCTTGCCAGGGCGGCTGCCCCTGTGGCGGGGCCCAGAAACAGAGGCCTCCCAGATGGGGTCCGAGCACGGTCGGCAACGGCTGCTGTGCGTGTCGCCAGGGCGGCCCTGGCGACACGCTAAATCCAGGTCGGGCATGTCCTCCTGCAGGCGGATTCTGCACGAAAAATAGGAAATAGTCAAAGATGCGCAAGCAGGGTCAAGAATATACAAAAATCCAGAATGCTCAGAAATGGTGAATCATATATATATATATATATATATATATATATAGAAGATCGTCCCGCGACTATTTTTGAAACTATGTTTGAAATTTCCACCTGCAGAGGGACGTGCCCGACTTAACGCTAAATCCTCTGCAAGTGGACAGCACGTCGCCCCGCGCCGCGCGGCCGGAGAGGCTCGGGGAAGGACCCGAGACGTGGACGCCCGTGTGAACGCGGAGTGGGCAGCGTGTCGCACCGCAGCGCGGTGAGAAAGCACTGGGCGCAGCCCCGGAGGTCCGACGCTCCCAACCAAGTGGAGCAGGCGGCCTTGGACGGTTCTCGGCCTTCGGGGGCCCTCCCTGGGCCTCGGGGGCGTCAAAAAACCACTCAGAACGAGAAGCCGACCCGGGAGAAGTGGTCCAGACGTCCAGGGTCCACGCACCAAAACAAAAATGGAGCTGCCGGATGTCTGGGGCGACACGCTGTCTAAAAGTTCCCGACCGTAGATGGGGCGGGATGATTGCACCGCATCGCCGCCGATGCATTGGCGATGCAGCATCGAGCATCGGCGGTGCATCGGCGACGCATCGACGATGCGTCGGAGATGTCGGCGATGCATCCGCGACGTCGGCGTGGGGAACATCGGGCTGCTCATCGAGCCGCATCGCCGACGCATCGGCAATGCGGCGCGATCCTCCGACCCCACCTACCTCCGATCCCATCGTCTGAGAGGCCTAGAAGAAACGACCCTTCCTCCTGGGAGCAGTGGGGACAGGACGACGACAACCAAGACATCGGATGTTGCCAGACATGACGGACCAAAGGGCTCCAAAGTGGCGCGAAAAGCTGTGGCTACCTGGGGCAAGGGCAACAGCTGGCAGCTGCCGAAGGGGCGAGATGGACGTGAACGTCTGCCTCCAGAGATGGCGCTCATTCGACTCCGATCTGGGTAGCGAACCCTGCGAGTCGCCCAGATGGGCCGAGAGATCTGTGCGTCGCATGCGAATGTGTTCAAAGTGTCCAGTGAGCTTGCGACTCCTTCGGATCGGATTGGTGTACTCGTCAATCGTCAACTCCACATGACACCATGCTTCCAAACGCGGATCTCGCTTTCCGCGATCGTACCGCAATCTGGAATGCTTCTCCCTCCACAAAAACGCCCTCTGGGCATTAGTATTCAAAAGACACCACGTTGCGACGTGGATCAAACAACCTGAATGTAAATGGTGGAGGCGACAG